>CAIGQQ010034267.1:4540532-4555021 GCA_903798035.1 Danio albolineatus
TCTGTCTGTCTGTCTGTCTGTCTGTCTGTCTGTCTGTCTGTCTGTCTGTCTGTGTGTCTGTCTGTCTGTCTGTCTGTCTATCTATCTATCTATCTATCTATCTATCTTTTTTATTTGTTTAGTTGGGTTAAATAAATTTTAAAAAAATCAGCACACTGCCACTTTAGCTCTCAAAAAATGTTTAATGTCACACAACGCTTCAATCTACATGGTCTTTATCAGGTTGATAGTTGAGTTAAAACACAGGGTTTTACATTTATGCAAATTCAAGAGCTGTCAAGTCCAGAGCAAGTCACTTTTATTTCTGCACTGTACAAAAAAATGCAGGGATACACACAATTAATTTATTGTCCCAACACAAATCGACTAAGTTAACTTAACTGTTTTGACAAATATAAGTGAACTGAACATAAAAAGTTGTCCAAATAAATCTCAAGAATTGTGTTGCTTCAGCTAATTTTAATAAGTTGTTTGAACAAGCAGTAAAAATACACTATCGTGTTTAATACAGATTGCATCCAAGTATATTATATTGATAACTTTATAATAAATTTAACAATATTTTAAAATGTTGTAGTGACAGAGCAGCTAGCAACTCTCAAAACGCTTTTTCTCAATAGTTTTAGAAGGCATGTATCAGAGGTTTAATCTTTCATAGCTACAAATAGATTTTTGCCATTAAAGCTGTGCAAGATGTGAAATTCGTGCTTTCTTGTTAAAACGATGAGGCTGTCCTTGGTAAATTCGAATGGTGAGAGCACATTTAGGAGGCGAAACCATTACTGCTTTCCAAATATCAAGGGATTAAGGGGTAATCATATTTGTTTTGATCATAACTTAAAAATAATAAATTGTTTTCAAAAAAAAATTCCCCATTACTGGGAGCCATAATGGACCCTGGCTCTAAACGAGTCCATCAATTTCCGTAGAAGTGGATAAATCGATGAACATCAGCCTCGATGCAACGACTCTAAAGCCTCTTTTTCGGTCAACTTGGTCTCCTCTTCTCCTGGCCTTGCTTCATTCTAAACCCCTGTTGGTTGATTATAAATTATTAATGTAATCAAACCTAATGCCACGTCTGATTGAAAGATTAATTTCCACAAACACAGGCAAAATGAATTAATGTACATCCTGGCATCCTGGGGTCTCTGTAAATATCTGATTAGGCCCAGTGCACATTTAGGTAATGCCTCTAATCACAGAGCTGAAAGAAGGCACCTATCAATGGGAAAAGCCTTATGAAGTTTCTGAAAGCAATTTTCATCTTCAGTCTCTGATTCTCATTTTCATCTGCCAGCGCTGCTCTGTCAAGTCCATTAATAACTGCGGTTTGACCATGAATCTATTTCCGTTTTTCAAAGCAACAATGAGCCTGAAAATGGTAACAAATGGTCTAGTTATTGACGTGGTGGAAAGCATTGTGTTTGCCTTCCTGCGCAGAAATGAGACTGAAGGGGTGATAGGGAGAGATGTGACATGGGCTACGTGCTCATTAGAGCCATATATACAGGGGAGATTCAGAAACGTGACCTGATTGACAAACTCGCTGTTTTAGACTCATCATACATCTTTAACTTTTACCATTGCTGGAAAGATATACAGATTTTGATGATGCAACAGTGTGAAGCCATGATGAAAAATGGACAACCACATACTGAGACCTTGCTGGTGTGATTGGGTGATTAAGTATTTGCATTAATGTGCAGTTGAAAAGGTTTTCGTTTTCCAAATTCATTATATTTTAGTGTTGTTGTTGTTGTTGTTTTTTGTAAATGGCTATGTTATAATTATTATTTTATTTTGATTATGTTTCTCAGTCCTGAGTTGCAGCTGGAAGGGCATCCGCTGTGTAAAACATATGCAGGATAAGTTGGTGGTTCATTCCGCTGTGGCGACCCCTGATGAATAAAGGGACTAAGCTGAAGGAAAATGAATGAATGAATAAATGAATGAATTTTATATATCTTATTGGTTTGCGTAAAACATATTAGATTACATTACATTATTAGATTATATTACATTATTGGATTACATTACAGGCAATACCCTTTTTAATTTGCTCAAACAACAAAGGAAAATATCCACAATAGTTTTTCATGACTTTCAAAAGAAGGGAAAAAATATGTGAGACTGGTTCATTGATTGTTGTTGTTTTTTTAATGTTGGTTGTTTTGTAAAACATTATTCGGTATCACTATTTTGTTGGTCCTTTAACACATTTAGTTGCGTTTAAATTATATTGCGACTACATGCAAACTAATTCTCCTTAAAGTATGAGTAGATTGTAAGGGTGGGGTTAAGGTTAATTAATAAGGTTAAAGTTGTCCTTGTTAAAGTTATGTGTAAAGTTTATTATAGTCAGTTAAAGGTGCTGTGTGGCAGGTGTATATGATTGATCAACCTAGTGGTTGAACTAGGTATTGCTCTCCACAATCAAAACACTCACCCAGCCACTCCTCCGATGACTCCAAGCAAATCAGATTGCCAGATTGACGACACCAACAGAAGCGATCTGACTATTGAGCCTACACTGTACCCTAGCTACAATACGCTGTATAGGCTACAAGCGACGACACATGATAAAAGGTATATTTTAATTTCCATGTTAAAAGAAGTTTGTGTTTGTGAGTATCCATTACCTGAAAATTCTCGTAGCTGAACTACAGCATATTCTATGACAACAATCACCTCAGGCTCTGATTATGCTTTACTCGGTGCTAAATGGTACAAATGTGAGTTTGAATATCATTTTAATCATATCATTTTATATCATTGTAATATTTATTGCCATATTTGAAGCAGCGCAGCAGATAGTTCACCTCTGATCTTGAAAATGAAAGAAACAGGCTGTACTGTAGTTTGAACTGTGACTCAACCAATAAATATCAATCACTCAGCATTTCATTTTAATAATGTTAATGAGGTTTAATATGTATTGATTAGATTCTAAGCCTTACCCTTTTGTTGGAGTGCAGTGTATTATTTTGTGCTACTGAAGGGCTGTATTAAATGTTTGATGCAGCCAAACTGCTTGTCAATGGAATCTTGTGCTTGTTGAAACACAGTGCTAACATGCTCAGCTAATGTTTACGCGTGTAACATTCATACTTTTAGCTAATTAAATTCCACATCATGTGGATTTTTAAAACTGAATCTGCATCTCTTTTTGGAGGATGCCATCCTCCAAAGGGTGTGTTTCCCACCAAGGCAAATATAACCAAATATAATTGAGTAAACTGCCAATGGGTGGGTTATAGAGACCAAAACAAAGACAGACATTCCACTACGGAAGGCATTTTCAAAGGAGAATAACTGACTTAAGAATAGATTTTCAGATAAACAAATATGTTCACTTAGCATGTTTCTTAAGTATCTGCAAACATTCATTCATTCATTCATTTTCTTATCGGATTAGTCCCTTTATTAATCTGGGGTTGCCACAGCTGAATGAACCGCCAACTTATCCAGCACATGTTTTACGCAGCGGATGCCCTTGAAACTGCAACCCATCTCTGGAAACATCCAAACACACTCATACACTATGGACAATTTAGCCTAATCAATTCACCTATACCACATGTCTTTGGACTGTGGTGGAAACCAGAGCACCCGGAGGAAACCCACGCGAATGCAGGGAGAACATGCAAACTCCACAAAGTGGTATAGTCAAGAAAATGTGTAATATAGACCATCAAAATAAAGTGATACCCAAGCATTGCATACCCACAATTAACATTTCTAAAAAGGTATTAGCAAATTGTTCTCTACTTTTGATCTCCACTATGTCAATATCATATATAGTGCAAGTTGCCATTGAAAAACTGTAGGAGAAAGCATACAGAGTAACTTTTTGACAGTAGAATAAAAGTTAAATAAAAAAAGAGAAATCAGAGGGGTTTTTAGTAGAAACATTTCCTTTCAAGGATCATCTTGATCTGAGTGCAGCTTAATCAGAGGAGCCTTCTTATACATCCACTGGCATTTTTAGTGCATTAGTCCAGATAGAGAGAGCTATGAGAAGGTCATGTCCTTCACTCCTAATGTGATTTTAGCCTCACAAAAGCCAGACATGCCCTCATCCCATTCATTGTTATAATCTACTCACACAGTATGCGGGTAAAGGCCGGCGGTTCTCTATTATCACATTACTTAAATACAATTGATTTATCTAACGAGTGGATATGAAACTTAAGCGGGACTTTATTCTGATGAACAGAGGAAAGATGAATCATTCTCCTCACTTTAGAAGTCATTCACTCACGTTTAAGCTGCTCTTTTGTATCCATACAAGCCATCCCACAATTGTTTAAATCATAGACGTAGATGATTATCGGGGAAATTAATATGAATACGTAGATTTAAGATGAGGGAACAGACGCATTCAGCTATTAGGGCTCTAAAGTAAACCAAGATAACATGACAGATTGTCATTATCTGTTTTACCCACCATGTGGCTGAACTTAAACTATTTTACCAGGCTTACCTTTTTTTATGTCATGTTAAAATTCACAAGACATTTTCTCTTTTGCTATTTGATTTATATATTCGTACTATAATCCCACCCACAGTGAAACCTAATTGGACTTCCTCATCTGTTAACCCTTTAAATGGCACCGTAATTTGACATTTTGTGCATATATTATCTTTAAAATCTCAAAATTTAGATGCGACTGGATTTAGATTTAATCATCTTTGATTGGTCTACTTTAGATAAAAATCACCTATACATCTTAAATGCTCTGATAGTGAGTGAATTAACAAATTTGTATTTTTAAATGATGAATTGTGCCTTTTAATGACTCTTTTTTTTTAGGATGCCGGCCAAGCTAAAATCATGTTAATAACTTTGCATTTATAAAATCTCAAACAAAAACAGTACAAATCTTTGTCTAAGTACTGACAATTCAACTAAAGTCCCCTGTGATGCTATCAAAACTCAGTGTTGGGTTTCTGTGATCAAATATGACAGAAAGCTGAATACAGTGGAACGACAAAATCATGTATTATAGGTCGGGAAAACCAGTGAAAAACTGAACAGAAAATCTCCTACACACGTAACTTGATCAGAAGGCATTGTCAAGAAGTATCAAAAGAAACAGATAACTTTACAAGTGTATAAAAACTTGGACAAGAGCAGAAGTTCACGTTTATTATTCACTCTGTCAAGTGTATAACAATTAGAGCTGTAATGAATAGGCAATATTTGCATTCAGCAACAGTGGGTGAAGGCATATTGTTTTTCATGAGCTGAGGCAAGGAGTTTCCGGGTCTCAAAGTTAATAATGGTGCTTATAATTATTAGTCAAGGTTATATATTAATTCAAGATGAGTAAGTGCTGCAGAATTGACAATTTATTTCAGCCATGTTTCATAGAGCCTTTGGCAAATATTAATCAAAGCCTTGGGCAAGTTTTGTTGGTTTCTTAATGCCAAGGATGATGTCTCTTCCTCAAGTCATATTTCTTATTCAGAGATAATAATTGTCATGATCACTCTGCGCTTGTGATCTCATTATATATATATATATATATATATATATATATATATATATATAGTTGAAGTCATAATTATATTTTAATTTCTTATAATATTTCCCAAATGATGTTTAACTGAGCAAGGAAATTTTCACAGCATGTCTGATAAAATATTAATTACTGTCATCATGGCAAAGATAGAATAAATCAGTGATTAGAGATGAGTTATTAAAACTATTATGTTTAGAAATGTGTTGAAAATATCCTTCTGTTGAACAGAAAAAAATAAACAGGGGGACTAATAAATCAGGGGGGCTAATAATTTTAACTTCAACTGTATATATATATATATATATATATATATATATATATATATATATATATATATATATATATATATATAATTTTTTTTTGTTAAATGTATAGGACTAAACTAAACGCATTATTTATGTTTTATTTAATTTTAACCCAGCACTAAATTTAACCTAAATGCTTGGGTTTGTACATATTCTACCCAATTTTGATTTAAATAATCCGGCATTTTTTTGTGTAGAACAACAAACACATGCATACAGTGGGGAAAATAGGTATTTATCACGTCATCCTTTTGCTCAGAATTTTTGCTCAGAATCACATAACAATATTGATTTGTAAGTTATGTGTAATAAAATAAAATAACACAGGAAAAAGAACTATCGAACACATCAAGAAAGGAAGGTGTAGAAAGGCAGTGAAAGCCCAGACAGCAGCTGAAATTCCTCAGAAGTTATTTACAGAAGCAACTCTCTGCCCTTCGTCAGTGTATGAGTGTGAATGAGTGTGTATGGATGTTTCCCAGTGATGTGTTGCAGCTGGAAGGGCATCCGCTCCGTAATAACATATGCTGGATAATTTGGTGGTTCATTCCGCTGTGGTGACCACAGATTAATAAAGGGACTAAGCCGAAAAGAAAATGAATAATATAATGTAATATAAAATAATAGAATAGAATAGAATAGAATAGAATAGAATAGAATAAAATAGAATAGAGTTTTATAATTAGGGCTGTCCAAAAATTAATCGTGATTAATCACATCCAAAATAAAAGTTTAACATAATATTTGTGTGTGTACTGTGTATATTGTATTATGAATATATAAATACACACATGCATATACTTGACAAAATGTTGGTTTATATTTTGATATATAAAAAATATATGTGTATGATACAAATTTTACATTTGAATATGATGTAACTACTTTGATGTAACTTTTTTATATATAGTTTTGGCTTCTATGAATGTGTTTATCACATATACATAAAAAATATATATAACACGGACACATATTATGTCAAAAAAAACTTTTATTTTGGATGTGCTTAATCACGATTAATTTTTGGACAGCCCTATTTATAATAGAATTTTATAATATAATTGTACTATTTAATATTCTAGTAGTACTTTATTTTACTTTTACGTTCAATTATAAATGTTGTTAAATATCTTATAAAGTTATAAAATATCTTTTTGTCCCCTGGATGTAGCTAAAACCAAATGATTTTTTTTCCTCCACAAGAAAGAAAGTCATACAGGTTTATAATGACTTGAAGGTGAGTAGATGATTTTCATTTTCCATAACCTATCCCTTTCACTCCGCCAAGTAGACACTTGTGAATGAAGTGCTATGCTTCAAATAAACAACTGTCAGTGTAAGAATCCGAGATATGCTTGAAACTTTATACCGAATTCTGCAGGTGCGACAATAAACACCCATCCACAGCACTCCAACCCGACCTTTAATTTCACCCCAGGAAAAGAAATCTGTGCCGTAACAAAGCCATCAGCCAGACGCGCTGAACTCTGCAGGGGTTCCCTTCGTTCATTTCCCCTCATTTTAAAAGCCATCTTCACCTTGCATCCGAAAGACTTCGCTGATGGTCTATCATACCTCTTTTTCTTTTTTACTGCTCACAACTGAACCAAGTAGCGTGTACTGTAATTTCAGCAGGGAAAATGTCTCCAACAAAAGGAAATTTTCCTGGCATGAGATGATAAATGGGCAGCCAAACAGTGCATCATTTTCCAATTTGGATCAAAATCAAGCATGTTTTCCTTGTATAAACATACTTAATTTGAATCAAAGTGAATATGTTATGATCTAACTAGATTCTTGTGTGTAGCTTCTTGTATTCCTCATAATCTATCATCAGGAGTGTTTATGCAGTGCTTATTCAATAATTCACAACTTTGATGGTCTTTTCAAAATGGTTAAATGTAATATTTTGGGAGTTGAATTTGGGACAGATGACCTAAATATAATTTCTACTTCTTTTGGGTTTTGTTGAGCTATATATCCTACACTGTCCTACACATATATATCAAGACTGAGTAAATGAGCCCCTGTGTTAACGGCAATAATTAATTAATGTGGATAGCGTCTACAACAGTGTTGAAATAGACTGATACATGATGGCACTCTTGGTTTGGAGCCCAGTCATACAAAAAATGACCTGGTTGTCCCTGCCAAATACTGACCATCTTGCCCCTCAGTAATTAAGTTAGAATAATGTTCTTCGGCGGCATCTATTTACACTGTGTGCAATTGGCTAAACAAATTGGTAAAGGCTTTTAAGTTTATTTTTAGTTTTACTTGCTGTAGTAGATGAGTCCGTAAGTGTTGAAGCTTATTTCTATCATAGTGAACTAGAGTGTGACGACAGGGGTAGGATCCAAATGCAGCTTTGTTAGAGTTGTTAGGCAGGCAAGGGTCGTAAAAGGAGCAAGCAGTCATATCAGGATAATCCAAAGTATGAACAGAAAAACAGGTGAATAAGTTGAGACAGGCTGCAAACAATCATACCACAGTATATACTGTACAATCAAATGGTCAAAAGCAAGGCAATGCTAGGAAGAACTGCTTAGTAATTCAATTAAATTCAATTCACCTTTATTTGTATAGCGCTTTTACAATGTAGATTGTGCCAAAGCAGCTTCACATCGAAAGTTATAGTAAATTGAAACAGTGTTAGTCCAGTTTTCAGTGTTGAAGTTCAGTTTAGTTTAGTTCAGTGTGGTTTAATATTCACTACTGAGAGTCTAAACACTCAAGATCAAATCCATAGTAATGTTCACTACAGTAAAACAAGACTCAGAACTGGATGTGTGTGAATGGTGTATATAGTGCATGTAATTAAGGATTATGTCCTTCAGCTGTGTTTGTGTAATAAGAAGATGAACTGAAATTGGTGTGTGACTGTAGGGCATTATGGGGTTTATAGTTTGAGTAAGTGACAGGGAGTGTTCTTCAGTGATCCGCAAGGGCTACATCACTGTTGATCATAACACATAGATTTTATGTAACTGACTTTTTAAAATCTAGCTACAGTACTGTTTATTTTTTAGTTTAATCAAATTTATTTACAAATTTACTTATTAGCTTACATCAATCAAACCATAAACTTTGTAAACTTCAAAAATTTAGTAACATAAAACAGTTGTTGTCATGACTTTTCATTGTATCATTTTAAAAGTTTGCTATTCTTATATACATTAGAGATATTAATAAGACAGCATGAGACAAAATTGGAGATATGTGGATATTACCCCACAATTCTGATAAAATATGTTAAATTGTGAGTTTACGTCTCAAAATTCAGACTTTATAACAGGCAAAACTCTCAATTTTTACTTTTTAAGTTTTAACTTTTTAAATTTTTACTTTTTCAGTTTGAATTTGACTTATAATTTTTCTCAGAATTCTAAATTTTGAACGTAATAATAATAAAAATTATTAATTATTAAATAATTTAACTATATATTTTTTAAAACTCTGAATTACGCATTCATTTATTCATTCATTTTCCTTCGGCTTAGTCCCTTATTTTATGAGGGGTCGCCACAGCGGAATGAACTGCCAACTATTCTAGCATATGTTTTACACAGTTGATGCCCTTCCAGCCACAACCCAGTACTGGGAAACACCCATAGACACTCTCATTCACATACACACACTCATACACTAGCCAATTTAGTTTATCCAATTCACCTATACTGAATATCTTTGGACTGTGGGGGAAACCGGACCACCCAGAGGAAACCCACAAGAACACGAGAAGAACATGCAAACTCCACACAGTAAAGCCAACTGAGCCAGCCAGGACTCAAATCAGCGACCTTCTTGCTGTAAGGCGACAGTGCTAATGCCACTAAAAGACACATTTATCTCACAATTGATAATTTATACCATAACAGCCATACACTAATGGTCTGTTTACCATATATATTGCAATTCTGAGAAGAATATATTTCATAAATGAGAGATGTAAACATAAAATTGCACATGTTTTTTTTTTTTTAAATCAAGTCATGAAACCAAGCTTTCATAGTGTGAATTGCTAAAACTTTCATTCAGAGGTGGTTTAAACCTTTTCTTTCCTGATCAATTTCTTTTGGTCACTTTTTAAACTCAAGCCGTAACTGAAAAGTTCTGCACTCTGCAATGTCATGGAAATGTTGCAATGATGTACAGTGTGATGCACAAAACCAGTTGCTGAGTCAGAAGTGTCATACTGTAAATGACTGTCCTGTTATTTTTAAGATTCTCCCTTCACTCCTCACTCTGCACTCTTACAAATGTTTTAAAAAAATTCATTACAAAGCTTAATAAAATTTGCATTTAGCATCAGGCATAGATTACTTAATCACACTTCAAAGAAAAGTAGTCATTAAGAAATTAACATTTTACATAACTGTGTCTGAAAAGACTACATGTATCAGATAATTGCACTTGATGTAAATTTTAAAAAACAATACGCTTTCATTTAATCACATTCATTTCACACTTATCATTTTCACTTATGTTTTTAATCCTAAGTAAGTAGCTTATTAAGCCCTTAACTGTTATTCAAGTGTATCGTTTTTTGGAAATTATTTATTTATGTCTGAAAATTTATAATGAAACACTATTTGTCATATGCAGTGGCGTAGTGCAAAATGTGTGGGAGTTATAATGCATTAGAGTTATAGTGGGGCCACCCCCCAAGAGGTGAAAAGGGTGGGGGGGTTTGGAGGTGGCGAGTCTTATCATTGTGCAAAGTGAAGACCGGGGGCTTATGATCACGCCACTGATCTTATGCATAGAAACTTATTATCAGAAAGTTGAGTGACAGTTACAGTTAAGGGGTTAAATATGATCAATTGTACTTCATTATCATAAAGTTGTTTTTCCCCCTAGGTTTCCCCCTTAACAGCATTATGTACCTAAATGTCTGTTAGTGAAGATGCTTGATTGTAAATAATTCCATGGTCTGAAATGTCTGATTCTGATTGGCTGTAACATCTGGTTTGATCATAGTTCCAAATGACTGCACTTCACTAAAACATTAGTAGTACCTATAGTAACTCAGTGACAGTCTTATTCCTGTGTAATCTTAAGGAGACAGACTTGCTGAACCAGGGGGCTGATGATGATTAACATGCAAATATGTGCAAAAATATTCGCGAGAGGTAGCTAACACGTTACTATGAGCTAGATATGCC
Organism: Danio albolineatus; assembly: GCA_903798035.1. NCBI lineage: Eukaryota > Metazoa > Chordata > Actinopteri > Cypriniformes > Danionidae > Danio > Danio albolineatus. The sequence continues at coordinate 4,551,531 of CAIGQQ010034267.1, forward strand.
CGTGTCATTTACATGCACACACAATCTCTCTCAACGTGGGAATTCGAAGATCTAAAATGTCATAACTGATAAAAATCTGATCAAATATTGAGCTGCAAAGAGAAAAACTAGTTTTAAATTGTCTATACTTAAGTGGAATTAATAAGTGGGATATAATAAACAGCTTGATGTGCGTTAAAGGATTTTAAATTCTTCGCTTGACATCAGGTAGTTCTTAGCCACAGCATTGTGTATAAAATCTTTTAACACACAGCAATCCATTGATTATCTATTACATAATATTCATCACTCCAGTTAATGTAACTCTTTCAACCACTGTTTCTTAAACCAGCCTGTGAAAGTTCCTTTGCCTGTACAAAGTGTATGAATATTTAATGAAGCCTGCAGTGTTTGTTTGTGATTGGTTGATGCTAAACAGCCAGCAGAGACATTCTATTACCGTAGTGTTTCACACAGTCTTTGACACTTCAGCTTTGGTTCAGCACTATAGTTTGGGGTAGGACTTCATAACCCAGGGTCAATAGTCATGTTAACTCCCATTCAGAATTATGCTTAAACAAATATTGGCTAACAAAGGATTTAAAACAACTTTAAGCTGGTAAAATAATCAAGAACATTTTTGCTACATTGTAAAAGCCTTTTCACACTAAGAACAACATTTATATTTGATTGTCTCTTTTTCAAACTATCCAAATTTCAGATTAAAGTAGTCATTGCACTGAAAACGTTAAGACCAAACATATGTAATGTTGAACTCTACCTAAGCCTTCATATAGATACATGAATAATCATCCTCACTACTTATTTACTGTAACTTTGTTTATTTAAATGTATATGGAGTTGATTTTCTCCATTTAGTTTCTATTTTTTTTATTGAATTTCTGTGAATACAGATCTTCGCTTTCTTTGTGTCTTCAAGACAGATGGCAAAAACCAGTTTGGTGTGTTTGAGGCTGGTTGTCACCTGATGTTAACAACAGAACAAATGCTAATTAGGTTAGACTGTGATGCTGATGTTGTCTTCTCTCTCTATGGCAGTGGTGCTCAACCCTGTTCCTGGAGATCTACCTTCCTGCAGATTTCAGCTCCAGCCCTGTTCAATCACACTTGAACTTATTAATTATGACCTGAACAGTACTTAATAATTAAAGGCTGGTGTGTTTAATCAGCACCCCTGCTCTTTGTTGACTTTAAACCATAAAAAGCAACTTAGCAAGTGGGAGAACAAATACAAACAGTTCATTTAGTGACCAACAGATCTGATGTCTTCATTTCTGTCTTCAACAAGTGATCAACTTAAAGAACGAAAGCGGTTCCTGAAGTTAAATTATCCCTTCAACCCTTGTAAGTGGATAATGTCAGATTTTGGTTCCAAATCCAAGGTAACTGTCAGGGTATGTGTGTTGACCCCTCTGAACTCGATAGCGAATTAAGTAAAGATCTTCATCCATTTACAGCACGCATGCTGCAAATCCTCACAACGAATACACATAAAAAACATGCTGCATTTTCTCACAACACAATGGAAATTTTCAAGGAGACCCAAATCATTAAGTATTTCTTAATATATATTTTAATTTCTTAATAAAACCCTATAATAAATTAATGTTTATTTGGACACTTGTTGACAATAAATGTTTAAACAAAACCAACCAACCATTAGACGGACGGACGGACGGACGGACGGACGGACGGACGGACGGACGGACGGACGGACGGACGGACGGACGGACGGACAGACAGACAGACAGACAGACAGACAGACAGACAGACAGACAGACAGACAGATAGATAGATAGATAGATAGATAGATAGATAGATAGATTAGCTTGTTCAGGTGTGTTTGATTAGGGTTGGAGCCAAAATATGCATGACACTGGCCCTCTAGGAACAAGTTTGGTGACTCCTGATTTAAGATAAAGATGATAAAAAGCGGGCGCCATGGTGGTGTTGTGAGTAGCACGTTCGCCTCACAGCAAGAAGGTTGCTGGTTCGAGCCCCGGCTGGGTAAGTTGGCATTTCTGTGTGGAGTTTGCATGTTCTCCCCGCAGTTGCGTGGGTTTCCTCCAAGTGCTCCGGTTTCCCCCACAAGTCGTAAGACATGCGATATAGGTGAATTGGGTGAGCTAAAACTGTCTGTAGTCTATGAGTGTGTATGGATGTTTCCCAGAGATGGGTTGCAGCTGGAAGGGCATCCGCTGCGTAAAAACATGTGCTGGATAAGTTGGCGGTTCATTCCGCTGTGGCGACCCCAGATTAATAAAGGGACTAAGCCGACAAGAAAATGAATGAATGAATGAATGAATGATAAAAAGCACAACTACCGATAGGGGGCGATAATTACTGAAATTTATAAAGGTATATTATAACTATAATAATAACTACTACTGTCCTACAAAGGCAAAGTGCAGTATCTTCTCACATACAGAAATTGTTCACACACACATTTTGTGTGTATGTGTGTGCATATGACACAAAATAACATTACTTTTTAACAACTATTCAACTTATAGAGAAAATAAATGCTGAGGACTGAAAATTTGCAGCAAATCTTTTACTTTAATTTTAATATAATTATATTCTGCCAATTTTTCTTTTAAACTCAATGAACTTCCAATAAAATCAGAGTTCATTTAATTAATAACACTGTTCCGACATTTAAGTGGGAAGAAAGGACAAAGTGTGCACCTTCATTGTTCATGCGTTTCATGTTTGAAGGTCTGAACCCGTACACAATAACACGATAAAAAGAGACGTGGTGAAGTGACAGCAGGGGACAGACATTTCATGCTGCGATTTCAGGTCAAATGTTATTTGGGGGCATGCTTTGCTGAATTAATTACATTTTCAAGTGCCTTCCCTGATAGCTCCTAAACCCCGGGACGGCAGACTGAAATGCGCAGCTGATAAATTTTATCAGAGATAAATGAAAGTATCAGGGTGACTTCTGCACGTCCTCACAGCCATATTCAGGTCATCAGACTGGCGCTCATCAAATGCACACATGAGTCTGATGCCAGCCTGTTGCACCCTGTGATTGGTTCGTGGCCTTTGTTGAAACTGCAGTTCATGTCTAATCATACAGGGAGATTGAGCATGAATTGGAATTGGATGGATTCGTTTTATCATTGCTTCCTGTGTGACCTCTGTTTGGGTGGTGGGGCATCAAAAAAATACTCAGGCAAGTAAAGCAACAAGATTTTTTTTCTCCAGTACTTGTTTACTTATTCAGAAGTGAAAATGAGTTCATGGGGTCCCCGGGAGCCTCCAGTGAACGAAGTCAAATTTAAATACCCACTTTTTCTATGTGTTCATAAGGGACCAGCAGATAAAAGGAAAAGTCCTGATGAACAGAATGCAACTTCATTACAGGAGAGAGCTTGTAATTATACAAGCTAGTAATAATACGAATGAATAAACACATAGCAGAAGACAACACAACTGTCAATACATTATACACCCATTATATATATATATATATATATATATAT
>CAIGQQ010034267.1:4650021-4682461 GCA_903798035.1 Danio albolineatus
TCTTGCTGTGAGGCGAACGTGCTAACCACTCGGCCACCGTGGCGCCCTATATTATATTATATTATATTATATTATATTATGGCGCCACGGTGGCGTAGTGAGTAGCACGTTCGCCTCACAGCAAGAAGGTCGCTGGTTCGATCCCCGGCTATAGGCCAGTTGGCATTTCTGTGTGGAGTTTGCATGTTCTCTCCGTGGTTGCGTGGGTTTCCTCCGGGTGCTCCGGTTTCCCCCACAGTCCAAAGACATGCGGTACAGGTGAATTGAGTAAGCTAAATTGTCCATAGTGTATGTGTGTGAATGAGAATGTATGGATGTTTCCCAGAGATGGGTTGCAGCTGGAAGGGCATCTGCTGCGTAAAACAAATGCTGGATAAGTTGGCGGTTCATTCCGCTGTGGCGACCCCGGATTAATAAAGGGACTAAGCCGAAAAGAAAATGAATTAATGAATATTATATTATATTATATTATATTATATTATATTATATTATATTATATTATATTATATTATATTATAAAACAGGTATTTCTGAATAATGAAAAGATGATATTTCTGCTATTCTATATGTTAATCCTTGATTTGCTTTTGTCTATGCTCTTAAAATGCATAGACAAATGCATAGATCTTAAAGAGCTGCAATTACATCAAATAACCTCAATCAACTGATTAATAGTTTATCTAATATTTACAATTACAATAAGTCTAATAATTATGATTGGCAGGGTTGTCAAAGTCACCAATGTCCTCATTTACAGTACCTGTTAAATCACCTTACAGCAAGAAGGTCATTGGTTGGAGCCTTAGCTGCGTCAGTTGGCATTTCTGTGTGAAGTTTTCATGTTTTTCCCGTCTTCGCGTGGGTTTCCTCAGGGTGCTCCAGTTTCCCTCACAAATCCAAAGACATGCGCTATAGGTGAATTGGGTAGGCTAAATTGGCTCTGTATGTCTGTAAATGAGTGTGTTTGGATGTTTTCCGGCAATGGGTTACAGCTGGAAGGGCATCCACTGCGTAAAACACATGCTAGATAAGTTGGCAGTTCATTCTGCTGTGGCAAACCCGGATAATAAAGGCCGACAAGAAAATTAATGAAAGAAGAATAAAATTAAACAACAATCAATGTAAAAAAAAGCCTGCAAAATACATCAGTTATAAATGTCTTAATTTAATATAAACATTACACAAGCGATTTTACACTAGAAGTTTCTTTTGGTAAACAAGATTGCACTGTTTTATTTAGCTTTTATTTATCTGAAATACAGGATTTTCATTTTTCTGTAGTATTTCCTATAATACCCATTTTCTATAATATTCATTCATTCATTTTCCTTCCGCTTAGTCCTTTTATTTATCAGGGGTCAACACAGCGAAACTAACCGCCAGTTTATCTAGCATACTGTATGTTTTATAGAGCAGATGCCCTTCCAGCCACAACCCAGCACTGGGAAACACCCATACACTCTCACATTCACACATACATTCATTCATTTTCTTTTCAGCTTACTCCCTTTATTAATCTGGGGTCACCACAGTGGAACGAACCGCCAGCTTATCCAGCATATGTTTTACACAGTGGATGTCCTTCCAACTGCAGCCCATCACTGGAAAACATGCTCATTCACACACATACGCCACGGACAATTTAGCTTATTCAATTCACCTATACCACATGTCTTTGAACTGCGGGGGAAACCGAAGCACCCGGAGGAAACCTGACCTAGCCGAGGTTCAAACCAGCAGCCTTCTTGCTGTGAGGTGACAGTGCTAACCACTGCGCTGCCCCTTTATATGATATATTTTTAGCAATTTTTATTGGTGAATTTTCCGCTGTGGTTACTTCAGTCTTCAGTGATACATCATGCTTCAGAAAACTATTTAAATATCCTGATTTTCTGCTGCATAAATGAATTTTACTCACATAACTACTGCACATAATTTACTTAACACATAAAGAAGTTATCTATTTATTTGTGAAGACAAAAGGCCAAGGGACGTTATGTGCACTATTCTGACTCGATTGTTTTCTCTTTGTTTGTTTCAGCTCCATTATTTGAAATTTGTGCAAGACAGAGACGTGCTTTCACAATCACCTTCTAATTTCATTCTTGGTTTTCTACTCATAGCAGTTGCACAATTCTGGCTAAGAACGTGATGCTATCAACCATCTCACTTACTGCAGCTGCAGAGGCAGATATCATCAGCAAACGCCGCGCACTACCCTCGCATCTCACTGGCAGCTAAATTATGGGTCACTCTTTTGCAAGCCCACACTCTTTTAAACACTGAGCGGCGTCTCAAATTATTATTAGACTGAAATGAAAAGGGAAGGCCCGTCTTGTGTCTGTTTAGTGGTTATTGGAGAGGCTGCTCGTAATTTAGGACATGTGAGGAATCGAGAGGGACGTCTTTGAACTGCCTGTGTAGTCAAACAGTAAAAGGAAATCTCGGGGATAATGGGTGTGACAAACTGAAAGAGGGACAAAGAAGAAGGAAAAAAACTCTTGATGAATCCAATGTGTTCCTCCGCAGTGTTTCAGCCTTTACCACAGATCGCATCAATATACACATTCTTGCAGTTCTAGTTTATTTGTCTATCCATGTGGTTTTGAGTGAGATTATGAAACGATTTAGAGTTATGGCTCTCTTTCACAGCCCACGCCGCTGTGTAATATATTACAAAACAGTCAATAGCAGTTTAGATTCTCTCTAGTCTCGCGTCTCTTGTAAAGCTTTGAGTGGCAGGTGAACGGAGTCTTTTATTAATGAAAGAGGATGATATGTAGCGTAATCCTCTAGGGGCTGGAAACGCAAAAACTCATGACGTAGACCTATATAGGTTAGCGACTTTCTTCAAACAGACAGTATTGTTAGATTACCGATTTCTTTTTTAAAGTCCCACAAAATATCTTGCGTAACTGTTGTTCTCAAAGCAAAAGTGATTTTGTCGAAGTTCTGTGCCGTGAACGTGTATGGTATCATAAACACGGAGACATGAGCTCCCTGTGTTCGTTTTAATAGCCTGAGATATTATGAAAGTGGTTTGAAGTTGGATGTTGAGCAAATATCAGGGAAAAAAAAACAGAATTGAACTGTTTGATCTTTTATGAGTGAACTTGGATTTAGCACTTTAAACCGAAGCCAGAGAAAATCATGACAAATCTCTGCACTGAAACTGTCTGTTTGTTTTAGCCCTATATACACAACTTTATATGTTTTTATAGCATGCGAATACATTGGAAGCATGTTAGAACATTTTATTTACACCGCCATTTAAAAGTTTGGGGTCGGAGGAGGTTTCCAGAAGAATTTAAGGCATTTATATTCACCAAGCCTGCTTTTATATTCAACATTCAGTTCAAATGAATTTTGCTAAAAGGTTTTGAAGTATTTTTAAAATTCGACCTTTTAGATGTTCAATAATTGACACTTTAATGATTTGCTATCTTGACATTTTTAAACATTTCTTATTTTTACTGTTTAAATGTGTTTTGATGTCATTCATTAATTAGTCTTTAATGCAAATGTCTAACTTTTTATTAGTTTAATGCATTTTTTGCTGAATAAAATCAATTATTTATTAATGATTTCAACATTTTGAAGAGTAGTGTACATAATATTTTTATACAATTATTCAGATGTCAGTGGAATAAGATCTTTGAGTATAATTAACATGAGGTTAATAAAACAAAATTGTTAGGTCACACTTTATTTTGATGGTCCGTTTGTTGAACTTCAGTTACACTGCAACTAATTCTCATTAGATTATAAGTAGACTGTAAGGTTGGAGTTAGGGTTGGGGTAAGGGGTAGGGTTAGTGTAAGTTGACATGTACTTGCAAATTTTCTTATAGTCAGTTAAATGTCTGTTGAATGCCAGTATCAACAGATATTAAGTAGACAGTCTACTAATACTCAAATGGACCATCGAAATAAAGTGTTACCAATTGTCATGTAGAGAAGTCCATTCAATTTCACATGTGCACTCAAAATATGCCTTTGACATGTATTCATTAAATTACTTTTAATTCAATTATTTTTAAACTGACCGGACAGTCTTGGTACAGTAAGTACCTGGTCACAAACTGGAAAATCATAATTATATTGGAATGTTAATCTAAATAAATCATTGTGCTTTCACAGAGAATTACGGGTTATGCAGTCTGTCACACGCTTATTGTCATAAATTGTCATCATAAAACTGCCAGACAGTATGGTCAGCTTAACTGTTTCTTCAATTATAATAATTATAATTTATGATCAAATTTAGGGGGCAGTAACATGATTCCATCTTTAAATATATAGGGAAAACATTTTTGCATTTTGTCTATTCACTTACACCACAGAACTCATAAAGGCAAACTTTTGAATATGGGCGTCAGTGTGTAAACTACAAAAACTCAGTTTTGTGAGAATGGTGATGTCATGTACTGTATATTACATGTTTATATATTATATGTTTTATACATGTTTTACATGTTTGTACAAAGACTGTATGTAAAAGTACTTTATCCTAAGTGACTGTTTAGACTACTCATAGTGTGTGATATTTCCAACTACTGGCTTACTGTAGTATGAATAAAAGCGTTTTAGTCGTTTTCACCAATCACAAACATTGTCATATGTATGTCAAATCTTTTACTCTTTACACATGTACGTTTTAAATACTCCTGCTGACCCCCCTTCAATGAGTTTTACAATGTTATCATTATTTGGAACAGGTTGTTTTAAAGTTTCTATGGCAGAGCATCAAGTTTATGATGTAAAGCCACAGCTTCTATGATTTATGCATATATTTTTTGTCAACAAATATTGACCAACATTCTGATTAAATTAGAAAATACCTGATATTCTGATTCACATAAATGTGTGAGAACATGTATTTTGTTGTTTAAATGGCTAAATAATGATCTGTATCTATACTGATAAATCAGTATTTGATACATTAACGCTATCGTGTTATACTTCTCTGCAGGAGAGATCAAATCTGCTTAATTTACATGTTATTTCATATTTCTTCTCCCAAGATATAAGAAAGTAAATGGCTGTTTAACTGACAAAGGAATAGAGTAAACATTGTAGTAACACACACAGTGCGTATCCTATATGAATACAGCACATTGTCCGATTATATTTAAAAATAAATATTGTTGCCATCTCCATAGACATCAGTGTTTTACACACATCAGTTATTTTACAAACCATTAATGTAATGTTTTGCTAGTACTTATGTATATTTCAAAGTATGAAAACAGTGATGAAATGTGATTTATGACAAGAGCCACATACCTCCTTCTATCCCACAGCATGAGCCATCGTGGAAAAGTAGATTTGAATTTAGCAATGGATGAATGGAACATTAAAAAAGTTATTATTTTGTTTTTTTAATAACTTGTTGTCATGTTAACATCAGAATCAGAATTAGAATCAGAATCATTTTTATTGCTAAGTGTGCTCTGCACACAAGGGATTTGCTTTGGCTACAGAAGCTTCCAGTGTACATAAAGTGACAAGTGACAACACAAAATAGATATGAAAAAAAAGTCAATAAACAGTAAACAGAAATGCAGACATGTATGTACAGATTTGTTATAAATAAACAGGTTATAAGGTACTTTGAACAAGTGCGTGTGAGAAAGTATTGCACATTTATTGCGCAACAAGGAAATATTTAACTGTTCATGAGGTAGATGGCCTGAGGAAAGAAACTTATCCTGTGTCTGGCTGTTTTTGTGCTCGGTGCTCTGTAGCGCCGTACAGACGTAACAGTTCAAACAGGAAGTGTGCTGGGTGCAAGGCGTCCAACATACTCCTAATTTCATTATTCTTTAATCACAAACAGCCAAACTTGATATGAAAAGGCCGATCAAACTTTGTTTAATGGCTTTAATTAAAAAAAAAAACAATATAAAAAATTTAGCCTGCAAACTTGTAGATTGATCAACAGTTGGAGACTTCACGTCAAACAGACAGACCAAATGTTGCTCTGTGAGTTGACGACATGCCTTAGTAAGCAAACAACAGATGGAGGAGCTCCTCGTTCGATGAAACTTTGAGACATGGGGCTCCCCTAAGACCCCCCCCCCACACACACACAATCAATCTGCAGTACATGGTTGGGTGTGTAGTTATGACACCATCTCTTAATCGGAGGAGCACCACACCTCTGACCCAGTCCCTGAGGCCACCTGATAAGAAGCAGCCCTGCCACCTGCAGAGCGTCAATCACACACATACACACACGCACACACTTAACACACTCAAGGAAAGCAATCTCTCACTGATGTCCCCTCAGATTACCTTTCCAATATCCCACACATCTCCAATAATATCAAATCAACTGCACAGCAAAATTTATCGCTGCACTATAAATACTGTAATTTTGTAACAGTTTTATAACAGAGTAGGCTGACACTGCAGTGTCTGCTGAGAAAATATACAGCTAGTGGCTGTTTTAAAACATGCTACCTGGTTTCTGGCTATGACTTGTCCGAGCTGGGAATACTTGCAAAGCGATGACCATACAACTAAATAATCTGTTTTATTAGGTGGCTTATTGTTTGTTATTAGGTGCCCTAAGGGACAGAATAAGTGGGACAGTTCATATTCGATAAAGAGAAAGTGTTTTAACCATGGCCTAATGGTTATAGAGTTGGCCTTGTTATCAAAAGGTTAAAGATTTGATTCTCAGAAGGTGTATGTGTGGTGGCTGAATGAACAGTGCTTTCTTCTACCTTCAGTAGCCATGACCGAGGTTTTCCTCGAGCAAGACACCAAACCACCAATTTCTCCCTGGATGCCGCTAGAAATGGCTTTCAAATTCTCTGTGTTCCTAATGTGTGTGTGCAGTTGGATGGCTTAAATGCAGAAGGTAAATTTCAAGTGAAGCCAATGCATATTTGTTGCCCTTTGACGGCTGACCAGAGTAAAGGTCAGAAATCCTCCCCTCTCAATGTAAACAAATGGGACTTGAGGTAGTTCGATGTACTAATATGTTTTCATTTATTTAGTTGATGCTTAAAAAAAGCTTAATTGTGTGTTTGTGATTAGTTTTGAGGTAGTCTGGACAGTTCTTTGATAGCACTGCTCCAGCTCATGATAACTTCTGTGCTGACTGTTGCTCCACATATCGTCGTTGGTGCAAGAAGACTGTGAAAGGGAATGGAGGCCTGTTGCCAATTCTTTTGCGCAATCTATGATTTGGACAAGCGATCGGTTTGAATAGGACTGTGCAATTTATCGAAATTCTGTTTGGATTTCAGACTCCAGCAATTATGAAAAAACGTTAATCGAGATAAAAAGATTATTGCATCATATCCTGCTCCCTTTCCAGTGTAATGTGACTTTTGCAGCATGGGGCGAGCTTGATATATTGATGTGTATTAGATTCATTCATGTTTTTAAAAGCGCGAAAGGGAACTAGTGCTATTCTGTGCATGTGCTCACCCTCAGAGACGAGCAGAACACACACATTTAATGTCATCTTTTAGCTCAAGCTGTGCACATAAATGGTCAAATACATGCAAAAATGTTTCAACACTGCTTAGTGTTTTTTTTACATAAATACTTGTTTGTTATGTAATAAATTGATATAAAGGTTTGAGAATGAAAATGCACCTGCTACAGTAAATCTGGATCCGTGTGCCTTATCAAGAGTTCACACTTCGCTGATGATCGATTATAAAGCTTGTTTGGCATTCTGTCCCGGGAGAGAGCCCTGAGCTCATAAGATCCTCGAACCCAGGGCTCCTTCCCGTTTGCAAGGCGAGAGGGGAGTTTGAGCTCAGGTAGATCTCGAGAACTCCTCTGCTGTAGTAGCTAATGAACAGATAGTGATTGCTCTTAAGAGATAACTTCTTAATAGGTGCATGTCTATGGTGCCGATTTGAATTAGTCAATTAACTTAAGGTTGCATGTTTTTGGACGGTGGGATGAAACTGGGGAACCCCGGGGAAACCCACGCGAGCTTGGGGAGAACGAGTAAACTCCGTACAGAAACGTCGGCTGGCTTGGTAAGGACTAAAACCAGTGACTGATTGGTCTGATTGGTGAATCATAAATTGAATAATGCGGGACCAGCCGCAAGCAATCATAAGCATGTGACCCTCTCGAAATTTGTTGATAAATAAACTTCACTTAAAGTGACAGCGGCCTATGACATTCCTGCAACTGACAGTGCTTATTGACTGTGAACAACAAAAAAGCCAAGACAAAATCACCCCCTGCTTTTGGCTAAAGTAATTTTGTAGCCTTAATGAGAAACTAATCAAGTTTTCTTAAAGTCATGACTGTACATAAACCACAGTTTCTTTTGTACATTTTAACTCTATTGTATTTTTATTTTATCTTTTCCGTAATTCTGGTGATTTTTGTTAGTTTGCTATTATTTTGTCCCATTCTGCTATATGTATCTAAAATAACAAAAGTTATTTCGGTCATATGGCCCACTGATAATCATTGAAAATAATCATGATTACAATTTTGACCAAAATAATGTTTGTTTTTCTATAATCAAGCAGCCCTAGTTTGAAGTACTGTAGCAGGGCTTTCAAGTACCTCAAAATGTTTTCCCTGATGGACCATTGATACATCTTCAAGAGAAGTAATGTGCAGTAGTAGTAGTAGTTCTGCAGGGATGCAGGTTTGAAATCGAAGATGTAATGTTTCTTTTCTATTTCTGTATAGAAAATGTTTCGTGATTCAGCAAGGGAAAGTGAACGGTCAAGCATGTCATTGTCTAGCCACAAATATTTTTCTTCACGGTAAGTTAGACGTCAAGGGAATACAAAAATAGAGGAGCAATCAATAAGAAATGTTTTGTGTGAATCACATAGAAACAACAAGGTGAACAGGGTAAGAATGTTTATATGTTGGATTAATGGCTGCAGCTTGCATCCTTTTTAGTTCATACGCTTGTCATGCATCTTCTCACTGGTTCGAATTCAGATCGGACCAGTTAAGTGTCAGAGTCAGGTGTGGGGGTAAATGCAACTTAGGCCCCATTTCAGCTCTCCGTCCACACTACAAAGCTGAAAACGCATATCTCATGACCACACACACTCTCATATGTGCACGTCTGAGATCCAGGCAGTCAGCGGGTGCTTAGGTGAGAGCAGCACACGTCAGAGACTTCATCAAGGATCTACTGCTGGATCTCATCTCACTACAGTTTTTAAACATGATATATAATTAATGTAGTCTCTATCTAATGGCATATTGGCCTTTTGAATGTATTACTTGTTCTCAAGTAACGTGTTTTGGCTGAGTGCAAAGATAAGTTAATATATTAATTAATGTAACCACGTGCACTGATTCTGCATATTTGACTGAATGCTTGCCTTTATTTCCTATATTGTGTAAACGTATTGTATGGTATACTTTTTAAATGGCCATTATTGATTATTAAAACTAATATTCCACAAAAGAGACAGGGTGTGTTTCATATTTTACAATGAAAATCAGAGGAGGTAGTTATGTTATAGGCTTCATTTTGTTATAAATATGCATACAGTGTAAGAATTGGCTATATCTCTCCATGATAATAAACCCTGAAAATTGTTATGGAATTCCACGAGACAAGACCACGAGAATGGTCAGGCACTAAAACAATGAACTGGCTAATCTGAGAAGAGGATCAGGAGACCAGCTGTTCAACTGTTCTATTCAAATCATCCTGAGCTTATCTTCCTGACTGTATGTCCTTTCTCCATCAGAGTAGATCATTTACATTTCACATAAAATGTTCAAGGTTTTAACATGGTGTATCTTGTAGTTTTATATTCATGTTTGGTATCCTTTTAAATGTCTCTGTGTGATTGGTAAAGTGGTCTTAAGGTCATTGTAATATTTCACTGGTATTTGTTGAATTTGGTTTTGACTTTGATGAAATCTCTGCCAGATGCTCCCCCTCCAGAGATGATTAACACATCAATACACTAGGCAAGGGTCACTGTGACGCCCTGTTGGGTATATAAGGTAAAGATGTTGTACAGGCCGGGGGATTCTGTAACCAGAAGACCCCGTTGCAATGTATAAGTTTCTGGGCTCTGTCTCAGAGCATATATGTTGTAATGTCTTTCTACATGGCCAGGTATTAATCTTAAACTCTGTTGTACAATCTGAATTGGCTTATCTTGTGTAATTATGTGAATTGGAATGGAAAATCTTTGCCTGACAAATAAATGTACAATTCTTGTTTAAACTCTCATATTTCCTGACAATCACTGACTTAATATCATATAATCTAGTGGTTGAATCAAACTTTCTTTATGTATGAGCATTCAAATTATAATAAATTGGAGTCAGATTGAATTCGGAGTTGGAAGCGAATTAAAATACGTTTTCATAAGTAAAAATATTTCTTTTCACATGTGCTAAAAGGCTTACATGCATTTACCTTCACCCATACTGTTAGCTTCGTCATTGGACTAATAGATGGACCCTTACAACAGTAAAGATTACGGCCATTTGAATATGTAGCTACGCTATGCCTTAACTTTTTTGGTATCTGTTAAGTTGTTAATATCAAAATGAAAATTGACAGTTCCTTATATCATTTATATAATTTCATTTTTAAGATGTGAATGACGTTATAAAGTAACTTACACTGTTCCCTTTGAAGATTTACCTGATATGTCCTCAGGAGTTTGTTTTCCATAACTTGCAAAGTCTGAAGTTAGAATGAGAGGATTTAAGACCAAAACTACTGTACTTCATATTGAGAAAAAGCCCCAATCAGGTAGTGAATGTCTGCAGCCGTGCCTCCTTTTCAGATATCTCCGTTTTCCTCCATCCACACTGACATCGAGCAGCAGTGGTTTTAAACGAAAATGGACTCTATTTTTGCAGACTCGAAAACTCCTTGGTAGTGTGGACGAAAGGCATAACCGTAGCAAAACATTTTTAAAGCAAACAGGGTGTAAGCCGACTGGAAAGAGGAGATATTGAGTTTTACACACTTCTTCCCAGCTTGATACATTAGCAGCAAGTACATTTCTAGGTAACACTTTATTTCGATGGTCCATTTGCGTAGACTGTCTACGTAATATCTGTTGATACTGACATTCAACAGACATTTTACTGACTATAAGAAACTTTGCACGTACGTGCCAACTTACACTAACCCTACCCCTAACCCCAACCCTAACTCCAACCTAACAGTCTACTTATCATTTAATGAGAATTAGTTGCAATGTAACTTAAATTCAACAAACCGACCATCAAAATAAAGTGTGACCCATTTCTGAACTTACATTTTGGGTAATGACGCATTGAGAGTGATAGACCATCTGTTACAACATTACAAAAACAATGTCCATTCACAAACCCTATCCCTAGCACTAAACCTAATTTTATTTTAAACTGACCCCAAAACTCAAAGAGAATTGTGTGAATCACTATGGCATAGAATCACTTAATACATGTTTTAAATGTGACATTAAACATTCCCCTCTTATCTGACTGGTTGCCTAATTAACAAAGATCTGCTTGGTGAAATCATATTAACCTTTTCAATACTACTGTAGCTCAATACCAGTTGTAACCCCTCTCTGAATGGTGTGGATAGGACCAATTATACTCAATAGTCCATCCATACCTTTAATGGGTTTTATAGTGATTCTGCTTGGCAACATTGAATGTAAATCTGTAAGACTTTATTATCCGCCATGCAACATGTGTGACAGCAAGCAGCACTAGAGGCATCATTCATGTCTGTAGCATAAATGGAGCAGGACGAGCGACACATTCAAATCCTACGACTCAGGTTTAAGGGTTTATTCAAAGCCCGACTGCAAGTATGAGCAGTAGTAACACGACTGCTACAGCTAGCACCTCTAAATATAGACGCAGCATAAAAAGATATATACGTTATTGACCGTCTCCATATAAAGTCCCCCCAGCTTTATCATAGACTTCAAGCCGATGTATCCGGGAGCTCCCGGATGGGCCATGGAGAGCTGTCAGGACAGCAGGCCCACACATCTAATGTTCTCGCGTTTATAGGGCTTGGTGTTCAATGGAATGAAAAGGCTTTTCATTCCTGCGGTTCAGCTAGGGAGGAACATTCAGGCAGACAGCTGTGCACATAAGAAGGGAACTCTCTCGCCTCTTCTGTTCGAGGAGAGACTCAGTGTGTGTGTGTGTGTGTATCTTCGTGCCGTGCGTGTGTTCAGAATAGGGTCTGGCCTAAGTTAACAGTTCACAACAAGTACATTTGGACATTTATTTTTTTTTAGCTGTCATGATGTGGGCGCTCATTTTAGCAGAGGTCACCCAGATGTGCGCCTCTTCATCTCTTTGTTATTTGTGAATATATCATGCTTGCGTTTTCAGAGCATTAAGAGAACTTCATCTAAGTCGCATAGGTAAACTTTGCAATACACAAGCAATCTCCACACTGAATAATTCAAACATATGGTGGGTTTCATACAGCGTGCGGCTGTGAAAATGACTGGTTTGTGCTGTGAAAGTCTTCTTATATCCTGTAATGACATCCGTGACCTCTAATCTGTATTTTTCTTTTCTTCTTTTTCCCTCCACGCCGCCCTGCTGTCTGCCGATACGTTCTGCTTTTAGGTAAGACCACCACAGTTATGAATTACCTGCAATCTGTTGTTAGCGCAGCGCTCTTAATCACACCTGTCTCATCCAGCAGAGATAATGACTGCTTCAGTAAAAGCTGTTTTTGTGTGTGTGCGTGCGTGTATGTGTGGCAATATATGATAATAATACTCATTTTATAGGTGTTTGAGATTCTTATATGAACGCATGGATGAGCCTCGTGAAACTTAAATAGCTCGTGTGGGAAATAATTAATGAAAGAAGGAATTAAAAATTATTTTCGCTGCAGGAAAATGAAGTCAATTTTATTGACCTTTATGGTATTTACATTGTGCTATTATTTTTTATTAAGCACATTTTTATTATGCATATTTATGCACCCCCCCCCCCCATACACACACTTCTATTCTTTAAATATTTAGCTGAATAAATTAATGTAATTCTTAATTATAGCATTATCATTATAGTTCTGTTTATATTTTAAATAATAACAATAATAATAATAATAATAAATATTGTATGTTTTATATCAGTTGTAAAGATATTTGTGTAGTTTATAAGGAAATATTTCACATTTAGATTTAATGTTTTAATTAATTATTGAATTAAATGTGTGTATATACATATATTTGACAAAACATGAAGAAAATAGCCAAAACTTTAACCACAATAAATATTCCCATTAAAACGTAATTCTAAAGTAATACAAGCTACGACTTTATTACTTATAAAAATATAACATATACTTGTTGTGCAACTTTACAGTTCCAAATCCTAATTCTCCCACAATTTGTGTTGATTATTCTAACTGAATACATAGTAATTCATACATTTCATACATTCATACGATTCATAAAATATATACTGAATTTAAATAGTATGAAGGGGTGCAGAAAATTGGAAAAAATCTGACATTGCGATATTTAGTTTTTTCTGCAATATTTATTGTGATATGAAAATAATTATGTCACCAGATGAATTGAATGGCTCAATTTGTAACTCATAATTTTATATAAAGTGTGGTGATTTCATACGCTTTAAAACCCAAAAAGTTAAGGTAACTCAAACCATTTGAGTAAAATGATTGTAACAAACCATTTAAGTTCAAAAACAAATCCTAATGAGTACTGTCAACTTAATCCATTTGCGTAAATGAAGCAATTTAAGCACAGTAAAAACCAATAAACATAGAGAACTTTAACCCACAGAGTATGGTAAAACCTAATAAGTTAAGGCAACTCAAACCGTTTGAGGAAATCGATTGTTACAAACCATTTGAGTTGAAAAACGAATCTATTTGAGTACTGTGAACTTACTATTTAAGTAAAGTAATGATGAGGTATTTAACTCATTACCTTCAACACTGAGTTTAAACTCTTTTCAAATGAGTAGAATTAACTTTCTGCAAATTTTGAGTTAACTACACTCGTTTCATTTGATAAAGTGGGTTTTACAGTGTAGGCATAATCAGATGTAAGCAAATAAAACTGCACAGTCTTCTTTGAATAAAAGTTAAATTGTTATAATTTCTTGTACACAAATTATTTCAGATGGTCTTGAAATCTTGCAGTCATAGGCCTTAAAAACAAATCAAACAAGCACTATTTCACTCTATTAAGGTTAAATTAGAGTAACAGTCACTCAACAATATGGTTGTTGGTCAGCTATAATTCCACTCAGATTTCCTGAGGGATGAATAAACTGAAGCTTGACATTGCAGATCCTGCGATGTGACTATTTTTAATGATCACATTGCGATATCGATGCTGAAACAATATATTGTGCAGCCCTGCATTATTATTATTTTTTAATTGTTTGTGCAACCATCCAGCCATTTATTCTTTAATACATCCTTACAAGTTGTGAATTACTTTGAGAATGAGAATGAAATGGAGAATGGAATTTGCTGTGGATGTGTTGTGGTTGGTATGCTAATGATATGATAATGTTGGTATTGCCATGAAAATAATGTCACAAGGCAAACCGTTTTAACGATCCTGAAAATGGTCCTCATTTCCTCCAATATCTTTTTATGCAAAATTTGGATTCACTCCAGAAGAATATAAATTGTTCAGAGAAAAACAAAATCCCCATATTTTTTTTTCAAAATAAGAGTTGCCTGAAGCATCAATACTTAAGTCAATTCCTCTCACAAACTCTTCCTTTGTTTTCTTATCATCAGCTAAGTGCAGTTCTCCTCTCAGTTTGTATGTTCTTCTGTTGGCATGTAGATACGTGTGCTCGCTTTCTCATGTTTTCATACTTTTTCTACATTTGCTGGTTCATTTCTGGAGGCAAGGAGAATGAAAGAACAAGCTGCCGTTTGACATTTACTCAGTGTGGTTGATCAGCAAGGGCAGGGATGATTTACAAATCCACAGCCGGCCTTGTTCATGCAGATTCCTGACAGTTTTTTTCACTTACCTTGGGCGGACCTGCCCGGCTTGCTTAATTCCACCTGGGAGCCGCGGTGTGTCCAGTCGTACCTGCAAGAGCGCGGCTATGGAAATGAGTCAGGAGAAGGCCCTGGTCCCCGGGGCTCTGGACAACTGACAGCATGACAGAGAGGAACTGACGGCACCCATCCATTCTGGCTCTTAGCTGCACTCCGAGGCGCACAATACACAATCACCAATTCTATCAAAGAGATTTACCTGGATTTTGTTTCTTCTACTTTCTCTGGTGGATGAAAGTAAAGCAAGTGTCAGAGAAAAGCCTCTGATGCATCTCGTGTGCTGAAAGGTGTTTCTGCTGTATCCCAGCAGCCTTTCTGTTATGGAAGAAAACAAGCTTTTAGATTCAAATTAAAATATAAAAATGAAAACTAATTCAGACTATTAATAAAAACACAGGTTATGCTATGATGACTGAATGAACTGGCTTTATAGTTTTTGTACAATTTATTTACTATGTATTCAAGTAAAAACAAATTGCAAAGATTAACCCGTGCAGTTTTACAGTTACAAATAGTTTTGTAAGTAGCATAGTTCTCCCAAATTCTCAAATTAATTTTGTGATATTTAATATTGTGTTATGTGTGAAGTATTTAAATAAATAAAAATATGTTTATAATATATTTTAATATTTAAATTTACATAAATGAGCCTCACTAAACACTTTATACACAGTTCTCAGAATGTTTCTCAAACATTTTTCCCGCAGTCACTGATCCACAAAGCTAAAGCAGACTTACGATGGTCTTGTTCCGGAGAGTTACAACCTTTTTGCATCTTTGTTGAAACTTATTGCTGCTGTCGTCGTTATGTTATTTCCATGCTTCTTTATTTAACAAACCAAATATTTATTCGTGAGACACTGTTCTCACGGTTCTGTTCGGTTATAATTAACATGCCATCGATTTGGTTCAATTCAATGTCTTGGTGCATCTCGGTGCATTGACGATGCTTTTCATACACAATTTTATATTTAAATCCACAGCACAATAATTCTTGTATTAAAATGTATAAATATGTTTTTATTTTTATATTATTTGTAACACAATTTTGTTTAGATATATGAACTGTACCTTTAAAAACTCAAATACATGCACAGAACAACATGAGCATTTATAGAAAATAAACAAACTTAAATATTATCCCGTTCACTTTGAGCATTGTCAAGCGAGTACTTAAACCACTATGACTAGTCACACGCTCAACAGAAAGAGCGGGTGCTGTTCAGCGATGAGTGACACTGATAAACGGCAGCTGCGATCACAGCAGATCCATGATAGACACGAAGGAAAAAACTCACTCTGCAGACACATGTTCTTGTCTGGATCCACAAGTATCGCTGTAACAGCCGAGAGGAGAGAAGAAGTTACCTCACTCCAGCAGGTCAAATGTCCACAGAGAGAGAGAGAGAGAAAGAGAAATGGAGTTTACTTTCATTTTCTCAATAGAAAATAGGGACTTCTGCTGTAACTTCAGTGTCAATGAAAGACTATCCAGCAAACACATGCATTGAATTGCGAGTTTCTGCGGTTTTAAGTTGGAGTGTTTTAATTACTTGTGCTCTGCTCCCTCGCCATAGTAAGCTACCGCAATATAGCACATATAAGATAAATGACATCAGTATGTAATAACCAGCTAAGATCTATTACTGAACCAAACTGATACCAAACTGCCCACGTCTGCATCGCAGTGCAACAAAGACACAATTTATTCTGACAGCCCCAAATGATGAATTCTGTATTGCTGCCATACAGCCACGTAACTTCTACCTTTAGTATATCCAGAAGTCTAACTTTTTGTTAGTTAGCATCTTCATCTGCCTTTTGGGTGCGACTACAGGTGCCTTTGATGGTGCAGAACGCTTCGTCGACATTGTAGAGTTCGTTGGGGAGAAAACTTACAGTGTAGAGTCACACTGCTAGCGATGGAAGATTTGTGTAAATTTGGCAAGCTGAACGCATTCTGTACTGTACAGGAAACAGGGCACGGAGGAGATTTATTGGCAATGGTCTACAGCCAATCAGGACACAGAGCACAATGTGCTGTAAAAAATAAATAAATAAAGCATGTCAAATTGCACAAAAAAGTGAGCTCTGATTGGTTAACATCTTTACTGGGCAATTACAGCTCAGCTTAGCTGTAGTTGCCCTGTGTGCAGTGTCAGCTCTGATTGGTTAACATATTAAAATCATGCGCACAACAACGTATTCCGAATGAAAATCCAAATAAATTGATAGATAAAATTGCAGCCTTACGTGATTTAGAAATTGCATTTGCTTAAATCGTGATTTTTTTGCGATTGCTATTATTTGCACAGCCCTAGTACAGGTTTACAATCATGATACAGCATAAAAAATGTTGACTTATTTTGGTTATTATTCTCTTTACTAATAAGTATCAATTTGTTAATTGAAAAATAGTTGTCTTTTCCAATTTAATATAGATGACACCCTTCCATTTTGACTCTTGGCTTTACCGAAAGCCGAACCACACATTTACCAATTCCATCAAACAGATTTAACTTCTGTTTCTTCATTGCCTGGTAGTCATAAGTAAAGCATCTTCAGAAAAAAGGCTCTGCAGCATCTGTTCATGCTGAAAGATAGTGTTATATTTTCCATATCCCAACAGCTTTCTATAGTGTCACGAGAGAGTAACAAGACGTGACACTGTGCTAGAACTGGAAGTCAGGAAATTGGCTGGAGTGATGTCTACCTGAGCCCGAATGCCATCAAACCACTCAAAGTCATACCAAGGCAAACAACATAAAAACTTTTACATTTATTCATGAGGAGCTGGAGGTGGAGGGCAATTGTCTGTGTTTACGGCAAGCGAGCCGCACTCTTTCATATAACGCATACGCCTCTGCCGTCCATACATTTACACCTTGACAAGCGATTAACTTTTCTTTATCCTTCAAAGGCTCACGGCAACATCTCAGGAAAGTTATCGCCGTCGTCCAAATGTTAATACTAATGGTCTCAAAACTCCTTGATGGGGTACGAGAAGTAGACTCTTTCCTCTGTAATATATGGTTGCGCAAAGCGTGCTGTATTTCTCCATCTGTCTTTCTGCGCCTCGTTCCAGCGAAGTCCCCTTTCACTCTGTGAGGGATTTTCTCTGGCGCCATGCATATTCATGAGCTGCCCGTTTTCTGGGCCTATAGGGAGAGAGTGCATTTTATTGCCAGCTTCACGCTGAATTCTGTTTGGGTTTGCCTAATTCGTGATCTCCCAGCACGGCCACATGCTGTCAGATGAAGGCCCAAAGTTAACTAGGGGCTGTTCGTTCACTCTATTGGTTTGGTGATGATGGTAAAAAAATACTTTTATATTTGGGTGGACACTTCAGTTAAGTCCAGTAAAGTTTTGGACTTTATTTAGGAGGGACATTGGACATTAATAAACATTACTGTAAATGATGTGGCGGAGTTAGCCAAAGGCTGTTTTTCATCTCTAATCCCTGGACTACAAATTAAATGATTAATAGTAGGAATACACTGATCTGCCCTGGCCAAGATAAGTATGAATTATTTTTATGTCATGGCCAGCAGCTGATAAATGGCAGATGTTAAAAATCTGTTTTACTTTTGTCTATATAAATGGAAAATAAAACTTAAATTAAACAATCTAATTGCTGGAATATACTGTAATACCCATATGATTTATTTTAATCATAATATAATATAATATAATATAATATAATATAATATAATATAATATAATTAGTTAATAATGTTGTTCATTGTTAGTTCATGTTAACCCACGGTACATTCAATAATTATAAGAAATATAACTTAAATAATGCATTAGTACATGATAACATTTTAATAAAACTGTTTTTAAATTGTTTTAGTGAATACATTTACATTAATAAAAAGTGTGATATGATCACATATATAATATAATATTCATTCATTCATTTTCTTTTCGGCTTAGTCCCTTTATTAATCCGGGGTCGCCACAGGGATTGAACCGCCAACTTATCCAGCATTTGTTTTACGCAGCGGATGCCCTTCCAGCCACAACCCATCTCTGGGAAACACATTCATACAGTCTCATTCACACACATACACTATGGACAATTTAGCTTACCCAATTCACCTGTACCGCATGTCTTTGGACTGTGGGGGAAACCGGAGCAAACCCACGCAACCACGGGGAGAACATGCAAACTCCACACAGAAATGCCAACTGGCCTAGCCGGGGATCGAACCAGCGACCTTCTTGCTGTGAGGCGAACGTGCTACTCACTACGCCACCGTGGCGCCCTACTGTATAATATAATATAATATAATATAATATAATATAATATAATATAATATAATATAATATATAATATAATATAATATAATATAATATAATTCGCTTATTAGCATTAAGGCTGATTTATACTTCTGTGTTAAGCGCATGCACATGTTCAGCCATGGCACGGTCGCATAGCCCTTAAAAAATGTAACGACGCAACGACGCATAGTGCAAGCTCTGTGATTGGTCGGCTTGGTAGCAGTGACGAGCGTGGGTGATGCTAAGAGCCGCTAGCCCGATGGAGTGATTAAAGTGTCAAGTCCGGTAAAGAAACTCCAGATGGAAACTTTTGTTTTGTGCTTATCTTATGATTAAAGTTGTCGCACATCTTCCAGTTCCCGCTGCCGAATGAGGTGTTTCAGCTACTTGTAGCATTCAAAAAAATCTAAACATCTTTGAAGATATTCAAATCAAATCAAATCAAATCACTTTTGTTGTCACATCATCAGCAGCATGTGTGCTATATGATGAGTTAAAGCTTAGGTGCTTACGCCAGACAGTGCAAAATACAACTACAGTGCAAAATACAGACAGTGCAAAATACAGACAGTGCAAAATACAGACAGTGCAAATACAACATACAACAACGTACTCTCAGAAAAAAACAAAACAATGTACAATTGGCAATGTTGACAGCAGTACGCAGAAGACAATGAATAAGTGTACACATAGTTGAAGGCAGTATTGTTTTAAATATGCATTGGTTCGACATAGAGGAACAAAAAAATCTACTGCCAGCTAACGTTACGAAAGTGTGAGTCTCGCCGCTCACTCGACGCAGAATCATAAATCATCCTTTAGCCAGAATCTTATTATCACTACAGCCCATTCATAAAGTTTTGTCAAAATTTTACTTGAACATGTCACAAAGTCTGTATGGGAAGATCTTTACAAGTTACAATGTAAATTCTTATCGAAATGGCAGAAAATCGGGCAAAAATGAAAATTGTTTTTCCATAGCGAAGTGTGGGTATTATAATGTGATGTTCTGAATGTGTTGAAGGTGATTTATAAATTATTTACGTGAAAATGATTTGAATTAGACCATCTCATGGCTGCTCCTATTTTGTGTTTATTTAAATTAGTTGAAATTTGGGTATTATTTGCCCTGTATAAATAATTAAATATCCCAACAGGTATTAAAAACCAACTAAGGGTGCTGACCAATGTGAACTAAGAGGTATTCGCTTCCTCCCCGGGCTGCTCATAAATATGAAATGTTTCCCTGGATTCCCAGACTCATACCTATCGTCTCGGGTCCCCTGAGTGCACTAAGAAAGAGTGTCGAGACTGTAGGTGAGCGCAGCGGTCAACTCTTTCATTACAGAGTATGGCAATGGCTTACACAGAAACAAGATGACAAAATGATCCATTCCTTCCTCCGCAGCCAAGTCCATTGCGCTCTTCCTTTAGTCCTGGCTTTGGGTTATACGGATCCCATGAGCCCATGTCATCTGTAAAGCCCACCGAGCTGGCATGAAGGTAATTCAGTTCACTGAATCATGGAATCGATGATGTGTCACACGCAAACTTCCTGTTATAAACTCTTTCTTGCACTTTTCATCATCCGAGCAGCAGCAGAAATGACTTTTGCTGTAGCTAGGGCCCGACATCAATCCCATGGTTCATCCCGCAGACTCTTAACTTGAGCAGATTGAGCAAGTATCCGCGTCTGATCCGAGGGCAGGTGTGCAGGTTTGATGGTGAAATGCGGATAGTTTCTTTGAATATCCCTCCGTTTTATCAAAGTAATTCAAGTTGGGCTTTAAGAACACTTGAAGCGTGTTGCATAACAGCAGCGTTTGGCACGGTGTTTGCTCTGAGAGTACTTGGGGAAATAAAAAAAATCTTGATATTCGCCTGCTGTGCTAGCTCGCTTTTAGCACACACACAAATTAACAAAGCATCCTAAGATATTACCGACTGTTAACGTTAACATTATGGCTGTTTAATCCGTTACTGTCTGTTGTGGTTTTGATTGACATTTACTGAGTAATTAGCTTGTCAGTGTAAGGGATGATTATATGGCGAGTGCTGACAATTACTGCATTTAGAGCTTTTAGGTGTAAGGCGAGCAGAAAGACTGCTGGTTCACATACATGTTGAGAGTCTCTGCATGAACAGGGACATGTTTTATTAAGCTGAATTGCATTTCAGAAGGCCAGTGTCTTTTTTCTCCAGTGAAATATGGGTTTGTAATACAGTGAGAAGATGATTAATTTTATTTAGTCCTTTATATGTATTTACAATGAACAAACAACATATTTACAAGTATATTATTCATCGTTTTATTAAATAGGAGCTATAGGGAATGGATTTTTTTTTAATTCTTACAGTTTTGATTAATGTATTTAATTTATTTAGCTTGTGCAGAAAAAATAAATACTATAATTGTTCATTTTGTAGTAGTTTTAATATAGTATAGTAATTTTGTTATTAATTTATTATTTATGTATTAAATGTGTTATTTATTTATTAAATTAATTATTTTTATGCTTTATAGAAGCTGTAAATTTTCAGGCTTTAAAGATCTAGTGAAATTAAAATAAAAAATGTTAGATGTTAGTTTCAGTCTTTAGATAGTTTTAAGAATATCCAACGCTATCTATTCATAACTTTTGATTTAGTGGCTAATTTGTATGAATTTGTACGATCTAATTTGTACAATTTAGTACGATTTATAACAGTTGGGTTTAGGGGTGGGGTTGGGTGTTACGCCTCCTTTTTTATATCGTACGAAAATTCGTACGAATTAGCCACTAAACTGGCAAAACGTAAAATGCTTACGTTTTCTCGTGAGATCAGGCTGGAATATCTAATAGCTAGTGTGCTCTAAAACAATGAAAAAAATTGTGTTTATAAAATATAAAACTGAAATAAACATTCAAAGCTTGTAGTTTGTCACTTCTGCCTAAATGGATCAGGGATTTTATTTCCCACCCCCTGATACTTCAATTTTTCATCAAATCGTGACCAATCAAATTCTCTCTAGTATCTGACATGCCCCTCGCCCCTTCAAGATGCTTCAATGTCAATAGGAGAGATGTGATAAAACGAAAGGGGAGGAACTACTGTTTGTCCCACCCCCTCTTTATTTTTCAGTTGAGATTACGTCAGACAAGGAATAAAAAAAAAAATCACTTCATGGACCCTTTAAAGCGATAGTTCACCCCAAAATGAAACCATTTATTCTTCCTCATGTGTTTTCAAACCTTCATGAGCTTCTTCTTTTGTTGAACACTAAAGAAGATATGCTGAAGAAAAATATTATGGAAGTCAGCAACCAGAATTCTTTAAAATATGTTCTTTTAATTGTCCCTTTAAGAACTATAATATAAACATAAGAACTGTCAATTTAAGCACTGTAATAAGGATATTTTTTGTTGACACCAAGTTGGCACATTAAAATGAGTTATGAAAAATAGTGTCACACAGAAAAGTTAAAACTGAAAAAAAATATTTCACAAAATTTCTTTTTTTGCAGTGTTTTAGTTTTGGTTGAAAATATTATAATTTCCATTACGGCACTTGTCAAAAATATCTTAAAACCTTCATGCACTTATACAGCTTTGCAATTTAGAGTTAATCAGACTGATATGATGAAAGGCTCTTTTTTAAATAAGGGAATACTTCAAAGCATGTTAGTTTAATTTCAATGTTTAAAAAAAGCTCTATGAAAGGTCAGCTTGTGATGGTTGCATAATTTGGATAGCACACTTACCTTGATTAAAACCGCATTTCGTTTTTTAAAATAGCTTCTTTTTCTTTTTTCTCTTTCTTTACAAATTATACCAAATATAACACATCTGTGGCATATAATTTGGCAGTTGCCTAGCGAACAAGTCAATTTTTGAAAGTCACAAGAGCGGACCCCAGATTCAAGGGTCCCATTAAAACATCTTCTCTCCCCCATTGTCTCGGTGAGAGCCCTTTGAACTCAAATTGACAAAAAAAGAAGAAGAGGTATTAAATATTCATAGGCTAACACTCATTAGACGTATCGAAGGTGTCATTCAGAGGCAGGTCTATTTCTGGGATAAGAGCACTGTCTTCTGTTTGTTTCACTGGCCTGTCTCTCACAGTCTTCCTGCTCGAGCACCGGCACATCGCTGCACGTTTGATGTCGAGGAAACAGTCGCACAAGTTTTGCCAGCCTTCGCCTGGACTTGTCAGATTCAGGAGCACTGAAGGCTTGAAGAAGTACGCCGAGACCTCACATCTAGTGGTTGCAGATGACATGGAGAAAAGAAAGACTTGCACTGGCATTCAGTTCTTCTACTTCCTTTTCTGAATGAAGAAGCGGTAGTTTTATATGCAAAGCCATTAATTTGCCATTCATTTGTTCTGAACGCAAAGAAGCTTCCATGAACTCGATATATTTTCTTTTGTTATCATTTTGAGCTCTATGTTGCTCATTATAGGCCCAAACGCGGTTTCTCGCTCACCTCGAGTCTCTTGTGAAACCTCGCTCAATGTGCAGGAATAGTAGCCGCGAATATTCAAATGTGCAGTCTGTTCCCCTGGCACGTATATCTGAAGGCCTGCCACACTCCAATAGACGAACATATGTCTCTCAGCCGAGTCAAAGCTAATTGAATTAAAAGATGTCTCCGCAAACTGTGCAAATAACAGACTTGAAGCAAGCCAACATGAGCGAATCAGTGGTTGTAATTTTACAATAAGAAGCGACACGCTTTTGGGCTTTAAAAAAAAGATTGTGGCTTCACTGTCACAGATGGCGAAATTTTAGATTTGTGGCATGTCTGTAAGTTTGCCCAACAGGCAAAATGCAGTGACTCTGCCACACTGTAAAAAATAAATTGTTGAGATAAACAAAAAAACAAGGCAACTTGATGCAGTAAGAACTTTAAGTTGTCTTAACAATTGTTTTTTAGTTCTTCTCACTAACAACGTTTTGTTCAGCTAAATTTTTCTGTTTAGTGGATGATGCTTTTCAAATTTGCAAAATAAGTAGTTAGCACTAGTTAGCATCCTGTTTTTTAATAATTTTACCCAAAAACGACAAACACAAGCCTACAACTTCATTCATTCATTTTTGGCTTAGTCCCTTTATTCATCAGGGGTCGCCACAGTGGAATGAACCGCCAACCTATTCACCATATGTTTTACTCAGCGGATGCCCTTCCAGCTGCAACCCAGTACTGGGAATCACCCATTCACACTCAGACACCTGTACCGCATGTCTTTGGACTGTGGGGGAAACCTGAGCACCCAAAGGAAACGCACTTGAACAGGGATGCCAACTGACCCAGCTGGGGTTCGAACCAGCAACCTTCTTGCTATGAGGTAACTTTGCTACCTACTGCGCCACTGTGTCACCCCTCATACAAGCAACAGATAAACAAGCTTAGTTTTCAGTCGGTGCATCACGCATGTGCAAATTATTTAAATGTAACATTCTTGTTCAACACAAAAAAGTTTGTCCAGAAAGCTGGTAGACATTAGTTAAACATGTAGACATAACATGTTAGCGAATATTGTTGACACAACATGTATTTTTATGTTGTCAATAGTATATATGACTGAAAAAGTACAGTGTGCTGAACAAATGGTGATTTTACTTTTTACAGTGCAGGTAGATTCAGAGTTTTATCCGTTTTCACATGTTTTGTTTAAAAAAAGCACACAAAATAATGATCAAGCATTGTTTTAGTTTGAGCATGTTATGTCAATCAATCTTATATCAGCTGATAGTCATTTAGTTTTCAGAACAGAACTATACCACCAACACTAATTGCATGCTTAGGCTTCATTTCATCATTCACAACAATGATGTAGCCAAAATCGGAAAATTTGCACTTTATATTAAGTGATCTTAATCACCAGGTACTTACATTTTAATGAATCATTTAGTACAATGCACTTATCCACATGTTTTTACAGTGTACTAATATTTTAAATAGGATCTGCTTGTAATTACATCTGTAAATAATTTCTGTAATTACATTTATAATGATGCTGTTGACCCATTCCTTACTTTAACTTAACCCTAAACATACCTATACCCCTTGTCTCTAACCCTATATTTATCCTACTTCAAGAGCACTAGATGTGTTGTGCAGTACTACATGAACACACTAAGTACATTGTATTTATTTTCTGATGTAAGTACATAGTAATTAAGGCCACTTAATATAAAACGGGACCAACATTTTTTTCCCTTTTTAAAATTTCACATTCGTGAAAACTACCAAAAATGCTGTGTCACGAATGCCAGACCAGAGTTTGGTGCTGTCATCTTGTTAGTAAACAGTGCCTGCAGGGAACTGACAACTTGCTTTTGGCGGCTCAGTGCTGATGTGTATGTAGAATTTGCTATGTGTGTAAAATGCATCTCTGCTGTTGGTTTTAATGCGAAGTAAATCCACACTCTGCTGATGAAGCATTAGCAAACACTTGAGCAACAACACTACGATGTATTGTTCATGCTTGCCTTTATTCTACACCTCCCTAAACATGTACTATGTAGATGCATCATGTCATCATTTTCAGGTGTTTACACGGACATGGCAATGGTGGCGTATTCAAGAACCCTATTATTAGTCACAAAAGCACTGTTATCATGGAAACAAATGGGCAAAATGCATCAGAAGTTTTCAGTTTTTGGTTGGAAACATTGTCATGTAAATGGCCATTTAATATACCATTATATGTCGGACAATATGGTGTAACTTTGTTGTATTAACTTGATGCAATGTGATAAGATGCCAGCAACAAGCAGCTGTCTCTCCATAACCTAAAAAAAAATACAAAAAACTCTATCAAATGGCAACACATTGGTGCAGTGGGTAGCGCTGTTGCCTCACAGCAACAAGGTTGCTGGTTCAAGTCCCAGCTGGGCCAGTTGGCATTTCTGTGTGGAGTTTGCATGTTCCTCCCATGTTGGCGTGGGTTTCCTCAAGCTGCTCCAGTTTCCCCCACAATCCAAAGACATGCACTGTAGGTGAACTGAATAAGCTAAATTGGCCCTAGTGTATGTGTGGGTTTGAATGCAAGAGTGTGTGGATGTTTTCCATTGTTGAGTTGTGGCTGGATAAGTTGCCGGTTCTTTCAGCTGTGGCGACTTTATTAAAATTCACAGCCAATAATAAGTGTCTGGGTGGAGCTATTTACAGTATGCAATGCACTTTCAAAGAAATGGATATGTGTATAAAATAATTGATAAATACTGAACTATTTTAAAGTACACACTGATTCTTTGATATAACGACCATTAAGCAATGCACTTTGTTGTTTAAACGTTCATGTTTCCTTTAACTTAATTTCATTATTTGTGGTATTATTTGCTGTTGTTTTTGGTTTTGCCATTCAAGTCTAACAAAAGTATATAAAAGTATTGTTCATAAAATGTATCAAATTCATGTTAGACGTGTTTAACATTAAATAATCTAAAGAAAGTACTTCATGATGAAGTATACATGATTAACTTTGAGTAGGACAAACAAATGATTTCATTTGAATTTTTTACCACGTTTAAGTAATCTGAAATGTTTCATTGGATAACAGTTTTAATTAACTTTTTTTATTTCATTTATTTAAGCAATTTAACTGAAACTAGGCTGAGGAGTTCCTCCTAAGCATGCTTTGCCATGACATTCTAAAGGGAGGGTTACTGCAAAAAATAAGCTTTATCTGATTCCCTACGTGATTAATGTTGAGTGGGACATTTAGTACAATTGAATGTTTTTACTATACTGATTAGATTTTTTTCATTATTATACTGATTGGATTTTGATGAATTGTTTTGTAATCTCATTGCATCTGATTAGGACAAGATGTGATGACGTAAATATTCGGCATTCGTTTTTTTGCAAGCACTGTAGGTCACTCTCATTTTCAGGAATAATCGTGTGCGTTTGTGTGGTTTGGACAAAGGAAATGTTTATTATCTTTCCCAGTATCTGTCATAACTCAGTTTTAACTAAAAAGTACTGTATTGTTACTGTGCTAAGTAGGGAACTTTAGATTATAGATCTTATGGGCTTTTTAAAAACTAAATTCTTTGCATAAGTGCAGCAATTAAATATTTAAATATGTTGTATAACATTGTCTGGAACTCTGTCTAGTTATATAAAGAAAGAATGAATAAGTATGTAAGATTGCCTCTAGTGAATACTGATTGAGCTTCTGATGACTCAGCATTTTTCCAGTTTACAGTATGACTGAATGAGTAAAATCCCTCAGCTGCTCATGTTCTCTGTTGCACCTTGTGATTTCGGTGAGCTGTCATGATCGACAGGATCATTTCGGTTGCTCGTCTCTCTTTCCACACTAACAACTGCTTTCATTTGCTCTATGAGAAAGTCTGCTGACATTGTGCTAACTCTCTGTTACTATGGCAACCGATACATTGGATATTGAAGGCGATGTCTGAGCAACTGGATCAGATTTCATTAAGGCCAGGCCTAAAATGTGAACAAAGTCTGTGGCTGCTTCCAAAAGCTTAGGTTGGTGACTCGTTGCCTCGCTGCCCTGGCAGACAGTGACTCTGGAAGCAATATTACTGCACGATGGCACCTCATAAAACTGATTTCAGGGTAGACTTGAGGCAACATAATGATTTAACAATGTACAACAAAACACAGAGTGCTTTGGTGATAGCTTAGGAAATTAAATATATACAATTCTAACTTCTCTCGAGAAATGCCATCAAAACTGAAAAAATGTTGGTCAATCACTACAGTGCTCAGCATATTTAAGTACACTTATAACAAATATTTTAAATCCATATTTTTAATAGAAAGCTATACAATTTTATACTTGTGCATGTACATTAGATTAGTCAGTACTGAAGCCAAATTTGGAGCTTATCTAACAAAATAACTTACAATAACGGTCCAAAAACTAGTACACTTAAATTTATATCTTATAGAAAAATATTAAATGCAAATTTTAAAAAGAGGAAAAATCAAGAGAAGAAAAGAAATTGAAAAATTGTGTTAATTTTTGTAGGTTGTAATTTTTTTTGCAATATTTTGAAATGAAATGTGTTTTCTTTAAATTTCTAAATATGTTTGGTAACTAAAATGTTATTTTAATTGGGCGTCACGGTGGCACAGTGAGTAGCATGGTTGCCTCACAGCAAGAAATTCGCTGGATCAAGCCTTGGCTGGGTCAGTTTGCATTTCTGTGTGGAGTTTGCATGTTTCCTCCGGGTGCTCTGGTTTCCCCCACAAGTCCAAAGACATGTGGTATAGGTATTATAGTATTTTGAAGGCAGTGAGGCACGTTTTAGAGTGTTCACCGGCCAATAAAAATCAAAAGTCTTGTCGTCAATTCCAGTTGTAGAGCATCAAATAATAACTTGACTTCTAGTTGATCAGTTGGAAAAGTTGCAGAAGGTAGATTTTTCAGATGAATCATCTGTTGAACTGCATCTAAATTGTCACAAATACTGCAGCAGACCTATTGGAACGTTCATGGACCCAAGATTCTCAGAGAAATCAGTCAAGTTTGGTGAAGGAAAAATCATGGTTTGGGGTTACATTCAGTACGGGGGTGTGTGAGAGATCTGCAGAGTGGATGGCAACAGCAACAGCCTGAGGAATCAAGACATTTGTGCTGTCTATAATATTACAAACCACAGGAGAGGGCAAATTCTTCAGCAGGATAGCACTCCTTCTCATGCTTCAGCCTCCACATCAAAGTTCCTGAAAGCAAAGAATGTCAAGGTGCTTCAGGATCTCACCCCCCCCATTAAAGATGGCATTAAAGATGAACCCTGGGAGTCCTGCAAGAACGCTTTCTTTGCCATTCCAGCGGACTTTATTAATAAGTTATTTGAGTCATTGTCATCCATACAACTGTTGCAGAGTCATACACAATATTAATGCTTTTTCCACTTCATCATGACTTTATAATCTATACTGTAGATTATTTTTGTTAAGTAACAAGATTTTTGTCTCAGCAAAGTCAGACCTTACTGTCCTGATTATTCATTCATTCATTCATTTTCTTTTCGGCTTTGTCCCTTTATTAATCCGGGGTCGCCACAGCGGAATGAACCGCCAACTTATCCAGCATTTGTTTTACGCAACGGATGCCCTTCCAGCCACAACCCATCTCTGGGAAACATATCTATACATTCTCATTCACACACATACACTATGGACAATTTAGCTAACCCAATTCACCTGTACCGCATATCTTTGGACTGTGGGGGAAACCGGAGCACCCGGAGGAAACCCACGCAACCACGGGGAGAACATGCAAACTCCACACAGAAATGCCAACTGACCCAGCCGGGGATCGAACCAGCGACCTTCTTGCTGTGAGGCGAACGTGCTACTCACTACACCACCGTGGCGCCCTTCTGTCCTGATTAAATAATTTAAAATCAAGGCATGATCATAAAGGCCTTTGCCTTTCCATCTATGCCCTTCCAGTTGTAACCCATCACTAGGAAACACCCATACATTCTCATTCACACACACTACGGACAATTTAACTTGTTTAAACAGGTAAAAACAATTTACCTGTACCGCATGTCTTTGGACTTCTGGAGGAAACTGGAGCACCCGGAGGAAACCCACATGATCGCATGGAGAACATGCAAACTGCACACAGAAATGCCAACTGACCTAGCCGAGGCTCGAACCAGCGACCTTCTTGCTGTGAAGCGACAGTGCTACCCACTAAGTCACTGCGTCGCCTCATATATATCATTATTTTTTCCATCTATTTAAGCAAAAACTTTCCGAGGTGTCCTGGCCTGCCAAGTATAATGATCCCCAATTTGCCTTCTTTCTTTCTTGCCTTCAACTTTGAAGCTCCAACCCACACTTCATCTGCTGGCTGGTGATCAGAGTATTGCGTGGCCGTGGGAGCCAAAGGCAGGATGTGTGCTCAGATACCATTATCCGTTGTCCCCATCAGGAACATTGGTGACGCACCTGCTCTTTGACCCAGCGATTGGTCATTTTTTTTAGAGCCACTTCCTGTGGACTCCTCTGTTTTCAATCACAGCAGCAGAACAGAAGGTGTTTTTCGGCCAGTGAGCTGTCAGGAAACAGCTAAAGTCAACAGTATCCTCATGTCCTCTTCCGCGATGCTCTCCATTACTTTAGCCTGTATGAAAGAGTCCTCTGGGTATCGGGGAGAGTTTTGTGTGATGTTTCCAGTCTTCTGGCTTGTACATGAGCTTCGGCACAGGAGTGGAAGGCAGGGATGTGATGTAGTAATTAATGAGGCTGGAGAGAGGGGTCGTGGCGGGTGGCGCGGGGCCACCCTACGGCCAAAACACTAATACAGTATTCAATTAAGAGCTTCGCTGTGCTCTGACAGGATCCCGGCAGGGGGCTGACATTGCTCTAACCAGACACTTACATGCCTTGGAATTAGGTGCAAAAATAATAGGAAGCAAAAATTTGCAGCTGATGAATGAACTGACCGCTGGAATATGCAACTGACCTGAGGCTGATTCTAATTTCACCTCAGTCCGTTGCTGGGAAATTCAGATTTTATTCATGGGTTTGGTGTAATTTATTTATTTATTATGATTCTTTCAAATTCCTCTGCCTTCCAACAGCTTGGCCTTTTGCTGTCTCGTTCCAGTAGGATTTTGTGTGTCTACATAAATTCTGGTTGACTTTGCTGCTTATTCTAGCGATGGAATAACATGAGAAGACTGAACTGTTTTGTATTTGATTGATACCTACATGTTTCGTATTGTGTTAATATTTTAGCATATTTTTGAAAACTGAAACAATATTTTACACAGGAAAAGACTAATGGTGAAGTGTCTAATTGTTTTATATGTAATAAAAAAAATGTAAGATTACTTTATTATTTTGATTAGATTGCTGAAATGTATTTTTACAGTTAATTGTTACATTTATTTGAAACAAGCACAAAAAATATTGAAATATTTGTATTATTTTCTAGCAAAGTTCAAACTTACAGTTCAAAAGAAAAGAAGGAGATTGGAAACCAACAGACATTTGAAGACTTTCATAAATAAATAAACACAAAACAAAAGGGTGGTGACAGCCCCTTATAGCCGGCTGCTGCCTAAACATAAAACTGAAAGCAAACATAAACTGTCCAGGCCTGGCCCTCTCTCACCTTCCTATGTGGTCACTCTTTTATGACAACATCATAAAGCTTTCCAGAGCTTCTCTCAATGGGACTTGAGACTTACATTTATTTTAAATGATACATAATTATTATTTCAAACAACCACTGCCTGTTTTATATCTAACAGACAGTTATACATTTTCAAAATGCTATTAATATTAAAAATTATTTATTTGACTTACTTTTTTTTATAATTACAAAAATATTTTACACTGGCAGTATTTATTTGTCTGTTATTTGGTTATGTGTTTTTAAACTATATTAATATTTATATAAATTTTACAATTATTTATTGCATTAATATAATTGAATAAACTTCTTCACACACACTGTGTTTGAGGGTTGTAAGGTTATTATTGTATGTATCTTTTTTGTAATCTTAATATTTTTAAAGATGTTCTTAAGCTCACCAATAAAGCATTTATTTGTATTTGATCAAAATGATGTTATTTCAATTTACAGTAACTCTTTCTGTTTAGATATAGATGTTTAAAGAATAAATACATTGATATAGTTCTAAACATAAACTTTATTTGAAGCATCTGTTTTGAGCGTTTCATAGTGACACAAGTTAAAAGATATGCTCTCTTGCGCTTTGTGGAGCTTTCATCATCATCACCTCATTGTCCCATTGGCTCTCACACTCCTCTGCAGTGGTTTTATCATTTTCCAACTCTGCTGATGAAGACCAAAGCCATCTCCGCTTTATTCATCTGCTCATTTAACAGCGCCAATCCAAATCGCCAAGCACCAAAACATCACCCTCACATTCCTGTACGTCACAGGTCCCGTAGAGAAGAGCTGCTTTAGGTAGAGGCCAAACAGCAGCTGTGTGTCTGGCAGGCCGCTGTCCCGTAATATCATCCATGGGGAGCTGACAGCTCAGATCATCCGTCACGCAGGTGGCTTTCAGATACCACCTGACATAGAGAAGCATTCATTTCAGCAGGAGATTAAAACATCCCTCAGATCCTACTCAACCAGACACCTTCACTACCTGAGTCAAGAGTTATGATTCTTTCAATAT
>CAIGQQ010034267.1:4683103-4708888 GCA_903798035.1 Danio albolineatus
GACTACAGATGTAAATTAGCTTCATAGCTAACTCAGGCACAACATGTGATGTTGTACATTGTCCCTGTATAAATAAATAACTAAATAAATAGTGTAACATATCCATTGTTGATTTATGTTTAACAAGACCATTGTTGTATTTGTAGTAATGTAATGTTTACATTTCCATATGTAAATCACAAATTGTATACATTTAGATTACATTTTTGCATAAGGGCTGACAAAAACATCAGTCTTTCTGCAAGAGTTAATGCTACTGTACATACATAACTATATCCAGAGGGGTGTGTAGTGTGGGGCTCTTGTTTATTGATAGCTTTGTTAGCACCTTCATTGCTTTAAGGCTCTTAGCACACTCTTCATCCAGCTCTGGGTCTCTAGAGCATCCATCGCTGTGAGAGCTCCCACACAGACATCCAAACTCCCACACAAGTCACTTCAAACCCCGCTGTGACCTGCCTGCAGTCCTGCCCTTTATTTTACCAACATACACACACACAGGCAACACTTACTCACATACTGCCGTCGTCCCTGTCACCACTCTGGGTTCCCTCGTGTCAGAGGTGCGAGTCCAGTTTCTTTCCTTTTACCTTGTCTCCTTTTTTTCCCCCTTCTTCTTTTCACAGCACAAACACAATTTTTACTGTCAGAGGTTTGAAAGAGCCCAGTGAAATCTCTCATCCCCCCCAGAGAGAGCGGTAAAATCTCAGGTGCCTTGGGTATGACGGCAGCTTAGCTGGATAGAGGCTTCTAATGCTTAAAATTCTGCCTGTGCAATCCGCAGTCAGAGAAGATGACTTTACCCTGGGCACTTCATAGAGCATCCATTACCCATATACTGAGCAGGATATTAACTCGAGCCCGACTGCGCAAGCACGCATCTCCGGGGTACGACAGCCATGTCTTATTACTCTATTACAGGTCAAACCCGCAGCTCCAAGCACTCCGTTTGTCCATCCCTGAACTTTCTTGAGCACATTTGAGGCTCCTCGTGTGTCTCATTTATTCTTTTCTTGATGTAATATCAGACTGTGGACGATGCTCTTGTTGGAAGAATTAGGGATAAGTTTACATTGGTCGTAATAGAAGGTCTCCACTTCACCTTCAAGGTACAATCAGTGGAGAAGTTAAGTGAGGAAAAGTATAAAAAAAGAAAGAATTAATCCTAATCCTGACCCTAACAATTTTTTACAATTTAAAATACATAATTAATATTTATAAAATAAACATTATTTTTATTAAAAACTATTAACAATTAATAACTAAGTACTGTTATTATCGAAGGATAACTCTCAAATTCCCTTAAGTGAAGTTTCACAAACTAATTTCGAGAGGAGCTCGATATGATCGACTACAGATTCTTATCGCTAATCATTAGCTAGCCTATCAGATCAGTCTAAAACTACTATAAATGTCCAGCCTAAACTTCATTCCATATCTTCATTTTTGGAAACCACCCCCCTCCCCTCTATCCTTCCCTTCTCCCTCATTCTATGATCAGGCAACATGGTGGCTCAGCAGCTAGCACCGCTGCCCCGCAGCAAGAGGGCCATAGGTTCAATTTCCTTCGGTTTCCTCCCACAGTCTAAAAACATGCACGTAATTAAATCGTAATAACATTCACAAGCACTTAACACATTCATATTGAATCAATCTAGACCACCATATTAACCAAAGTACAAACGGGGGCACTTGAGAAACACCTAATCTCGTATCCCTCCTAATGCTCATTGACCAAGCGGGAACCTTGTGCTCATCTATCTCCAAGCTCAGTGCTCTCTCCAGGGACAGCATGCCAAACCTGCTATCATAGGTGAGCATTATCCAAGTGTGAACTCTTGAAATGCAAAGGTTCGTAAATTTTGGTTAGCTGCTTCTACTGCTAAAATGTTGGTACAGAGGTGGAAACCCCCTTATGAGCTCTCTGTCAAGCACTGGTTGCATTCAGTATCAGAAATACTGTACCTAGACCTGTTATCAGCATGGATCAACCATGCTAAACTGGACATTTTGACTGTATGGAAAATCTACATATGTGTTTCAAAGAAATCTTAGACACTTAACACTCATTGGAAAATATGAAAATCAGATTTAATGTCATTTATTCACCTGCTTGGTCTAAACTACAGTACAGTTATTCTGTGTTTCCTGATGTGCTACAACTGGGTGGTGTGTTGGGGGATATATATGGAGTAATAGCTGTTGAAAGTATGCAATTTTTACAATCAGATAGAAAAATATTTTCATTTTTAGAAGTAAAAACTGCATTACAATAAATAAATCAACTATCAATAATTAATTGCGGTAAATGTTCTATTTAGAGAGAAGGAGAAACAAATGTGCCATTTGTTTACTCATGTTTGGGTGGAATATGTTTTTATTATTTGTAAAAAATGTTTTAGTTGTGTAAAAATAACCCCTGATTTTGCTGCTTCATTTAGTATTTCACTTCCAGTGAGGACAGATAAAGTATCTGACATGGTAAAGTTGTCCCGTCACAGCTGGTTAGGAGGCAGCATTGTGGAATATGTCAGGAAGGGGAATAAATTTCAGGGCTCTGTCTAATCCAGTCAACGCATGGAGTATGAAAATGCTTCTTGTGTTTTCTAAGGAGATAATATCAGAGCTATGCTAATGCTACGTTTTGTTTCAGCTCAAATGTAATATAGTAGCTTGATTTATAAGTGAATAAATTGGTTACGCTAGCGTTAGCTTCACAGTTATTAGCATTTAGGTAACCACATTGTAATGATTAATGATGCTATGCAATGCTGGTATTTGTTATGCAGGCAAATGATTACTCCAAAAAGTAATACCACTGTCTTTAAAAGTTTGTTCAACTTATTTCTGACATTTAATTCATGATGTTTGATTACTGTTGCATTTTATAAGCTTAAAGGTGAATGTTTGTATATAAAATGTAGATTTTTAGCTTTAGTTAGATGCTATTAAAAATTATATAAATATTAATTCAATTCTAAAGGACATCCTAATAGTCATTTACATGAAATGGTTCCTTGGAGCCTTGTGATCAGGGATAATTGACAACTTTGTGAACTGTACGCAAAGCTTTTTTTAAAATGGAAAGAAAAAAAAAACAGTTTTTAGTACATCATTGTTTCAAATGCACTCTTAGTTGAATGTTAATTTCAGCATGTACAAATACATAAAAAAAAATCTAAGGGTGTATGTGTTAATATTGTTAAAAAAACCTTAGCTAACATCAGCTGAAAAGTTACTGAAAAACAAACTCCATTTAAAGCCCATTCCACTAATTCCTAAAAGACTCAAAAAGGGTTCAAAAAGCTTTATTAAAACAATAAGTACATGTGACGCTGCACCACAAAAATAGTCATAATTTTTAAATTTCTTTTATGTCAAAAATCATTACAATATTAAGTAAACATTATGTTCCATGAAGACCATTTGTAAATGTCCTGTAGAGATGCGCTGTTGGCGGGTACAGCTGCGGACTCCGCGGATAAACCGTAGATCGGGCAGATGACGTGACGCAAAATAATATTTTAATTATATTCAGGCGGGTGGCGGGCGGTTGTTCCAAAACATTTTACAGTACAGTGCGTTTAATTTAGGCTATTTATTTATTTGTGTCCCTGTGCGCCGATCGGAGAGTGTTCACTCCTGATATTCTGAGAGCGTTATAGGGTGCTTCTCATTTCTTATATGTGCATCCTTGTTTCCTTTCCTTGCTTTCTTTCCTCGTGTCTTAGCTCCACCCCTCCGGGATGCAAGGGAAGGACGCAAGGAAAAGACTCAAGGACCGTCACTTCAAAGCGTCGTCAATTAATGCTGGATTTGGCTTGCACGTTCGAATTAACTACATGTCTACATTAAAGTCATTCTCTATTCTCTAATAATCAATAAAGAAACGTTCATTTAATAATAAAAAGGAATAAGCTATTCAAATAAACAGCCCAATCAGCAGGTGGCGGGCGGGTGGGGTTTTAAAAATTGGTCAAAAATGTTGGTGCGGATGGATGGCGGACAGATGACTTTTGTGATGCGGTTGTGGAGGAAAAAAAAGCCCATCTGCGCATCTCTAATGTCCTGCCATAAATATACAGTATAAAAACTTATTTTGTATTAGTAATGTGCATCTTAATTTGGACAGCAATTTTCCCAGGGGCTATTTTCAGATAGATCTGCAACTATTTTCAAATAGTTGCAGATCTCGGTCAAATAGTGTCCTATCCTATATGGAAAGCTTATCTATTCAGCTTTTATGTGATGTTTAAATCTCAATTTCAATAAACTTACACTTAAGGGTCGAGGGTCACAGACTGTATATACACCGTGAATATAACGTTTAATGGTGCAAGCTGGAATCTAAATGACAAATATCCAATTTTACCAGGAAAACTGGTCTGTTTATATGTGGACAGACACAGTAGAAACACACTGTTTATGTCTAACAGCTTCAGAGTCATAAATATTTGTATTCAGGTGTTACCATTGCCTTGTGCACCAGGCCAAGGAAAATGTTCTAGTCTATTCAAGTCCATACCAAAGTCATTTTTAACCAATGATATTTTTATGTAATTACACCCTAGTCTGAATAGTAATAAAAATCCTCTTCTTTATTTTGGCTTAAACGTTGCAATAATTGTGAATTTAGCATCTTAATTTGTATTAAAGTTGTTGGAACCTGTAACTTTCAAATATGTGTGTTTATTTTAAATTAGACAAATATTATTCACGTGTATTTTGCTTGTGTATATGAAAAAGTGTTACGTTTTTCCAGTTAATGCAGCAAATTGATGTAGCGTTTGAAAAGTTCACTGACCGCAACATGCCTGCTCTTATTAAAAAGTTATCTTTTGAACACAGCCCACACTGCGATGCTGCCGTGTCTCAGTGTTTCCACACTTTTCAGACTAATAGATTGCAATACAGATACAAAGAAGCATTATCTGATGTCTACGGGATCTGCTCGGATCATAGCATAATGTACTAGAGTGAAGGTTAATACCGAGCGAAGCTGTTGTAATCAAGCCTGGTTATGTTCAGTCAGCTGGTTCTAATTATGCTTTTAATTGGCTGCATTTAGCTAAGGTGCATTTTCTCTTTTGTTCTGTGCCAGCCGCGCAGATTACTTTAATTAAATAAACATAAATGAAGAAACGGGCTTTGTTTTCACCTTAACGCAGTCAATGTCAAACTTTCAGCAACGTTCGGATGCAGCACCTTCCCAATATATTGAAAAGAATGATGCTCTACAAATCATACAGCTTATGGGATTGAAAATGTTGACTAAGGTTGCAGAAGATTAAACTCGCTGGAGATAACGAAATAATGTCGGGCAGCTAATCAAACCCTGTAGTGCTGAATGAAGAGCAACCGCAGTGCGGACCAGCACTGGATGGCTGCAAATGACCAGTGATTACAGAAAATGTGTTGAGCTCAATGTTTTATGCCTTGTGGATCATCCAAACACTCTACGGCCATTGGTTACACCGCGTAATGGGTGCATTCATTACCCGGGAACGCCTCACAAGAGCCTCCATCACTTTTCAGGGCTGTCCTGGCCCATCTCATTCTTTAAAAGAATCATTAGTGGCCAGTAAAACTGAATTAAGCTCCTATCAATTACCTTGTATGAGGATGCCTCTGCACTCAGATGCTTCATTGAAGTCATTACATTCCCGATCCCACGGAGTGCCACTCCGCTTACAGACACACAAGTTGAAGGTTATTTAGTTATGGATATTTGGCGCAGATCCAGATGCCTCCTGTGAGCTGGAAACATGTGGGAGGCTCGCAGCAGAGGTTATCCATTCACACCGTGTTTCTACAGCAACATTGTGCTGTTGTGTGGCAATACAGTAGACAGCTTTTTTTTTTAAAGCTGCACACTGCCCAGGGTCCAAAATTAACTTTTGCCACATTTGCCAATGGTGAGTGAACTGAGAGGAGTATTCAGGAGGTGTATTTAGCATTATCGCTACTGGGTAAGAAAAAAAAATTAATCTGACTTTTTTGTTTATATAATATTTAGTATTAGAGAAAAAGGTTAGCAGATTAAAGATTGATGCCCTTAGATAAATAAAGATAAACATTACAGTTATAATTATTTGTAACACTGATGCAAATTAATACTTGTATGCTTGCCATTTAAAATTAACTCAAGCATACTTTGTAAAAAGCACATTAACACTTTAGAATAATGGTCCATTAATGTATTTACTAACAATAAATATGAACAATCTTGTAGAGTTTATTAATCATAGTTCAACATTAACTATTCCATTATTGTTATATTCGATGTTAGTTTTTGTGTTTGTGTGTTTTTTCTCATCCTCTTCGTTTCCTACTCCACCTTCAGGTTCTTATTGGTCCAGTTTCGTATGTCAATCATCATTAGGACAGTGCCAGTTCCACCAATCCCTGGACGTGCCATATGATTTAAAGCTCAGGCAGACCAGTGTGTGGTGTGCGCTCTGCCTCGGCGTACCTTTTGTGCTCCACGCAATCCTTGTGTTTATGCTTCGGCTTTGTTGTGATTTATCTCATCATAAAATCCAAAGTTGTGCTTGTTAATATTAATGGACTATGAGTTAACATGAACTCACGTTATTTAACCTAAACAACACAAACTAACGTTAGCAAAGATGAATAAATATATTACTAATTGTGACTAACAAATGCAACTAATCGACCATTATTTAAAAGTGTTACCAAATATGCTGGGTTCCACACAATCGATTTATGTTAACTTATTCGTTTTTACAAAGTACATGGCTTGAACATAAAATCATTAAGCATTCTTGATATTATTTATGAATAATTGATGATTTCATAAAGTAATTATTTGTAGCTTACCATTTCAACTACCTGACCCACATGGTCTTTGTTTTACCCATAACCAAATCATAAAAGTTTTTCCGTGGGACCCTGGCATGAATAGACAAAAGCTGCGTCCCAAATCGCATACTTATGCACTATTCTACGCCATTTTTAAGTATAAATAGTGTAAGTAGTGCGTTCACACTGAAAACTCTAAAAATAATAAGTGCACTTTAATTACCCAGATGATGCACTCATTCCACCGGTAATATGAATATTCCACATGTAATGATGGACACTTCACGCACTCAACGACCGCAGCTTTGCCCACATAACGGAAGGGGCGGAGCTATCGGGCGCACATGTTGGATAACTTTATTTATATTGGATTGTGAAAGCAAAATTCTCCTACAAGAGTGATTATAGCGCCTCCCGATGGTGAATGCGGTTATACTCATGCCAGGTATTATTTGGTATTTTGGTAATTTATTTAATGAATTTGGCAACCGTCAAACGTCATCTGGGAAACGGTTTGAACTTCCACTTAGTAAAAAAGCCCTTAGTGCTCCATTTGGGACAAAACTAAATACATATACTCTGCTGCTGAGTGTGTTGGTGCATAAGTACATAGTGCATAAGTGCATAGTGTGTCATTTAGGACGCAGCTAAAGTGATCGGTGTCATTTTAACGGCATCGACAAAGTTGGTTGGTAAAAAAGGTACACAACCAACAGGAACCAGCTAACAGTATCTGAGGTTTTCACAAAAGTCACGAAGTACAAGCGTAAGAGCGAAAGATTGAAGCAGTGTACTGACGCTGTGACACGTTACCTGATAGATTCAAAATGCCGAAGAGTCGTTAGATAGAGACAAGATGAATTAACAACTATAGTGAGATTCGATTCAGCGGTATAGCCTTGATAAACCGTCCGACACGCACTGCTCTCTGGAGCTCAGACAAGCGCATGACAGTGTGTTGTGTGTATGGTGATGTGCGTTTTCTGCGATCGGAGGGCTGTTCAGAAATGCTAGATTTAACGCCAGTGTGGATGTGGATCATTTTCGTTCTAAAATGTCAAGATGTATTTGTATAAAAGTACTAAGTGTGTATTTTTGGCAAGAAGGTTTGCGATCGGCAATGCTAGCTCAGCATCATGATGTCTATCGGCAATGGCATCATTTATCAACCCAACCCTACACACAAGAGCACATGTAAACGTGTAATTATCATCAAATTACTGTTTTCGTAGTCTATGTTCAGCTGTTTGCAGTGTTCACATTTTATTTTTTTTACGCAACAGCCTTGCTCTAGACTAAAATATTATGCAGTTTTACTATGCACTTAATTGTAATATAAATTTTCATGGATTGCACAATCAAGTATGATATTTTTTTAATTGTTTCTTGTAAGCTGGAAGAAAAATGAGCAGTGTTCAGGCTGTTCACAGGTGTCTTTGACTTTTTAATAAGCAAACACTTAAGTTTGTTTTCTTTGCTCAGCCTCCTCTTCGTGCCAGGTAAGCCAGTGGCTCAGATTTATTCAGCAGATCGACATGGTCAGCATCTGCAATGTAACACTTAACTACAGCAGTAGACAACATAAACACACATTTAGCCTAAGAAAACAAAATACATCAATGCGAGCCTGAGAAACCAGCGACTCAACAAACAGAACAAGGCAAACATGAGGGAATATATACACAGGCCCTAATGACTTAATGAGAATAATTAATGACACACACCTGGAAACAATCAGTGAGGGAACACTGAGCAAACATATGTTGGAAGCAAAGAAACCAAGCCTCAAACTAAACATTAGATGAAAACAAAAGCCCAGCAAAACTAGTTTTCCCGTAATAACATTTCTACGTTTTAATAGTCCAGTGTGAAGAATGGCCTTCAAATTCCTTTCCAGTGATGTGACAGGCTGATACTGGGTTGCGTGCTGTGTTTAAGTGGCACAAAGGCAGCACAAAGGCATAATTACCTTGTCTCGCAAGGAATATTTGTGATTCAAATGTTTATTATACTAATTAAATGTCTTTAAACATGTTATTGGGTCACTGTGATTTTAGTAATATGGTGTTATATGTCAGTCACATGTCTGCAAACATCTTGTGGAACACATACAGTGAGATTTAAGGGA
This sequence comes from Danio albolineatus, assembly GCA_903798035.1. Lineage (NCBI taxonomy): Eukaryota > Metazoa > Chordata > Actinopteri > Cypriniformes > Danionidae > Danio > Danio albolineatus. Next base: position 4,692,054 of record CAIGQQ010034267.1, read on the forward strand.
ACTGTTGGAGTGCTTTTTAAGGAAATTCACACAGTTTGTTAGGTATTCAGCAAATAACCCGGTTCCATAAGCTGTAGGATAAACTAGTTGGCTTTAAAAAGTTGTCAGATTGCTGAGTCCGAGCTGACCTCAGTGTTGTGGGGGATTGAGAGTGTGTGAGTGGGCTTATGATTACAGGCCTTGAGATCTCGCTATGTGACGGAAGAAGGTTTGCTGCATTTTTAATGCGAATGTTCAAACGCTGATGATTTTAGAGTTGTTTATGTGCATGTTAGACACCGAGGGAGATGACTGTTTTGATTATCATTGCAGCTTCACGCATTTGAGCCATTGTTGTCGTGAGTGATTACCCTCCATTTGAAGCCTCTCATGCCGGTTCCTTTATGAGTTTGTTGATGTTTCGAGAGCGAGGCGGTTGTGAAGACGTGTGTTTAAATCCTGTGTTCAGTGGCTAAGTGGAAATAATGATATTAGCTGGAAATCACTTTAGCTATAGCAAGGCTTTCTCTTGGAGTTCATATTAGCTTTATTAAACTTCTTATTAGCTATTGTGCCGAGCAGCTGTTCAGTCAATAGTGAAATTGTGTTAAAGCTGTAGATTATTTTGGCTTCCTTGAACTTTTGAAAAGTACTTTATGCCTTGGCGTACTTAAAGTAAAACAATATTCATCTGGACCTACAGTAACTTTATAATATAATAATACTAATTATAATAAACATACACTTATGTGTACACTTATTAAGCATTGCAATAACTGTAAGTGAGCAATTTTTTCTGTCCAGATTATTTTATATTAATGAGAAAAATGATCTAGTAATAGTAAAAAATAATCTAATAATAATCATTTCTTTTCTATAAAGTTAAAGTAAAGGGTCGCACTTTATTTTGATGGTTTGTTTGTTGACTTTAAGTTACATTGAAACTAAATAGATTATAAGTAGCCTGTTAGGTTGGGGTTAGGGTTAGTGTAAGTTGGCATGTACTTGCAAAGTTTCTTAAAGTCAGTTAATGTTTGTTAAATGTCAGTATCAACAGATATTAAGTAGACATTCTACTAATACTCAAATGGACCTTTATCGAAATAAAGTGTTACCAAGTAAAGTTTTACTGTATGTGACTTTATGATAAATTATTTATTAATAATGTCTAGTACAAATTAAAAAATTGTAGAAAATGCAACATCTAATACATTAGGATAACAGTATCTTGATGATACAATAGTAAGATACTGTTTTTAATGGAATTGAAAGGTTTCTCAAAAATGAAATTTGACAACTATTTGCAAGTATTTTAAGCAACATTATAATTTTTGTGTATAAGTTTTAACTTTAGATGGAAACATACGTAGTTCACTTGAATGTTTTTTCCAAATCTACCTTACAACCTATCTTACATTTTATGCACAACAAAAAGTTCATTTTTAAAAACCTAAAATATAGTCACTGGAAAACTCAAGATTTTATTTGATAATTTCACTTAAAAATGTTCCAAAACTGATTAATTTTACAATTTAAATGACTATCTGGTGTTCTTGTGTGTCACGCAATGGTTTGGAGCTTTCGTTTACCATTTTTGATGGTTATGTGTGATTATGTTTATATTAATAATTCATTTATTCATTCATTTTCTTGTCGGCTTAGTCCCTTTATTAATCCGGGGTGGCCACAGCGGAATCAACCGCAAACTTATCAAGCATATTTTTACGCAGCGGATGCTCTTCCAGCCGCAACCCATCCCTGGGAAACATCCACACACACACATTCACACTCATACACTATACGGACAATTTAGCTTACCCAATTCACCTATACCACATGTCTTTGGACTTGTGGGGGAAACCGGAGCACCCGGAGGAAACCCACGCAACCACGGGGAGAACATGCAAACTCCACACAGAAATGCCAACTGACCCAGCCGGGGCTCAACCCGCGACCTTCTTGCTGTGAGGCGAACGTGCTAACCACTAGGCCACCGTGGCGCCCTATATTAATAATAAAACATTTTAATATTAAGCATTTAAGAAGGCTTGGATTAAACCACAAAGTTCATATCAGTTATTCTTACAATGTCTTTATGAACTGTTTGTTAGATTTGATGGACTGAACTCTCAATTTCCCTCTCTCTCTCTCTCTCTCTCTCTCTCTCTCTCTCCTCTCTCTCTCTCTGATTTGATTAAAAATATCATTGCATTTCAAACATGGACAAAAATCGTATATTTTCGGAACAACATGGATGATAAATTAATGACAGAATTTTCATTTTTGGATGAGATATTTAATTTAAAAGCAGATCCTGTATATATTAAGCAGTGCCTCTCTTTTAATCAATTGCTGTTTGAGAAGCTGCGTTCGAGTTTTATCTGATCAAGCTCACTTAGAGCAGTCAGAGCAGCTAAGCCGGGCTCCTCTCATGACTGAGATGCTTCATGTCACTGATGGAGTATGGAGGGTGAAACTCAGTGTCTCTCTCTGTCCATCTGTGTTGGACTGTGAGTGGAAGTCTCCGCAGTGATGTGTAGACGGGGTTGATTGCTCCCTGTCTGGCCTGTCAGACAATGTCAGGCTGAGGAATGATCCTCCAGTGCCATCCAGCCCAGGAAACACATTAACTCTCACTCTACATGCAGAACCAAGCTTACCACACTGATTTCTAGATTAAAAAGTTTCTACCTTTGAAGATAAGGCTTTAATTGGTATTCCTAAAGAGAATCAGCTTCTCGTTTATCGTTTCAGGAGCAATTATTGTTCATTTAACAGTGATCTCGCTTTATGAGGAAACCTAACTCGCAGATGCAGTTATGTAACTATTATTCCATTAGAAACTATTAAAACAACGTGCATTTGAAGGTACCACTTCAATTTCTGCAGAAACAAATCTATTTTTGTAAGTCTTTACACATTTCTGGTGTATGTTTACGAGCGTGTTGTGATTGTTGGCAAGTTTGTAAAATGTCAGTAGTAGTTTTAATTCAAACTGCGCATACAAACACTAACAAACAAGTTGGCCATTGTATTTAGAATGTTGTGAACAAATGTACTGCCATTTTCACACTGTCCCATTAAATTGACATGCAAAATAATCAAATAATGAATTCAGAGATCGTTATCTGGGCTAAAAAGACCTTTACGTGAAGCCCAGGTCAGATTAAAATGAGTTTGTTGGAAAATCATACTGTTCAGACATTCCACGATCTAATAAACACCAGTTCTGGCAGGGTGAAAACAAACGCTGACCACTGGCAACAGACGCTGAAATGAGTAACACTCTGATCCAACAAACTCTGTCATACTTTTTGGTGCAACTCGTCTGAGTACTGTATATTAGCCTTTAAGCATGATTCTGTATTGCTGTTAAGGTGTTGCTAGGCTGTTACTAAGGTGTTTCTAGAGTGTTTATTATGTTGTTACTTGACTATGTTTTGTTTAGGTTGGTTGTCGTATGTTTTTATGAGGTCTCCAAAGTGTTCTCACCAGCTTTACTGTATGTTTGCTATGGTCTGGTTGGTTGCTAAGGTGTTGAGGTTTGTTACTATAGGATCGAATGTTTGCTTTACTCTATGTCGTCTCTAAATTGTTCTCAGCAGTTTTACAGTATAGACTCAAGGTGTGGGAAATTGCTAGGTGGTCACTAGGTTCTCAGCAGCTTTACTGTATGGTTGCTACAGTCTCAGTGTAGCTAAGGTATTTTTCAAGAGTTCACACTTAGCTGATGATTGATTATAAAGCTTGTTTGGCATGCTGTCCCGGGAGAGAGCCCTGAGCTCATAAAATCCTCGAGCCCAGGGCTCCCTCCCGTTCGCAAGGCAAGAGGAGAGTTTGAGCTCAGGTAGATCTCGAGAACTCCCCTGCGGGTAGCTAATGAACAGATAGTGGTCGCTATGAAAAGATAACTACTTACTAGGAGCATGTCTATGGTGCCGATTTGGATTAGTTAATTAACTTAAGTTGCATGTTTTTAGACGGTGGGAGGAAACCGGAGAACCCGGGGGAAACCCACGTGAGCACGGGGAGAACGGGTAAACTCCGCACAGAAACGTCAGCTGGCTTGGTAAGGACTAGAACCAGTGATGTTCTTGCTGTGAGGCAACAGTGCTAACCACTGGGCCACCGTGCCACCCATCTAGGAAAGGAGGAGGAGTAGGGGTGGAAGGGGGGATTCTTCAAAACGAAGATGGCTGTGATATGGAACTTATGGTATATATAGTGGCTTAGGACTCATCTGATTGGTGAATCATAAATTGGATAATGCGGGACCAGCTGCGAGCAATCTTCTGCACGTGATCCTCTCGAAATTAGTTTATAAAACTTCACTTAAAGTGATTTTTAGCATGCATGTTGATTCTTGTGTTAGGGGTGTTTTTATGTGCTCCCTTAAATGTTCTTGTAAATGCCATTGTAGTAAATGATTGGTTGCTAAGGTGTTGCTAGGTATGTTACTTAGGTATTTTTAGAGTGTTTCAAGCATGTCGCTGTATGTTGCTTTTTACTGCATGTGGTCTCTAAATAGTTATCGACAGTTTTATTTAGGTTTCTACTTTGGGTATGGTATGTTAAGGTACTTTGAATGTATTTTTAGCATGCTGTAATGATGTTGATTTCTGTAGCTGTTTATAGTGTTTGTGGTGTGTCTAATGTCAAAGTCCCTTGATGGCAAGTCGTTTCACTCGGCAGCCATCTTTGAAACACCTCTCGGGCAGTATGCTAAGGCATTCTGTCTGAATGGGGAAACATCAAATTTTCCAAAACTGTTTGCTAAGCTTGCGATTACATTACATATTTGGAATCGCCAATAAAATTAATCAACAACCGTTTCATTCTCAAACATTAAAATCAAACAAAATCAGCGTTTTTTATGTTGCCCAAGCTAATGCGCATGCACATTTAAAAGGAACGAGATCACGACACCAACCTGATTTATGGCATTTTTACACATTATCATCCTCTGAAAAAATGCTTTGTCAGGTCTTCTGGAGTAATTCACATCTTGGTCTTGACGGCACAACTTGGTCTTGATGGCAACTCTTTGTTTACAAGTTTGTGGGCGTTTGAGTTTTTTGCAGTGATGTGACGTGCGTTTGACAGAAAGGACTGTACCTCGCATTCATTACATACAGGTTACAAAACCAAAAAACTTTTGTTTTCAAGTGCACTTGGTTCATTTACTAGTACATTTCAAGCTTTATTTGATATATTTTTCATATCTGTTAAGCAAGTATTTGCTGAGATTCCAGTACATTTGTTGACCACCAAATTGTAATAAAGCAAACGTCTGGTCTGAGCTTCTCCCCCTGGAGAAACATCTATAGCGATCAATGATTGGCTCCCGTACTAGTAGGCAGGGCTTCATTCGCGGCATTGACCGTTACACTTTTCCCCATTCAAAAGTATACAAGTGACATGTCTTGTGTATTCTATAAGCTGTGTCTCATTTCAAAGAATGCATTTGAAGTGCGCTGCGTCATCGCGACACAACGAAGGCTGTCTCGTTTCAAAAAAATTCAAAGGCTCCTTCAAACGCAGCCTTGAAATACGTCCTTCGTTTCCCAGGTAATGACGGATGCAACCGGTGGATCCTTCACAGCCTCGAACGTCCCAAGATTCATTGCCCACTGATAAAGGCAGGATGTCTAAAAAGAAAACTCCGGTTTAAATGCGTGAATTAGGTTTAGTTGACTTGAATATGTAAACACATGTTAAAAAACAAAGAGAGTATGAGATTACTTACTAAATAGTGATTTCATAGACAGTTTACACTTTTATGTGTACATGTATGGATCTAAGGAAATATATTTTATGCTTCAGATCGCAGTAAGTTTTAAAATCACTTTGATAAAAAAAGGAATTACACATTTCATTACCGCTTGTTAACGGCAGCTTTTAAAGTTGCTATGTGACGATTCTGTCCTATGTAAGCTAGAACGTCTCATTTCAAAACGCTCTGTTCGGCCTGTTCTGATCTGATCTTTCGAGAGATGCAGCCTCTAAAATGAGACTCAGCTATAGTCTTTGCTAAAGTGTTTATTGTAGCCATTGCCATTGTATTTAATGATGGGGTCTGTATGGTTACTCACAGTGTTGTTAGGTCGTCTACTGTGTTCCTAGGTCATCACTGAAGTGTTTTTAGCATGTTGCTTAAATCCAAATATTGTTGATGATTGGTGTGGTGTTTTAGGTGGTCTCTAAAGCATGCCCCTCTGTGGTTGCTTAGGTGTTGCCATTGGCTTTTAGCAAGTTTTTTAGGGTTTAATAGTCAATTTCTAAGATAGCTTGTGTTATTTTGAATTTGAATTTGAATTTGAATTTATTGAACGGGATAGCCCCTTCAGAAGAATCATCTCATTTTCGAGGGGGTCCCTAGGCAGTCCATAAATCAAACAGAGTACAACACGTCATAACAAACATACAATTAACAAAACAAAACAAACAAACAAACAAACAAACAAACTTCACCTAAAACACTTCCCACAGTCTAAAGCCTAAATAAACAAAAACATATAATCAAAAGTACAAACAATTTTATATAAAAATAAATAATAAACATTTAAATTGGAGCCAATATTAATGGCATTCACAAGTTGTTTCCAAAAAAGAAAAAAAAAAAACCTGATAAGGCGAAATGATGTAATTGATCTGAAAAAGGAAGGGAGATTGTTCCAGTCGGAAGGAGCTTTGTATCGAAAGGACCTGCGGCCGCTTTCTGTTACAATTCTAGGAACAAAACAATAATTCTGATACATATGACGAAGTGAATATGATGAGGTAAATGGAACAAAAAACTGCTTTGCATAAGAGGGGAAACTAAAATAAACACGTTTAAAAAGGAACCATTACCAATGATACTGTCTGCGGAACTTAGGTTGAAGCAAACCAAGAGTTTCATATATGGGTTCTATAGGGACATCTTAAAACAAATCTACACAAAGAATTGAAGACAATATTTAAAGGTTTTAAATTAATATCAGCGGTGTTGTGATAAATAATAGCAGCATAATCAATTATAGGAAGAATTAATTGAGAGATACATTTTTTTCTTACTTTAAATGAAAAACAATTAATAGAAGGATAAAGAGAACCTAAACACTGATATGACTTTTTAATTATAAAATCAATATTTATATAGCAAATCAATAATTATATAGCAAAAGGCTGTATATGGTTGTTACCTCACAGTGTTTGCAAGTTTGAGCAATAGTAACAGATACCCAAAGGACACATCGCTTATTAAAATCCTTCGGCTCTGTTTTTGAGTTGCAATCTTACATTCCCTGTCATGATCAACCTAATTTGCAAAGTTTGCTGCTGTGTTCTCCAGTATCCTGTTGAACGTTAACAAACTTCACATGTATGTTGCGCATGTGTTGATGTATCTTATCTTGTCAAATGCTGTGCTCTCAGGTTCAAAGCTCCGGCTGGGGCTTTGATTCACAGTCAGCTCATCAAATGGATGGTAATGAGCTAGTTTTGCCCACTCTGATTGTCAGTGTGTGGGCTATACTCCCCCAGACAGACTGACAGATAAAAAGCAGGCTAGTGCTCCCAGGAGCCCTTTTAAAGGTAATTGAGTTAAGAGTCAGAAGGCAGGCCTGTATTTCCCATAGAGTGCAGAAGTAACCAGTATCGGGAGGCTGTTAGCTCCTTATCTGACGTTACAAATGATTGCAGAGGGCCCTTGATTTGACAAGGAATGTAAAGTGATCTGTTTTTTTGAAAGTCTGGTGGGATTTTTAAGGTAGTTGGGGTGTTGTCATAGTATTGAAATCAAATACCATTGTTGGTTAAATCGTTCATATGTTGGATGTCTTTTGTTTATTATTATTATTATTATTATTTTTATTATTTTTATTATTAATTATTATTATTATTATTATTATTATTATTACTATTATTATTATTTAAAGTAACATTTAGCTTTATCTAGCACCAACCGATTAGGTATATTCTTTCTTGAAGAGCACTTAATCCAAAGGGAATGCTTGATCAAATTGCATGTCATAAATTATTATGTTGTGTTATGATAGGTTGGTTCAGTGCTTAATTTGAGCTGGTTCTCGAAAATGACAGATTTTTGTGTTTTTGCGTTCTAGTATTTATTTGAATTGATCCAGCATTAACTTGTGTGTGGTGAATACTTGCATGTGTATGTGAGTGGGAGAGAGAATGTGAGTGATTGTGAGTGAAAAACAGCACACACAAAGGATTGTGTGTGTGCACACACACAAGAAGGTAGTCACCAAGTTAAGCAGAAGGCATGTTTAACTATCCGTTTGTTAAGTGTGATGTCACGCGAAGCGGCTTCTGGGTCTAAGCACTATATCAAAACAAACATTTAGAATGTGATGTAATACTTTCGAGAATCACGATCGCAAAATATATGTCCATGCCTAATATCAGATGGCCAGAAGGTGATTAATTTTATATATATATTGTTAAAATTTCAGTATTTGTGATGCAGCAACTTTAATGTGGGTTATGACTAAAAAGTGGTCATAAACGAATATTTTCTCAATTCAAATCAGTAGCGGCTTAGACCCGAAAACAGTATTCCATAAGTCATTGATAAGTCATGACTTAACAAGTGGATTGGCCCTTAACAATATTTCTGACCAATCAGCTTTCTTGCGTTATAATTAGCTTTTTTTTTACGTTATTCTAATAGAGGCAGTCTAACATATTTTCATTTCTTAAAATCTCAACTAAATCTGATAATAGGCCTGAGGAAAAAGGGATCTCGAAAAGATGGAACCGTGCCGCTGGATCAGGATGGTGGGAGACAGAAGCAAAGCGGGTCAAGTCAGCCAGAAAACATGACGGAAGAGGTAACTGTGGGCTCTTCTTGAAGATTAGACAGAGTGAGTCATTTAAAAAAATTCCACTCGCCACATAATAGTGAACTGAAACTAAATGTCAGTGGTGGTAGACTGAATAGGGATGTTCTGAAGATTTATGTTTGTTTGTTTTTTTTATCCATGATTCACTCATATATGACACAAAATAATAAAACACCATTCATAAATACAATTGCCTTTTTTTGCATTATCGCAGTTTAGTGACGTCATTTTCTGGGTAAACTGAAATTGTGTGGTGGGCGTCGATCATGGTGACTTATTTCCTTGTTTTGTTCCGGAAATTGTTCATATGCAAATTAAGCACTGATTGGTATCAACAATATAGTCTATCCATGAAATTTATCTCCAAAAAAATGGTGCTCAAATTGCATTCAATGCTTTTGTGAGCTATCTATTAAATTTAAGGCCATTTTAGGGTACGTATTGAATTATGAATAAACATAAAATATATATACTAGCCTTAAAAAAGGTTTCTTCAAATGTAACATGTGATTTGACCATAACAAACATAACATAAATAATTACTACCTTACATTTTTGCTCTGTGACACTGCAACACACAATGAAAGGTATCTTTTTCATGTTAAAAGAAGTTTTTGCCCTAACCATCTGCAACAACGATGTGCAAAATTTCTATTTTAGAATGTTTTCCAATTTGTGTGTAGTTGTGGTAGAACAACAGCAAAAACTACCTTGACAAGGATCACCTCAGGTACAGAACATGACCTTCATTGAGTTTTAAATGATTCATTCATTTTCTTGTCGGCTTAGTCCCTTTATTAATCCGGGGTCGCCACAGCGGAATCAACCGACATTTTATCCAGCATATTTTTACGCAGCGGATGCCCTTCCGGCCACAACCCATCTCTGGGAAACATTCATACACACACACACATTCACACTCATACACTACGCACAATTTAGCCTACCCAATTCACCTATACCGCATGTCTTTGGACTTGTGGGGGAAACCAGAGCACCCGGAGGAAACCCACGCAACCACGGGGAGAACATGCAAACTCCACACAGAAATGCCAACTGGCCCAGCCGAGGCTCGAACCAGCGACCTTCTTGCTGTGAGGCGATCGTGCTACCCACTAGGCCACTGTGGCGCCAGTTTTAAATCATATCAGTGTGAATTTAAAACACCATTGCGTTTGGTGCAGACGTCCAAATTGCTTGTTGCTGAAATCTTGTCACATCACGTGTTGTTAATCAGTTAGGTTGAATCAGAATCATTATATTCAACTTTAAATAACACTAAAACATCTACTTATACATGTTACCATTAAAATCGTGTTGAAACGTTAATAAAATAAGAGCTAATACATTTTTATTTCAGCTATTTTTCATATAGTTTACATTTTATCAATCAAAACATTTATTAAAATATATTTAATTAAATAAAAAAATATTTAAACAGTTAAAACAGATTCTATATATAAAATCAAAATAAAATCTATTGAATGTTGCAAAGGTATGATACTTTTTTGATGCGTTTAAAAGCTAAAATCTTACAATGTTCTGAAAACAAAAAAAACAAGTTAGCCTATATGTTTCCATTAAGGGACTTTTGCAAGGTCTCACTGACAGGTTTGCATTCCTGTTAGGAAAAGTTAGGAAAGAAGAGGCAGCTAATGAAAAAGCAGGGGGCGATTACATCAGCATAGACCATCAGCCCTGGAGCAGGCCTGTTGCATCCACTTTTTAGCCAAGCTGTCTGCTGTCGGAACATTTCATCTTTGATAATAATCCCAACAAATTGAATTTCCTTCTTGGTCTCTGCTTATGCATTCCTGGAGTCGTCCTGCATTGGTACGGTCCGCTGGAGAAGCTGAATGCTGATGAGCCCCACACTGCCACTCCGGCTTCATGCACAGACAAATGGAAAGTGAAGGCTCCATTGAGCACACCTGGCAAAATGCGAAAGGTGGAGTAGCTAGAAGAGACGCCCGCACACTACCTGTCTAACAGGCATCTGCTTTAGCTGTCCAGGGACCCTCAGCAGATGGGAAGGGTCTTTCTTGGAGATGTAGAGTGCGTAAAAAAGGGCTTTCAGCTGCCTGAAACTACATTAAAACCAAGAGATTTCCTGCCGGAGTCTTATTATGCACATTAAAAACGTTCATGGGATGTTTGCATATGGCGCATGGTTGTGATATTGATAAGCAGATGAGGATGTATTCATTTCCTCACTGGGTGGACGTTTGGTGCACTTGTTTCTTTCCCTCCCCTTCATATTTTTTTGTCTGCTTGATTTGATCTTATCTGAATGAGAATTTGTAGAGGACTCGTTGGTATTCACAAGGACAGCTATTCCCACAGCATGTCAAACAGAGCGGCGTGCAGTCATTGTGAATTCTTCTCTGGGAATACCTACAGCACTTATGCTAACACAGTCAAGGCCTTCTTTGGCCTTTTTCATCAAGATGGACAGTGTTAGTTGCAAACATAAGATATCCCATCATGATGAGTGTGTACTTTTGTCAGAGACAGATATTCCCCTCACATGCTCTTTCTGAAGGAATGTGAGTGCAGTGAGTGCTTATGGCAATAATGTTTTGATCCTGAGATGTAATCACAAAAATGATTGTTTTAAAGGAATGGTTGACCCAAAATGGCAACATAGGCTCATTCTGAAAACACAACTATATATATTTATTAGGATCACGAAATGAGTAGCCAGAATTACATTTGGCTGCATTTCGTCTTTAAAATGAACGCTACTGGGCAGATTGACGTGCTTACCAACTGACCAGTTACCTCCATATGGACATCTTTCCCACTGTTACCAGTTTGTTTGTAGTAGCTTGCCATTCAAGTCGACTTAAGACGCAGACAGGAGTTGAGCATGGCAACAGGATTCAAGTCTAGCGAAGTCTGGCAAGTCTAGTTACAGTAATTGAGTAAGACAAAAACGAAAACCAAAAAAATTAAATAAACAAGTAAATAACAGGGTGAGAATGTGGTAAAATCTGAAAACGTGGTAAAAATCATGGCGAGGGCTTTTCTTTTTCCATTTTGCTTTATAAAACTTTAATTAAGTTGTGGGCGGGTCAATTGGTGCTTTTGAAAACATTATTGGTTGGGTTTAGGGAAACAGGAGGGTGGGCCAGTCAATGGGTCAGTCAGTCAACAGTGCCCTCTGGTGGATTTACATGAGAAGAGCAATCGCAAATGTCACTTGAGAAATTTGAGATCTCAAAAAGCATACACAGCTGCCTCTGGTGTATTTGTGAAAACAAAAACTGCAAAATAATTTACCTCCTGGGTACCAAACTTGGATACCAAACTACCAAACAACTCTGATACCAACTTGATGCAACAAAATGTGGCTATTATGACAATTATAGTCAGAATTCAGATTTTTAAACTATTTTTCAGTATGATTTCTGTTAGTGGTCTTATTGCGTAGTGTAAGAAACTTGGGATTGTGAATACTGTATGTCTGCATAGTACAGCGAGCTCTTCTCTTTCAGAGGAGCAGGAGAAATCCTGTTTTTGTGGTATGTCCCCTTTACAGCCTGAAGTAGACTGATCTAAAATTAAAAATGCATTTCCCCCTCATCTTCCCTGCATCAAATAAGAATAAGAAGCACAATGAGTGAGAGCCGAATCAAGTTGTCGGAGCAGAGCTGCTAGCTAAAGAGGTGAAACACGTCCGATGAAAAATGGATTGATACTAACGGCTGGAAACTTTTCTAACAAGGTGCTCCACACCCCAGAGAGGACGATTAAACGTGGGTGCATGGTTTCCTCGCCACTCTTATTGCTTTTTTATATTTACAACCAACCATAAGGCTACTAACATTTTACAGGTTTTATGTCAGTGCTGGAGGAATGAAATAAGAGGCGTGTCAAGCCTGCTACGCCCTTCGAAGTTTGTGGCGAATAAAAAAGAAAGAACAACACAAGCAAGGCTCTTTTTTCAGCTCTTGAGGGGAGTGTTCATGACGAACACTGCGGCTTTTTTCTTCAGTGTTTTCTAACACTTGGCTAAATGCCATTTGGGGATGTTTTGCCCTCAACGCACTACATATAAATGCCTTATAGGTGAGCAGGTGTCAGCACTAAGATATGTCTTTTTGCTGTGAAGTAAAACTAGAGAGACGGAGCACACAGAAAAAGAGAACAAATGTCTGTATATGACTGAACATTTCAGTAGTAGCTCAGTCGGAGATTAATCTTAGAATGATTATCCATGATTAACATTGAGTGTTTGCTTTAATTACCTACAGCTCCTGATTGCTGCAAACCCTCAAGCTTAAGAAAGCATCTTTGTGATGTATAATTGAACTGAATTTGGGTGATTTGTGAGGAAAGGAGGACAGTTATGATGTGGATGCCTCTTTTATTTGGAGCTTCGTAATATCACCCCATCCCAGCCTGTGCCAGTAGCCATTGCCCGTTAGCATAAATGTGGTTAATGGTAAAATATATTTTGATTATGATCCACATAGTAATAAAATGAAAACTCATGCTTCCTGATTATTGACCCTGGGGGCAGAGAAAGAGAAAAGGAGAGGACCTAAGACTGAGCCCTGTTGTACCCCATAAAAAAAGAGTCACATAAAGTCACCATAACTAACAACTAGTGTGACCTAAGCCCAGTAATTAGATTTTTATGTGTACACTAACTTATATGAGCACACAGCTAATAACCCAACCTTTAAATTACACTTCATTTGATAGGGTGTACTGTATGAACACTGTTCGTAGACATGCAATGATAATTGTTTTGGTTTGTTTCAAATATTAACATTAATATTGGTATTAATAATACTGTAGGTTTGGACGGTAATATGGTATACTGCGGTATCTAAAAGTAGCAACGGTATCAACAGTATCACGTCATTAAAAAACAAAGCTCTCATAAAGGAGACCAGGATTGAATATTGCATATAATTTATTTAATGCCTGAAAATGTGTATGCGTGGTTGTCATCACAGGACAGCGTGGTGGCGAAAGAGAGAGGTGGGGAAAGATGGCGAGTTGCGCACCTAGTGACCTGGTCTTGAAAAAGGACACAACTTCTGAACTTTGGCAGCATTTCAGGTTTTGACCGAATGAGAAGGAAGAGGTGGTAAATATGGACGGGGCAATTTGCAAATTGTGCAACAAAAAGGTATAAAAGGGCCAGTGTCCCTTGGAAAACGCCCAAGCCTAATTAATAATAATAATGAGATTTTGGCTACTCCTCACTTAAGGTGAGTTTGAGTATCAGATAAATCACTCCTTCTCACTTGGGGCACCAGTCAAGCAATTGCACAATGGCAGTAATTACCAATCAAAGATTGTTTAAATGAATTATGTAAAGTTTGAAATTGTTTATTATCTAGCCAATCAGAAGGATTTGTGAGACAGTATGACTTGTAGAGCTTCTTATCGTATTATTAACACAAGGAAGATACAACTATTCATAAACAAGAGACTAAACAAAGATAACTAAAAACTACTAAATGTGCAATACATGAAGTGCGTGAATCATAAATGTTATGAGGTTGATTGTGATGAGTTACTCTGTTATCTTCTGTAAAGTTAAGCTAGAGTCTAATTAGAAACTTTTTTCTAAAATATAAAATAACTGAGGAAGATTTTGTTATTAAGAGGTAGTAAAAACGTATAATTAGAATTAGAACATCATACAGAATCACACTATTCTTTATCGTTGCATGATTCTGGCTAAAATGAGAATCGCGATTTTTTTGCTTAAAATAATGATAACGATTTTCTAACCATTCTATACAGTAGATGTAAAATAAAGGTTGATATGAGTAGGCTATTATTATTGTTATTTCTTAAACATGGTAAAACAGCAATCATAATATTATGTGTAGGTGTACTGTTGGTTAGACTGCTAAATTTTGAATATACTTTGAATGGTGGACTTGAATAGACGTTAAATTTGTCCCGGTCATTTATGCACAGTAAAGTGATGACATCAGAATACAACTATTCATGATTCTGAAGTTGAATAATTGTGTTTGAGACATGCTTGTGATCTGTCATTGACAACATTATTATAACTTTTTTTTTCTACTGGTAATCACATCAGATTCGCTCCTGCATTAAATTATATATTTATATATTATAATTTATAAAGACTGGAGTAGTTATACTGGCACTGTTAAACGTTTATTGTCATGCACAACACTTTGTGTTTGCTACGTAAGGAAAAAAAAACATTTCAAACTCTAAAATGCAATATGATTATTTAAATGATGTGCGCTCTTTTGGTTTCATTTTCACTGTGCGGTTCACCGCGCGGCTCCCAAACGATCACTCTGTGTTACAAACACGAATGTTGTTTACAACTTTATTACCTGGTATTCACAGCCTATGCAAGTTCTGTTCACTAAAGTAGACATCATTCCCAGGTGCGCACCCACCTCTCTGTGGTGTCAGCTCACGTCACGTCGCATCGTCTAGGGGGTCGAATCGAGATTGCGATCTTTTAATCAAGATATTTACACGTCTGCTGTTGACGATGCAGTCATAGAAAAACATTGTGAAGAGGAAATCTGAATAATCACTTGCCAGATTGTAGATTTCTAGAGGTGATGATCATGATGTTGGAATGCCAGTGTTTTATTATTAACGTTGGAGGTCCTGAAACCTGGAACACGCAGAGGTGATGGTCCTGAAGTTTTGCTTTCAGCAGTCTTGAACCCAAAGTACTGTGAATCCAAGCTCATTTAACACCATGAAAATCCTTGCTGGAACATGCAGAAAAGTTCTGAAGTCTTTGAGCAATTCGGATAATCTGAAATGCGGTGACAATCCTTTGAAGAGAATTTTACCAAAGCTGAAGGTCTTTTAGGCAGACATTGCTTTGGTAGGTTGCTGTTTCAAACTTCCCAACTTGCCTTGCAGACTTCTTTGTATCTTATTGGAGACATTTAGATTTGTGACAACGAACCTCTGTTAACCACTCTTGTCTAAACCCTTTCTTTAAGCAACTTTTTAAATCGCTTCTCTGGAAGGTGGGATTGACAAGATGGCACCTCTCCGGTCTAACTTTTTTGGATCACTGGGGGATATCATCCATTGTGTGACGATATTTGCATAATAGTAGTTCGAAGTTGTAACTCTTCAAAGGTGCCCTATACTTAGGCATATACTATAATACGAGTTCAATACATGGAAATGGCCATACTGTGAGCCTCAAACATCACTGTGTCCAAGTTCTCATGTAAATTCCTTAGTGTAAAACCCCAGCGAAAAAAGGTTTGTCATATATAGTCATGCCCCTAATATTTGCATGTACTTTAAACCACATTCGTCGATGTCCAGACCTGACGAGCAGCCATATCATCAGGAGCTGAAACACAGACTCATATGTTGCTCTGGGATCATTAATATGCATGTCCCAGGCTGTGTTTGATAAACCACAACACATTCTTGTTTCGGGAACTTACCTAAGTCACAAACCTACAGTACTATGTAGATATCAGAGAATAGTTTAACTTATTGAATCAATGCAGTATATGGCATCATTAATATTTAAAGGTCTTATTTTTTTTACTACGCATAATTCGCTTTCCAAAAACATTTTTGGAATTTTAACACAAGGCAATGTTTGAACATATAAAGACCAAATATCACTATGTAAAGTGGAAGGACTATTTTAAACAGTGCATACAGTATTTAAAGGTGTAGATGATTATATGAATGTAGGTGTACTTTAATGGGGTAGATTTGTTTAATTTTTGGTCCGCTTCGTTAGATGGAATATTTTGTAATCCATGATACCTTTGTGACTCTTAGTGCCTGTGATAATATTGATTAAAAGGCATGTCCATATTAACAATTAATTTCTACAATTGAATTTCCACAAGTTTTTGATTTTACCATTGATCACTATAATGTACATACACATAAACAATATAAGATTTCTTCTTCAACCAGAGTCTGCTGTTTGTCTCTGAGTTTATCAATTGAAATGACATTGCACGCCTAACTGCCCTTGCTTAAACGGAACAGTGCATT
>CAIGQQ010034267.1:4768888-4791858 GCA_903798035.1 Danio albolineatus
AATAGTAGTAATGATAATAATAATAATAATAATAATAATAATAATAATAAAAATAAATATATATTATTTATTTTATTTTTAACAGAGAGAAGTTTTTTCAACACATTTCTAAACGTAATAGTTTTAATAACTCATTTCTAATGACTGATTTATTTTCTCTTTTACATGATGACAGTAAATAATATTTTACTGGATTTTTTTCAAGACACTTCTATACATTTTAAAGTCACTAGGCAGGTTAAGGTAATCAGACAAGTTATTGTATAATGATGGTTTGTACTGTAAACACCAGATCATGACAGCACCTTTTGTCCCTTAATATATTAAATCGCAGTTGGAATAGGAAGAACCTGGAAAAAACTTTAAGGGTTAAAAAGGATCAGAAACTATACAAACTACAGCAGAGTGGTATAAATCTAAAAGTTGAGTCTGTGGGAATCCAAAATAATAAATAAATCCAAAAAACTGTATCAAAGATTATGACTTATTCCACGAGTTTTTTTTTAGGGGTTTTCACCTTTATTATGATAGGGCAGTGGAGATTTCAGACAGGAAAGCACTGGGAGCAGAGAGAGGGGAAGGATCAGCAAAGGACCTCAAGACAGGAATTGAGCTCAGGTCACCGTGAGAACGTCTGTGCTATATGTCGGCGCACAGTACCACTAGGCTATTGTTGCCGAACAAGTACACTATTGTTAAAAGGCCCTGTCTTACATTAAAATGTTTGTCTTACTTTAAAATATTCTTCTGATTTCATCATTTCATGACTTGTCTCATCTCATCTTTGTCTCGGTCTTGTATCACTTTTCTGGCCTCATGTTTTCTTCTCTTTTCTACTCAAATAATAGAGTAGAAAATTCTCTTCTGCTTTTTTCATATTGCCTCCTCAACGTCTAACCTCCATCACTTTTTACCCATGTTGTTTCTGCCTCTTTCCTTCTCCTGCCTTCAGTTCATGACTCAGCTTATCTCAATCTGTACCTCAACCAGTTTTCTCATATCACATACCCTTCATTTTGGTACATCACTTCTCTATCTGTTTGCTCATGTATTATCTCATCTTTTCTCTTTATGTCTCTTTCCAGTTTTTTCTCCCATTCCTTTTAATTTCCCACTTTTCGCAGCTCTTTTATCTGCATCTTGTTGACACTTACGGTTCTTTAAAACTATTTTTTAAAAGTTGGAAGGCAGCAGATTGCACAGAAAGTTTTTTATTGAGTTGTGAGGGGTCAAGTTGAAGGGACAGGGAGATTCGGGGATGTACTCTCCTCTAGTTTGGGTTGAAGTCCGTAGAGAACACACACAGAGGTCTGGGCTTCTGGTTCAGCAGCTTTTAGAGAGGCTGTGCTTCATCTCTGCTTTGTACGTGTTTCTGAGGCGCGACAGGGGAAAAGGCTTGACTCATGCCCGCAGACCACCTTAGGCGCCTGAGCCTGGAACGAGAAAATTGCCATGACCTGATTCCTTTCACTTTGAGCATTTATTTGTTTGATCCCGGGGCTAAATGGGAAAGCAGGCGTAGTGTCACTCTCTGTGGCCTACTGTATGGCCCTGAAGCTACTTTCCTAAGTTCTTTTACCGCTTTATAGTCTCACATAAACAGACACTTGCACTTGTCTTTTTTAACCAAGACCCTCAGCATATTTCCTGACAACATAGTGTTCTCTACATTTTATACTTTCAGATAGACTTTGATCTCTTCTTTAGCTGCGTCTCTTAGAGACAAACTCCGCATAGACAACATATTCCCTGATTCCTACATAATTCCGGGTCACGTCGCCTCAGGGCAGCGATGCTTCTGTTTCTCTACCTGCACCCTGGGCGTCAATGCGGTAAGCTTTTCTGTCCTCTGATGTGGGTGGGTAGAAAGTTTCCCGAGGCCTGAGAGCATCATAAATCAAAATGTAACGTCAGATCACGCAGCTGGGCTCCCAGGAACTAGGAGCACAATATCAGTTGCTGACATTTTAATTACTTTGTCATACATCTCAGACTGGTAAGCCTATTTTGAGAGCGTAATTTATGGCAGTAAATGAAAACAAATATTCGCTAAACCATCTTTCTGAAAGCCGGTTCTTGCCATGTTGATTAATGTAATATCTCTCTAGCGGCTTGTCCAGTGCCCGAGAGAATTAGGTTCTGGCTTCTCACCGTAACATTTCAGTGACACGTCTCACTGAAAAGAGAGGTAAACAATACAGTATAAAAAAATAATCTTCAGATAGTTCTTTGTCTTCAATTATCCCTATGACTTTTCACCCCTCAAAAAGCATTTTGTCTTTCGTTTTCAAAATAGAGATGATAAAAAGTGTTACAGCCTGATTTTCAGAGCGCATCTCAGCAAATTGATCTTTAGATTTGATTCTCGTTTATTGGAAATGGATGGCCGTTTAAATTGGTGCTTTTTACCCTGCCGGGTGCACAGCCTTTTCAACAAATCGAAATGGTTGTCCTCTTTGAATATTTAGATTACCTGGGCTTCCCTAAGTGGATTAACATTTCACATGGCTCCCAACCTGCATTTTTAATACGTTGTGGGCTGATATCAAAGAGTCCTCAGGGATCAGAAACAAGCATTCCCATTATCTTTCCTGCTGTGCTTTGTTTACCAAACCGTGAGCAGGGGCCATTCATCTAGACAATTGTAATGGAATCCAAACTAGCTAGACTAATCATAAAATCGCTTTATACACCGGTCGCATCGATTCCGCTTGCGGCATAAACCAGGTAAACGCTTGGCCCTCGCTCTGCCACATTTTACAAACCTCCCCTGGCAGCATTACACGGGATCACACATGCTGCTATTAGGGCCTTAAATCATCATGAAGGTGAGCTGTTTACGTACACATCAGTTCAGAGCCTCTGATGCTTGCCAAGCCATTTCAGCCTATGCATATTTAATAATTAAAAGTCCATCAAGGCGGGCCGCTCTGACCTTTCAAAGCCGCCACTGACATCTGTGAAGGGTGCCTTTATTTCCCAGATGCAGCCCGGCCTGGATCCGCAGCCAGGTGTCAGGGTGCAGACAGCGATGTAATGCATCCTCATCAGCGGCCGCCAATCTCCATCCCTCGCAGACCCCTTCCCCACCCAAGCATCCGTCAACTTTTGATGGATCTCTTTATGTTAATCTGTACTTAATCATGAAACGGCAAAAGGAGAACTAAGCAGAACCGAAGCTCGCTCTAATTACACGTCAATATCGCTCGCCACAGAAGCGCAGACAGCCCTCTCGTTCCTACTTCTGCCGAATTTATTTGTCTCTTTGCAGACATCTACGAAACTTGATGATCTTTTGTAGGGATCTGTCTTGTAAATAGGTAATGACTGCATCGCTTGTACTCACGGTGTGTAGGAAGACGCCACAGGTCCCGCCGAGCTGGAAAACTAATCATAAGTTTCAAAGCATCCCTGAGTCGTGCTCAGCCTCTCAAGGGCTTCTTCGCGGTGGTCATGCCTGAGAAGAAAATCTCTTAGACAGCAGTGATGTGTAATTGAGGATGTCATCAATTAATCAAAAAACGAGGGAGGAGTATGCATGAGGAGTAGGAGTCGGGGACGGAGATTCGCAATCCGTGCTTTCATCTGCGGAAATAAAAAGAAAACAATTCCATCCAGCCCACGTGGAGTCGTGGAGTATCAAAGCGACAGGTTCTCAGTGGCACACTGCTGGTTTGAGATGGTAATTCTGCCTTAAAGTGGCACTGGGAAACTGGCACCTGAATTAATTGACTATGATACACATCTGCCACTTAGTGACTTGCCTTCAAACTTTAAATTGATGGATGAAGTATGATGTGTTTGATTAATCATTAGGGCAGCGGCAGCAGCTCTGACATCACTCTACAAGCGTCTGGATAAAATAAACTCTTCTTAAAGGTATATTTAAAATTGATCATTTTGTCATTATTCACTGTCACTTGGTTCCACGACTTTATTACTATGAAATAAATTATTTTCTGGGCTGATTTGGTGCTTACAAAATATCTGACATAGGCAGCGCGGTGGCTCAGTGGTTAGCAATGTTGCCTCACAGCAAGAAGGTCACTGCATGTTTGCATGTTCTCCTGCGTGGGTTTCCCTTTAGGTGCTCCGCTTTCCCCCACACTCCAAAGACATGCAGTAAAGGTGAATTGAATAAACTAAATTGGCTGTAGTGTATATGTGGGAATGCGAGAATGTATCGGTGTTTCCCAGTGCTGGATTGTGGTTGAAAGGGCATCCGCTGTGTAAACCATATGCTGGATAATTTGGTGGTTCGTTCCACTGTGGAGACCTGAATAAAGAGACTCAGCCAGAGGAAAATGAATGAATGAAAATATCTGACATTAACATTTTTATTTTTTGCTGATCCACTGTACCATAGTTAGAGGTATTTAATAGCTAATAGTCACTTGACTCTTGACACACGGTTTTTACTGGCCACAATTATGTTGCTGGGAAAGTTACATTTTATATTGTTACAAACTGCCTGGCTCTAGACAGTCTTCAACATAAACAAGAGTCCACACCGTCAATCAAATAATGAAAATTTCATTCATTCATTTTCTTTTCCGACTTAGTCCCTTTATTAATCCGGGGTCGCCACAGCGGAATGAACCGCCAACTTATCCAGCATTTGTTTTACGTAGCGGATGCCCTTCCAGCCACAACCCTTCTCTGGGAAACATCCATACACACTCATTCACACACATACACTTCGGACAATTCAGCCTACCCAATTCACCTGTACCGCATATCTTTGGACTGTGGGGGAAACCGGAGCACCCGGAGGAAACCTACGCAACCACGGGGAGAACATGCAAACTCCACACAGAAATGCCAACTGACCCAGCCGAGGCTCGAACCAGCAACCTTCTTGCTGTGAGGCGACAGCACTACCTACTGCGCCACCGTGTCGCCCAAAATAAAAATGTACTAAAGGAAATTAAACAAGCATCAAATTGAAAATAAATAATCTTTCAAACAAACAAAAAATTTGGGTCTGGAGGAGCCCGATCAGGCAGCCCAAGCCAAGCCAAAAACGCAAGCTTCTCCTGATGGAACAAAAGAGGAATCCTTTTATCATGCACTCATCACTGGCAACGTGACACACCTGTAATGCACGCCAACCTGCGCACGTAAGGGAACAAGTGACCTCAAGACAAGAGTGCCATCTAGTGGGCAGCCCAGCACCAGCAAAGAATGAAAGCAAATCCATAACAATATGAATACATTTGACCTATGATTAAAGTGTTAGCTGATTAGCCATCTTCACCCATTCAGTCGATATGCTTCTGATATGACCAGTGGGCATTTCATGGTCCTTTATAATGTCGACTTTAAAAATTGGTTGACCCAAACACAGAAAGACACCCACTTCACCTTTTCAATGCTGTACATCATACAAACAGCGCAGTACTTGATTTAATTGGCTGGATCAAATAACAGCCAAACTTGACCTAACTTTGACTTTTGGCTGTCTTTTATTTTGCTTTGTTTCCTCTTGCTTTTCATCATCAAGTTTTCTTTTGTGTGTTGTTAACCGGGTTTGGTTTCACCTTTTATGTGCCAGCACTTAACTCCTCAGGCTCACTGCTCCACAGGAACTTTTTTGTTGCGGTCGGTGCTGTGTAGATTTCTCTTATGCTAATTATACATGTAGAAACCTTCAGTTAGTTATCTTATTTATTTTGTGAAGTTTATTTCTAAACTAATTTTGAGAGGATCACGTGCTTATGACTGACCCACATTAGCTATCATAGGACTTACCAATCAGATGTATCCAAACGTACATAAATAACCAGATTTCCATACCTAAAGGCTGGCTCACACTGTGCAATTTATTATTATTATTATTATTATTATTATTATTATTATTATTATTATTATCATTATTATTATTATTATTATCATTATTATTATTATTATTATTTTAAATCCTGAATGATTGTGGCATGTCAGACTGCACAAACATGGCTCCCATGTCACACTGTAAGATCTCAGCTATCATAAAATGAGACTGAATGACAATAAAGATGCGGCAAACATGAAAGAAAATGCCCCCGGAGTTTGACGTCATCCATTCGTGACACTTTCACTATCCTGCATTCAAAAATGATTCCTCACAGCAAATATAAACAAGCTATAGCTGCTATTTTAAACAGCACGTCTCAATAATAAAACCAGGATGAAAAAAAAAGTTTTGACATTCCCCGCAGTCATTTGAATTGTCGCATGGATTGCGTCAATAAAGTTGGTGCTCCTATCGGTTATTGGATTGTTGCTCATCGCAGCTGTTGTTACACTGCTGGAAAGTGCCTGAAATCTTCTGACACCGCCAGAACTTTATCGGAAGAAAAATCTTATCGCAACAGCTGTCTTTGAACATGTCAAACTAACCATCAAAGATCACAGACTTTAGTCTAGGATATCAGGAATCTTTTCCCAAATTTGACTTTGATGACAAAATCGTGGCTCAAATCTCATAGTGTAAGCAGGGCTTTAGTCATCTTCGCCTTGAAGAATCCCTGCATCCACCCCTACTCCTCCCTCTCTTTCCAAGATTAATCCAGGACTGGGTCGCACGGCGGCTCCGTTCTTAGCATTGTCACTTCATGGCAAGAAGGTCACTGGTTCGAGTCCAAGTTGGGCCAGTTGGCGTTTCTGTGTGGAGTTTACATGTTCTCCCTGTGCTCGTGTGGGTTTCCCCTGGTACTCGGGTTGCTTCCTCACACAGTATATGTGAATTGAATAAACCAAATTGGCACAGTATATAAGTGTTTTAGTACATTCACCGCATAACCATATGTTGGTATAGTTGGCAGTTCATTCCGCCATGGCAACCCCTAATAATCAAGGAATAGGTCGAGTTAACAAATTCAGGGGAGCTCTCGAGCCTGAACTCAGACTGCCCTCTCTCCTGATCAAACAGGAGGGAGCCCCAGGCTCGAGGATCTTCAGAGCTCAGGGCTCTCTCCCGGGACAGCAAGCCAAACATGCTTTATTATCAATCATCAGCTGTGTGAACTTGAAAGGTTAATGTTGGAGTACTTTTAGATTGTTTTTACTTCCTGTAGTTGGCATGTGATGTGATTTAATTATTTTACCTTTATGGCGCTGCATACAGAACACTGTTTTATTAAAATGTTATTGTGGATCTGATACTGCTCTGTTGACTCATTTTGCATTCATATGTGTCAGGGTTTGGTGTAGGGAAAAGGGAGCGAGGACTCAAGTGCAGAAACTATATGGGTTTTTATTAATAATAAAATTAAATAAAAGGCAAAACAGCAAAACAAACAACCCCGAGGGGGAAAACATTAATAAAAAGACACAAACAAACTTGACTGGGCTGACAGGAACAAGCAGGGCTGGACAGGGCTAGACAAGACAGGACAGGTGTATAAACAAAGACGAACTGGCACAGGACAGCAGACATGAGGAGAATATAAAGCAGAAATAATTACCAAACAAACAGGTGAACATGATTAACTAATAATGGGTTAGCAAGGATGGTGGGACTAGACAATAGACGGGAGAGCACATGACACAAGAAAACACAACAAGCCATGTGCTCACATTAAGCGGGACAAGAACACGCAGCCAATGAGAGAACTCACCTTGTTCAAAACAGGCAATGGAAGCACGCGACCACTATATAAACACATGTGCTTAGACAAACGCAAGACACAAGCACACAATAAAATGAAAACATCTTACCATGCACTCACACACGCAGCGTGCATGTTTCATCCCAGCGCCAACCGAAACCAAATAGACTTAGATGCTGGGAATGAAACACTATGCTGCAGACAGACGAACTAAAACACCAGGACGAGAGCGAGCAAACACGCCCAGACCTCACGCACCCGTGTCAAGCAGGAGCACCCACAGTCTAAGCGTGCCCACAATCGGCACTTATACAGAGACACAATGACAACACACAGGACTAGGCAGAGCTAGTGTCCGGACTCTGCCACCAAAACAAGAATTTACAAGACTGGAGTGGCAGAACCCTGACAATATGTTAATTGATTGAGCTTATTTTACAATATATGATTGAAGGATGAGAAAAAAACACACAAACACACACTTCAAAGAAATCAGGAAAGTGGCTAAAAATGGACAGAGGAAACTGATTTTAAATACCTGCTGTAGATTTTCCAGCCAAAATGCTTTATTACCAGGTGTAAAAATGTCCTATGAGACTTCCCTGGTCCTTTCGTGACCTTTTTCAGTGAACGCTTCACTTTTCACTTTTTCTTTGTTGCTCATGTCTGGACCTCAACAAACAGCTTTTCTCACTTAGATACTAGCCTGTAGGTTTATTCCCACCAAGCGCAGTATTTCTGTCTGTAATGACCCTTACTGCTCATTGATTCTCAGCTTGTGTCAGAATGAAGGATCAGGTACATTGAAAACGCTCAGGGCCCCATGAAATTCCCCCACGCCAGCCATGTCCCAGTCAAACCCAGGGCGCAATGAGTTTCACGGCAAAGCTAGTTTTATGGAGCCCGATATACATCCGTTAAGCACTAATTAAAAAGCTGTCACTCTATTGCGATAGTGGGATTTGTTAGTGTACCAGACTAATTGTCAATAATGGTTTAACATAGCTGTATTTCATTCGCATTGTTACTCTCCGCAGAGCCATAACATTGGAGAACCAACTAGTGGTGCTGGCCACAGCCGCGTCGGACGCCGGGAGGTACTACGTCCAGGCCGTAAATGAGAAGAATGGAGAAAACAAGACAAGCCCGTCTATTTACCTGAACGTGGCAGGTAAGTTGCGTGAGGATGAATCTCACTAGATCATTTCTATTACCCTGAAGCTAATGTCACATGCAGCCAAGACAGAACTATCGACCAGACATGGGAATTATGACCTTCGGTTTGTCCACTGCCTCTTTTGTTTTGTGCCCATGTGTTGTAGGCACGGTTTAGCATGCATGTTTCAAAAGCGCCTGCGGGTTGGCATGCAGATGCAAGGTACCTGTAATTCCCATTCCCTCAGGGGGCCGTTTAATGCGCTCCATTCATCAGAGAGGAAGGACATCAGTGGAATGACACAGAGAATCTGTTTGTTCCAGTGACACACTTGGATCTGCTAGCTGGATGTTGTTTGGTCGCTGTTGTCGTAGCCGCTTTGGCAGGTGGCTCCAGAGCGTTGTCTGCTTTCATAATGCGCCCCATTCATGCACATATAGCCATTGGCGGTCTGTCAGAAGAGGCACACAATGTGTTCGGTATGAAAGTTACAGCTGATTTGATATTAATTAATTTTTGTTTTAATCAGTTTTACCTGCTAATGTGAGCGATTCAGATGTGCTGTTGGTGCTGACTGCACACAGGCTTCTCTCTTTAGGTCTAAGTGGTCAAAATTGATGCTACTCTGACACGGTAACATTCAGTTCTAACCAAAATATGGTCAAAAAGGCACAAGAGAGCATAAATTAAATAAGCCTCTAGCAAAAATAACCTGTCATTATCAGTGTACCCTTTCCAACCAATTAGATCTTTGGTATTGGTTTAGTGCGTCATCAAGCCTGCTTGTGGGTTGTTTTAGGGGAATAAAAGAGATAAATGGTTGTGATGAAGGAGCAGGGTCTGGAGGTAGCTTGAGTTCATTAATTTAAAGAAGTTTGAATTTACACACAACTTTTTAGGGTTGCTTTATTTATTTATTTATTTATTTATTTATTCACCCATTCATTTATTCATTCATTCAATTATTTGTTTGTTTGTTCGTTCGTTCGTTCATTTATTCATTCTTTATTTATTTATTTATACACCTATTCATTCATTTATTCATTCATTCAATTATTTGTTTGTTTGTTTGTTTGTTCGTTCATTTATTCATTTATTTATTTATTTATTTATTTATACACCTATTCATTCATTTATTCATTCATTCAATTATTCGTTTGTTCGTTTGTTTGTTCGTTCGTTCGTTCGTTTATTTATTTATTTATTTATTTATTTATTTATTTATTTATGGATTTATTTATTCACCCATTCATTTATTCATTCATTCAATTATTTGTTTGTTCGTTCGTTCGTTCGTTCGTTCGTTCGTTCGTTCATTTATTTATTTATTTATTTATTTATTTATTTATTTATTTATTTATTTATTTATTTATTTATTTATGTTACCAAGGAAGAAATATATTCTCTTTATTTGATTAAAAAACTAAATATAATTTATTATTTTGATGTCAAAGCTATATTTTCAGCAGTATTACTCCCAGTATTAAGTGTCACGTGATCGTCCTGAAATAAGAAACATTTCCTTATTGTTATTTTTAAAAGAAGTTGTAAAAATGTAATGTTCAAAAGATGTGTTTACTCTCACTTTTATTTAATTTATTGCACACTTAATCTAAACACACTTAAAATTGTGGTAATTTAATTTAAAGAGCACCTATGATGAAAATTAATTTTTTTAAAGCTGTTTGGGCAGAACTGTGTGCAGGTATAGTGTGTCCACTCTCATATTGGAGTGATAGAAACAAATCTCTTTTTTTTTTCTTTTTTTTTCCTGTCGTTAGAATAGGATCCAAATCCCTGTAATCTTGAGTCTCACTGCAACGTGACATAGAAATTAATTGACAGGTGCCATGTTTCTATAACAGACCTGTTGCCAGGGGGGTTCGGGTGGTTTGGAAGACCCACCCCTCACTGACAAAGGTTCAGAATTTGTCCCATACATGAGCTCATTTGTACTATTTTGACTGCTTTGCCATAATGATGAAAATAACCCATCAAAAAAGGCTTTAGGCCAAGCAGAGTCCTCTGTTGGCTGTCATTTCAGTGTAACTTTAGCTAATCAGTTTTGGCCAATACTAACAAATATTTTTCATGAGTCCAACATCCAGCTGTGCAGGAAAACATACAATCTGACATAAGTGAAGTCATCTTGCGCTGCTGTATTGTTGAGAAAACATTTTACAAGTAACTTTTATTCTAAATCTTG
Source organism: Danio albolineatus (assembly GCA_903798035.1). Lineage (NCBI taxonomy): Eukaryota > Metazoa > Chordata > Actinopteri > Cypriniformes > Danionidae > Danio > Danio albolineatus. The sequence goes on from CAIGQQ010034267.1 coordinate 4,779,843, forward strand.
GACCTTATTCTTGAAACAAATTTAAAAAATACCAATGAAAAGGTGTTAAGCACCAATAGCGTACCATATTATAATTGATTTAAATACTATTTTTGCTAAGATAGTAAAAAAGTGTGTTTATGATGGCCATCTGACAAGCTAATTCAGAATAATGCCTAAAGAGTAACTAAAATGCAGTATTTAAATTCCATAAATAAATAGAAAATGAGGCGTATGATTGCAAAAAGGTCCATCCCTTTCACCAAGCTGGCTATGGGCCTGTATAATAAAACTTATACACATGTCCATAGAACATTTTATTTATTTTTTTTTGGAAAGAAAAGATTTTTATAAGTTTTATAAGTTTAAAATAGTTTTAAAACAGAGCATGTTTGTAATAAAGACAAAGTAAAATTGCTATCTAATTATTAACCGCTGTAATCCCCACTGCCGCATGGTGTGTGTACTACAAACGGCATTTGTGTGTGACTCATTGTTTCAGAAAGGCTTGAATAAAGTCCACCACAAATACATCAAATAAACTTATGAATGAGCTGTATTTCAGCTTCATCTGTGTCTGTCTCTATCACTAACATGCACGTGGGAGTGGTGGGTGGGGAGAAACAGCTCATTTTCATTTAAAACCACAGGCTACAAAAACAGCTACACTGTACTCAGGCACGAAAATGGGCATATTCTTGCGACTGTAATAAGTTATCTAATGGGTATTTAGAGCTCAAACTCTACAGACACATTCTGGAGACATCTTGTAAAATAGGTGCCCTTTTAATTATTTATAAATACACCTGTAGTGTTTAAAGACCATTGCATAGTGCGTTTTTATTATTATTTTTATTATATAAAAGTTTTAGATATCATATAGAAGAAAAAACGTGTAAATGTTCAAAACCACATAATGGAGAATAAATGATGAGGTAATTTTCATATTTGGGTGAAATCCCTTTAACGATTGCTAGTCATAATATGCCAAAATAAAGCTCTACTTACTGTAGTATCATCCAGAATTACAGTGTCTGTGATTTTTTTTCCCCCCTCCTCACGCTGTGTTTCACGTCAATGACCTTGGGGAACTGGCAGTGAACTATAATTTGATGTGAGATGAAGGAACATGGAAGCAGCATTACTTTTTCAAAACCAGATGAAACCAACTTGATTTAAAGAGTATAAATGAGCAGGAGGCTGGAGGCCGCTAATAAAGAGAGAGCGACGCTGAGCTTCTGCACCAACTGTGGAGTTAATAATTCAATTGAATTATGAGTTTTAATATCCTGATGAATGGGGTGCATTTAAACTAGTTTCAGTAAAAGCCTTTAACATGCTTCTTTCCTCATTTGCTTTTCAGCAGTTCCGGTTCGCAGATTATCACATCAGATGATTAGACTGAAACTTGTGAATGCGGTAGAGATAACGTACAATTGCGTTCTTCATAATGGGCCTGTATCACTTTGTATAGCTCTGTCAGGGATTTGTAAGGTTGCGATGATACTTTTTTTGACGCGCTTGAAATTAAGCAGTTAATTAATTTCCCCATTGAAGTGCTAATTCCCCTGATATTTGAGGAACAATGGTGCCGAGCGCAGATGAAGGGGTCTATCATCATGTGGCATTTATGCCCGAAGTCTCATTGTTCACATCACGTTCTCGGGAAGTAAACACGGAAAGACACAGACAAGGAAATAAAGAGCATCCGGTGGGTAGCCGCCCCCCGAAAACCTTTTTAGTTATACTTACAAACGGCAGATGAAAGCTTCTACTGCCCTTAATATGCGTTAAGTACAATTCAAATGTCAAGACTGCCCTTGTGGCATTTCCTCCTTTTCAAAAATTACCCAGCATTCACCTCGGAGCGGCGAGGCAAGTGCTGTGAACGAAGCGAAGAGAAATGAAGAACCTCTGAAGAATCATGACCTTGGTCTCATTGTAATTAGCTGTGCTCGCTTGCTAAGGCAAGTGTCAAATATGTAGACCTCCGTATGAGCTTAGGAACATTTGCAGTATGCCCAGCGATTGAGATTCCATGTAACGTTATGCGACCTTAAACCATATTGCTTGTAAAGGAAGGATGCGCTATTATTTTTCCTCTTTTTTTTTGACATTAAAGACAGTAAAAATGGATGAAGATATCTCATAGATCTGTATTACAATACTTTTATATATTTATACATTACTTCCACATTGTAATCTCCCCTATCCACCAGTTTTTTTCTTTAAATAATAGGAATAAATAGGGAATAGAGAATAAAATTCCATGTGGTAAGAAAATATTTAGCAATTGGTCCAGCATTTGACCTTCCAGAATTGATCAGATTTGTGGGGATTGAGTATTTGCATTTTGAAGGGAATTACAGTTTTTCTCAGTCACTTTGGTACATTTCTCAGATGAGAATTGAAATTCTCAAAACTCTGTGAAGTTTATTTACAAACAAATGTTGAGAGGATCACATGTATATGATTGCTTGCAGCCAGTTGTGCATTATTCAGTTTATAATTGACCAATCAGACAATTCCTAAGCCACTATTAATACCGTAAGTTTCATATGACAGTCATCTTCGTTTTGAAGAATCCCTCCTTTCACCCCTATTCCTCCTCTTTTCCTAGATGGGTGGCACAGTGGCTCAGTGGTTAGCACTGTTGCCTCACAGCAAGAACATCACTGGTTCTAGTCCTTTCCAAGCCAGGAGATGTTTCTGTACATAGTTTACACATTCTCCCCGTGCTCACTTGGGTTTCCCCCGGGTTCCCCGGTTTCCTCCCACCGTCCAAAAGCATACAACTCAAGTTAACTGACTAATCCAAATCTGCACCATGGACATGCTCCTAGTAAGTGTTTATCTCTTAAGAGCAATCACTATCTGTTCATCAGCTACTACAGCAGGGGAGTTATTGAGATATACCTGAGCTCAAACTCCTCTATTGCCTTGCAATTGGGAGGGAGCCCCGGGCTCGAGGATCTCATAAGCTCAGGGCTCTCTCCCAGGACAGCATGCCAAACAAGCTTTATAATCAATCATCAGCTAAGTGTGAACTCTTGAACTGTTCAATCTTCAGATCATCATGTCACTTGTGCACATCAAAAATGCAGTTGCTCGTTTCTTTGACCAAGTTGCAAATGCTTTTGTACATCCATGCAAATGATTATGTGCAATTCTTTTAGTTGTCAATTATTTAGTCAATTATTAGTTGCTTATGTCATGTTGATCAAAATGTATTGGTCTCTGTCTGAATAGTCTCATCCCTCATAACATTTAATTGTTTGTTCAAGACAAAAGTCTTTACATGCAAAATGGCTGAATCAGTTGTCATACAGTTTTTCTCAATTGCTCTGGCACATTTTTCAAAACAGTTTTAACATTCTCTAAACTGTGAGTGCAAATGTCAGAACGACTTGCTGGAACTTCAAAACTTTACTGAATGTCTGCAAAAAGTAATTACTCACCCAAAACATTTCATTCATGCTTCAAAACCTTATTGTGTCAGTAATTTGGCCAAGACCAGTGACCCACACAGCTCAGAATCATTGGTTGTTTTTTCATCATGACATACAACCATGGAAATTAAGGTTTAAAGAGTTGAATATTTTGTTGAGAAGAGTCAATATAGTACATACTGTAGTACATAAATGTAGTACAAATAGCACATATAGTACAAAAAAATGAACATTTGTATTTATACAGTACATTTATTTTTGTACAAATGTGTTACATGTAAAGTGCAATTTTGCTTGTTCAACTACTGTATTGTATATTGTATGTTCTTATAGTACACAAGAAATACTGCAAAATACATCCACAAGTTATTTTTGGTCAAAATTTTATTCTTGTCACTCTTGTTGGCCCTGCCACATCTTCCACGAGCATGTAGCTGCAGTTCAGTATTGAGGAAGTTCTCTATTGTGCTGTGAGCAATCTACATATACTGTTTAAGCATCCAAACTTGATTGGTTAAATAGATGATGCAGGTTGTATTGCAATTAGAGGTCATTTACCAGTTTAGCAGACATTACAAACAATGTCAATATCAGATATTTTATGGCGTAAACATGCGTATTTACAAATCTTTGATAATTGAATGAACAGTTTTGAGTTTGATGGCTTACACAATGGAAAATGATTGAGAAGTTGTGAAGAGTTTGACAGTTTAAATAAGAATTGACTCATCAGATTTGATCAACAAGTCATGTGTAATTATTTTTGTCCTGTTCACATTTTTTACTTTTGTTTAGTTTTTTCTTTGTGCTATGCAGTGCTGTGTTTTCCTTTCTGTGTCACAATGACATTATCTGTCAACAAATTACAGTACAAACAGCAAAAAAGCCAAACAATTTGCCATAGTTTACATGCGAACAACCCTCCGGAGTAAAACTGTCATATTGACAGCATGACTAAGTAATTTGACTATCTTATCCATACACAATGACACAAGCACTGGTCATTCTGACCTCACTGACATGTTCATTGAAAGAGAAATGTAATTTTGAGAGGTGAACTAAGGATTGTGAGCGAGAGGTTGACTTTTGCAGGTAATCCATGGTGTTTTGCTATTTGTATGCGTTTACACTTACTGTTTTGCAAATTTCAATTCTGATCTGGGAAATGTACCGATTAGAGCTGTGCAATTAATCACAATCTCAAAAAAAATAGTGATTTATTCATTCATTCATTCATTTTCTTTTCGGCTTAGTCCCTTTATTAATCCGGGGTCGCCACAACGGAATTAACCGCCAACTTATCCAGCATTTGTTTTACGCAGCGGATGCCCTTCCAGCTGCAACCCATCTCTGGGAAACATCCATACACACTCACTCACAAACACACACTATGGACAATTTAGCTCACCCAATTCACCTATACCGCATGTCTTTGGACTGTGGGGGAAACCGGAGCACGCGGAGAAAACTCACGCAACCACGGGGAGAACATGCAAACTCCACACAGAAATGCCAACTGACCCAGCCGAGGCTCGAACCAGCGACCTTCTTGCTGTGAGGCGAACGTGCTACCCACTAGGCCACCGTGGCGCCCAATCGTGATTTAAGCACATGCAATTTCTAAATCGCGTAAGGCTGCAATTTTATCTATTAATTTTATTTTTATTTAATTTATTTATTTTTATTCACAACACATTCTTGTGTGCATGCTTTTAATATGTTAACCAATCAGAGCTGACGCAGCACACCGGGCAATTACAGTTAAGTTGAGCAGGAGAAATGTTAACCAATCAGAGCTCACTCCGCGCACAACTAAGTTGAGCGGGAGAACTGAGTAGGTGGTTTTGATTTACATTCGTTTTTATTTATTGTTCTGACTGGAATTGAGGTTAAGTTAGTCTTTATTTTTTCATGTTGTCTGTTTTTAAGACAATTTATTACAGTTATGTTTATCAAGCAGTTAGTACCACTGTGTACAGTATGTTCTCAACTTGAAGTAAGTTAATCGTAATTTATGTTATCTGTTTTAAAGACATTTTTTACTACAGTTTTATTTATTAAACTTAATACTTTGTTATTTCATTGCTATTTCATATTTTGTTTTGCACTTCTTATGCACTGAATACATTTAAAATGCATGTATGTAGCTTGTTTGAAAAAGCAAAAACGGTTGCCAAAAATCGCAAATAAAATCGCAATCGCAATATTCATTCCAAAAATCACAATATGATTACTTTGTCCATATTGCACAGCCCTAGTACCGATTGAGAAAAGCTGTAAGTGAAATATAGGGTGTCTTTATTGAAGCGTTAGGGGCCATTAACACCTCATCCAATATGCTAATTTTCCATAGTATTTATACGTAAATGTACTTAACAGCGATGAATGACCACTGCACTCGCATCTTGCATCTTTTGCAGGGATTTGCACATGTTGTGTCAAATTTAAGTAGTTTCAACTTTTACACATAGTGCCTCTCATCATTTTCAGTTCCAAAGCAGTAGACCAATCAGAAGAAACGGGGCAAACATGGATACTGTGTGAGTGGCCTCTTACTGAGACATAAAATAAGCAACACTACAATGCATCCATTGCTGAAAATCATGCATATATCCCTGCTTATGCTAAAGTATCTTTTCATTTTCTGAAAAGTTAAAAAACTTCAATCATCCTTGTCTTTTCTGGCCCACAGTGCCTTGCATGATGATTAAAATTCAAATGTATGTCTGCCAGAAATTTTGGCACAAAACTATATAAATGTTTTATATTTACAGCAGTCTACCTTTTTTGTTTAACTTTCATCTGACTGACAGATAAACTGGATGCTGGTTCAATGTCGTTTGTTTGCCAAGTGTTTGGCTTTTTGTAACCTACAGGATTTAGTTAAATGGTTGAATTAAATTAAAAAGGACTTTATAATTCAACCGAACTGTGCTCAACTTAATATATGCAATAACAGAATGTCCTGAATAAATAATTAGATTATATTCATATAACTGTGTTTATTTTATTTGAACTAAAATCGTGCTCCTTTGTGATCCATAAAATATTCCACAGTGACTACTGGCCTTTTGACAGTCAAAAAAACATCTACAGGCAGCTCACAATCAATACCCATGATAACTCATGGGGTGTCTCTTTGTTTGTTCGTTCGTTCATTCTCTTTTCGACTTAGAACCGCCAACTTATGCAGCATAACATCCATACACACTCATTCATACACATTCACTATGGGCAGTTTAGCCTACCCAATCAACCTATAGCACATGTCTTTGGACATGTGGGGGAAACCGGAGGAAACCCACGCGATCACGGAGAGAACATGCAAACTCCACACTGAAATGCCAACTGGCCCACCCGAGGCTCAAACCAGCGACCTTCTTGCTGTGAGGTGATCTTGCTACCCACTACGCCACTATGGCACCCATGATGAGGTATTATGAGGCAGAAATATAATTAATTGATGGTAAGTAAATGAACAGCACAACTGTAGGTAAACGATCCCTTTAAAGTCATTGGATTGTGATTGGCTGTCTTCATTGGAGTGTTTTCATTGTACAAAAGCAGGAAAGACACTGTGATTTTTCAGCGATATCATTCTTCAGTGTCATTACAGTTTAAGCTGTAGTGTAGAGTCAGACCTTCAGCAGCTTTTCTAAAAGTTCATCCCTTTACCTTATTGATTCATTTTCCATTCAGAGACAGTTTTCACCCTCATTGACTGCCACAAGAAACTGACAACAATTGCAGAAGAGTCCCTTACGATTGCTTAAAGGTGATCATCCATCCGTTCATAAATGAATTATTGTGTGGCGCACTGAAAAGCTTTTGTCAGATGTGACATGGATTCCATTTGGTGGCGTCTCCCTCCGGCTCAACGCTGTCACTTTTTCATTATCTCTCACACCTGGCTTTAGAAAGGTCAGCCCGGTTGAAAAAGCGACCTTGGAGCATGTGATCAAGTCTGATTAATTGATAAAACTCAAGAGAGTGCGCTGTCACAATCCAATATCAAGCATTTCAGATGGCCGGTGTAAAGGGTCACTCGAGGGTTACCGTTTCAACCGCAGTGTGGAGATTGTTTTTCATTAGTGGAAGCGAGATTAAAAATGCATTCTTTCTCAGACGAATCTAGATCAATGCGCAAAGATCCATCTTTTGTCTTCTCATTAGTTAAAGGATTAGTTCACTTCCAGAATAAAAAATGTCCTGATGTTTTATTTGCTTTCCTGATGTTTATTAGTTCATCCCCAAAATTTAGTTCTGATCCACCATCATGTCGTTCCTAACCACTGAAGATTCACTGACACTGAGGAGAAGAACTGTTGAACAAAGTTGTCATTTTTGTTGTAAGTTCACACAAATTCTCCACACATTTTTCTGAATGAAGGCATATGGCTTGTTTTGAGGATGTTTTCTAATTACATTGTTGTTTATGAAGGTCCCTGGTTCGAGTCCCGTCTGGGCCAGTTGACATTTCTGTTTGGAGTTTGCATGTTCTCCCCATGTTCGCGTGGGTTTCCTTCCGTTTCCCCCACAGTCCAAACACATGTGATATGGGTGAACTGAATAAACTAAATTGGCTGTAGTATATGTGTGTGCATGTGAGAGTGTGTGGGTGTTTCCCAGTACTGGGTTGCAGCTGGAAGGGCATCCTCTGTGTTAAATATATGCTGGATAAGTTGATGGTTCATTCCACTGCGGTCCCCCCTGATGAATAAAGGGCTTAAGCCAAAGAAAAATGAATGAATGAAAGAATGAAGATAAACAAATATCTTAGGTCATTGGAATGATGTAGTGTGAGTAATTGTTTGCATTATTAAAATTTTTGGGTGAACTAACCCTTTAATTTTTATCTTGTTTTAACTTTATTGAGTAAAGAAACAAATGGAGAGTTTTGAGGAAATCATTTCATGTTTCTTCATAGAGTGGACTCCTATGGTGCTCAGTGGTTTGAACTTCAAATTTGAAGTTTCAACATAGCTTCAAATGGCTTTCTGTGATCACAGCCAAGAAATAAGTGTCGGTAATTTCCCTTTTAAAGAAAAAAACTCTATATATGTGTTTTAAACCACAAATTTAAAACAACTATTAACTAACCAGCGCATCTCAAAGTTCATACTAGATAAGCTTTTGCAGTTAAAATGTGTTTTTTTTTAAGAAAATAGCATATTCTAATTTTGCAGATTCTTATTCTTCATGTTTTCATCAAAATTCATAATATCTTTTTGACTGAAAACTGTCATTAACGTATTAGTTTACGCAAAAATGTAAATTTATTCACTCTTTACTCACCATCAAGTGATTCTAAACCTTTTGAGTTTCATTCTTCTGTTGAACACAAAAGAAGTTATTATAAAAAATGCTAGAAACTAGGCCTGTCACGATATCTATTTTTTGTTGTACGATATATTGCGCCAAAATATATCGCGATAAACAATATTATGGTCATTTTAAGACCATTTTAGGCCACTCATGATGCTATTATATTGCCATTCTGGCATTACATAATAACGCAAGTACACGCTTCAAAAGAACACATAAATGAAATATTCTTAAGAACTAAATATTAGTTTAGTAATTTTAATAATTTAATGATTAGGCATTGGAATCAGAATGTCACATATCCAAAACAAATAACAAATAAATGTAAAAAAAAAAGAAAATGCAAGGTAAAAAGTAACAGAGGCACTCACATCAAAATATACTTAAGTAATTTATGGTAAATACTATAGTGTTTTTTTAACCATCCTGACACTGACACCTCCAATAGAGATTGTGCAATCAGCTAAAATGTTGCAAGAATTGGTTTTTACGTATGGGCGATATATATTGCATCACCCAAAACTATTGAGGTCATGTCCATGTATTGTGCAATAAGTCGATATATTGATTATTGTGACAGGCCTTCTAGAAACCTGTAACCATTAATAGAAGAAAAAGCAAATACTATGGAAGTCAATGGTTACAGGTTTGCAACATTTTTTCAAAATATCATATTTTGTGTTCAACAGAAGATATAAGTCAAACAGGTTTGTGACAAGTGAATGATGAGTAAGTAAAGCAATAAAATAAAGTAAATACATTTTTCAATATTTTCAGTATTGAGTGAACTATCAACAGTCCAATGACTTTAAAGGGATATTAAACATCTTAGATGAAGAGGTTAAGTAAATGATTAGAATTTTTATATTATGAAAGTGGTCTAATCCTTTAAGATTAGTTACTTTTTAAACAAACTTCTATTACTGTTGGTGAGATGAGCAGTTTTTCAGGATGGCTTGTATGCAGAATCTGTTCACAGATGTGGCGAGAATCTTTCTGGTATTGCTTTGCGACTCCCTGCAACGAATCAAATCTAGAGAGGCTTAACGATTCTTACACCTGCCCTTTAGCGGTGGCTGAATTTATTGGACCATATTGTCTTATAAACGCGTGGACGTGGTTCCTCTGATACAGATGATTTATCTGAATGCGCTCTGCCTGTCGTTCTCCCTGGCAAAGGCAGCATTTTAACTCTCGCAGCAGCTTGATTTATTCCAAAGGAAATAGGCTTCGACTAACCAGCTCAGTCATTATTTGCCGTTACTAATGATCTCATTTGGAGGCAACCGTGTGCTTGGTTCTGTTTCATTTCTCCTGGCTGAAATAATCCAGCATTTTAAAACAGAGCTGGCACTTCTGCAGAGATGTGTCCATTGTGTGATGTGTCTGCGGTTAAATGACATCGAGACTAGCCATCAAAATGCATTTCTACAGGTGGCTTTCCAGGCTTGTTTTCATCGAACTTGGCAAAGTCGTGCTCTGCATTCATGAAAATACATTACACGGTAGGGCTGGAGAGACACATTCTGTTGCTCTCATTTGGACCAAATTTGGAAGGCGTCATGACATGGATGTTCTGAAATACATTTCTTATTTGATAATAGATTTTAGCATCCTTAAATCAACCTATAAAAAAAACAGCTAGCGACAGCATATGCTACTGTGACGAATGCAAGAATGCATTATGTTGGTCAGACAGAACAGCATATATTATGTTTTAAATAAATGCTATTCTTCTTATTTATCCTAAAAATGTATAATGGTCAAAAATATTAAGCAGCAAATCAGCATATCGGAATGATTTCTAAGTAGGGCTGGGCCGATAAAACGTTATCTATTTATTGACCGAACACCATTGTCAATAACGATAAAATAAAAGCTTGCTATGAAGTTTTGGTATGAAGCGCTATAGGTTTATTAAAATGTGACTGCTGAGCGCACTCCTTAGAAGAAATGTCAATAAGCTTAGGGTTATTTTCAGTTGAGGCGCACAGCTTGGCGCGACGCTAGTGGCGTGAACGTGATGCATGCAAATTTTCCAGGCGCACCTAGTTGAAAACATTTGCCGCACCGCGATTCATGTATGCAATATACATATTTCGGTAATAATGGCTGACTCTGACAAACACAGAGCACCTAAACACTGTTTTTCATTCTCTTCATAAATACAAACTAGTCGTCACCTTAGAATTAAAATGTTCTATCGACCTATTTACATTTTGGGATGTTTTTTTTATAAGTTGTTAACATTTTAAGACTTTTTATTTAAAAAACAAAAGTTACACACGTACTGTTTGCTATGGAATGCAAAAACTTTAAAGCTCAATATCTCAAAATCATTCAGAACGCAGATAGAACCTTAGAATTCCTAGGTGACGAAGTGTCAAACCACAGCAATGGTTTGTTCATTTGTCATCCTCTGAGTAAATGGTCGCCTAGTTATGAGAGACGCCAGAGGAGCGCAAGCACATTGCATTGAAAATGGTGAAGGAAACCGAATCCACGCACTCACGCTTTTCAAGTTTTTTTAGACGCAACATGTGAACAGACTCCGTTTAGGTTTTTCCCCACATCATGTCAGAATAATAACATACTGTACGTGAAAATGAGTGCCATGAAAAGCAGCAGTGAAGAGTTTGTAAATAAAAAAGGATGTAAGGATGTCGCCAGAGTGGCTTTTTGGTTTCTCTTCTTGTGCATCCCAGCCACTAGCACCCCATCTGAAAGAGTTTTTAGGATAGGGGGTAATAAGTTCATTCAATTTCACAATTTGTAATGTTGCAGTATGTACTTTAATGATGGTTCTTTTACTTGAAAGCTCAGATTTGATTATCATAATTTGTTTTGTTAATACAGTTTGTAAGCCCAGCTGCCTTTCATCATTTTGGATTTGTGAAACTAAGAGAAATGTCTACAGGGTGGAAAATCAATCAGGGTTTCATTCTCAAAATGCTTGTTTGCGGGCAAACGTAATGAAAGCTATGTTGTCTGCGTCATCAAATCAGATGTCAGATGATGCAGAAGATGCCCAATTAGAGACACAGAACATTGAAATCACAGAACAAATATGTGTGGATGATAACAGACATGTGCACATTAAATATTCATAACGTGTTGCATTATTTCCCCCCTGTCAGACCATATGAGGGCTTAATGTGCTTTCTTCTACATCCACCCAAATCCATCCATCCATCTATCCTTCTATCTATCCATCCTTCTATCTATCTATCTATCTATCTATCTATCTATCTATCTATCTATCT
>CAIGQQ010034267.1:4791868-4802992 GCA_903798035.1 Danio albolineatus
CTATCTATCTATCTATCTATCTATCTATCTATCTATCTATCTATCTAATCTATCGTGGATCCGGAAAGTATTCATAGCGTTTCACTTTTTCCACATTTTTTCATGTTACGGCTTTATTCCAAAATGTATTTAATAAATTTGCAACAATTTTCATATTGTCATTATGTGGTATCGTGTGTGGAGTTTTGAGGAACCAAGGAGGAACAAGGATGTAAAATAAAAAGAATGTCAAAAAAAAAAGTCATTACTAAACTAATAGTAATTTTGCTTATTTTCAGTTAGTTTGTAAAGAATGTAAGGATGTTATCTGATGTAGATGTTTATATGCCTGTGCATATTCTGAAAAGAATGCAAAAATACTAAGGACATTTAGTGCAGTTTATTTCAAAATTGCCTTAAATATGCAAAATGTTATACTTTTTTCATTTAATAAGGAACATTAATGACAAAAATTATATAAGAACTGCCTAGATTATGGATTTATTGTAAATTGTTTCTAGGTTATGTGTGAAGTAAAGTGTAATTTTTGAGTCTATTTGTAATGAATGTAGGGATGCCACCCCAAGAATTGGAATTTTAAAAGCATTCTTAACCCTTTAGCTAGCATCCCGAAGACTCTTTTTTACAGAAATCTCATTTTGCATGCTACAGTATCTTAATCAAATTGAAAATATAATCTCATAAAACACTTGGCTTTCAAGTCATATTTTTTCCAGGACATTACATTAATGTTTTCCTGTGTTTGTATATGGAAAAACAAATATTGAACACAATACAATTTTTTTTCATGACTTTATAATGTATAACGTTTTATATTTTTTACATGACACATTTAGCACAGTAAAGCCCAAAGTGTCTTCTTTCCAATGATACCTAGTTTGTGTTTGTAGCTTACTAGAGTCAGGAATTGTTACTATTTAAAGTTAGGTACCTGTAGGTGTAAATCCCCAAAAGTGAGTGTAGGTTATTAAGTTCTGATTGACAAACAACCTTAATTACATGCAAATTAAGTTACTGTGTTCATCAAACACACAACTTATTGTGTTTTGCAAAACATGTTTTTCAGTACAAAGTAGACATGCCGATATTCAATAACTCAATATATTGTGATAATAAGCATGCAGCGTATTGATATTGTGGTCACTTCAGAATGCTGTGAAATAATCATGTATTATTTAAACTTTCAGAGTACCTTTTGACAATAATCAGATTGTTGTATCTGCAGTGGTTGTTCATCACAGCAACAAATGCTTAAAGACTTAATAGGCGATTTATTTCCAAACATGAACATTTTCAGATGTTAATCCAACACAATCTCACAGCAATTCATAACTTTTTGAATTAATAGATAATTCGTATGAATTCGTATGGTCTGATTCGAACAGTTTAGTACAATTTGCTTATCCCCCAATGACGGTTTAAGGTTTAGGGTTTGAGTTGGGGTCGTATGAATACTAATATTATATTATACCTGGTAAAGTTTTGCATAGGTCAATGTCATAATAATACTCCATATTGTGATAAAAGCTTCATCGTCTAAACACAAGAAGAAAATAGGAGATTGGCAGAAGCCTAGTACAGAGCATTCTGGATGCTGCATCCCTCAGTGCTCTTCGCACAATTTGACCTTCCATTTACAGTGTGAAGACTGAACTGAGAATATCCCTGACTCATTTGACTGCACTGCCGAGAGTTTTTCTTTTTCTTTTTCTTTTCCTTTTCCTTTTCCTTTTCCTTTTTCTTTTTCTTTTTCTTTCTCTTTTTCCTTAATGTTGCCCCCGATGTAAAATAACAGGTCACCTGTGAGCCCGAAAGTGCAGCTCTGTAAAAAAAAGTGCTCCCTTTAGGCCAGCAGAATATAATAACATTTCTACGATGTTTTGAATGAGCAGCTACTGTTGCTGCAGGGACACATTTATGCCAGACTCAGTCAGAGCAATGTGATAAACACTTCCACCTGCAGCCATCATTTGCAAGTCAGGTTCCTGCGCGGTTCCCACCCAGAACGCTAAATGAAGAATTCACGCATATCGACACGACTCAAAACTTCGACAGAAATAGGAGGGATGGTGCGAGACCGAACCACAGCATGTGGGATATTCTGAGAACGCCGTCGTTAACATTTAATGAACACCTCCATAAATTTTTATCATACCCTTCCTGCTGGCAGATTACATTCAAACAATAGCTGCTTTCCTGCGCCGTAAGCTGACCCAAGAGACCAAATATGATTAAAGCCGAGCCTCCTTCCCCCACTTTATCTACTTTTATTTATTTATTTTCACACTCATTGTTATTATCGCCTTCATCCCACCAGAATATCTTTTGCGCACCCCTCCCACTGTCTGATTTCCTTGAGGACTTTCACATTAGCTCAGCTGCCCCAATGAGGATTTCATCTCTGACACTCAGCACCTTGTTTAATTGGCTATATCTTAAACAAATAGGTCCACTGGGAGATTGTGTTTAGTTTGTAATATCTTAGATTTGATAACTTGTCACCTGTAATTTGAGGCGAGATTGATAGGAGGCGACAGCGGGTGATTTGAGACGCTCTGATGGACCGTCTGCTGGAGAAATCTGCCGTTTCTCCTCATTAGCGTGTGAAAGACGCACCGGGGTTTTGGGGCTCACAGCAACTCATGGCAGAGAAATAATAAGATTCCTGTCAGCTTTGCAGATAGTAGTTGTTTATAGGTTTGCCGCCACTTAACCTTTTAAGATGATAACACGCTCGATTATGGGAGGTAAATCACAGCACAGTCTTATCTGTCAAAATGCTGGCCCCTTTTTGTGTTCTTGACAAGATTTGCCCAATGTCATTGTTATTTTTGATAGTTTGCCTGAAGTAATGGAGGATGAAATATCAGAAGTAGTGGAGAATGCATTAGAAATGGCCCACAGGGCCCAGCCTCAATTTCCTCTTTGATTACAGCATTGTCTGGACTTAATGTGCTACCAAAAATGAATAGGCTCACTACTTCAAATTTGGAGAGAGGACAACATTATCAGCATCCTAAACATAGCCTCTTTGCTAATAGCATTTTCAGCGAGCCAGATGTAGCTTTATGGGATGTGTTTTTAATGATGATGCACTGTAGGATTTAAGAGGTTTATTCTCCCAAAAACTAAAACTCTGCTATCATTCGTTCAGCCTCATGTCTTTTTTTTATCATTGTAACATAATTGTATCATTTAAAATATTATATTATGTTGCTGTTTTAGCTGGATTATCAATACAGTTATCAGAACAGTGTAACCTGCAAAAAAACATTAAGGATAAAAGTTTTGCAGTCCTCTTTGTATTGGACAAAAAAAGGTATATACAACACTTTAAAAAAAAAAGTCTATATACAGTAGGTAAAATGTAAAAGTGGCCATTGATTAAACATTAGTAGTGCACCCCCATCCCCCCTCTCCTCTTATTAATAAGTGGATCTGAGTTGGTAAGTGACACGGGAATGGATTTTCTTAGCTTTCCCATCCCAGTCGCACACACAAAATATGTAAAAATCTAAAAATCATGTCCTGCCAAAGTCCCAGAAGACTCCCATTTCTTCCTATTTATTTTAGGCCAGAATCTGTGAATTATACAGTAAAAAAAATGGAGTATAGAGCAAAGCATGCTATTGCCTACTTAAAGTAAGCTGAATAAAAATAAAATAAATAAAATACTGTAGCGAGTGGGCGGGGCCAAGAGCTGAGGGAGCGGGGTGAGGCCGGTGCTTGAGTGATAACCAGAAGTACCTGTTTCGCACACCAGTCTCGAGTCCCACGGAGGCGCTCTGGATAACAAAAGGAGAAAATACAGCAGTGAAAACAAGCAAGGACCAGGCCTGAACACTGTATATTTAACTTTTGCTTTCAGTTTGGCAGTAGTCTCCGTGAGGAGCTCCTGCCTGTTTGTTTTATTTTAACTCATTAAAACTATTTAAAAGTTTGTCGGTTTTTCGCCTCCTTTTTCCCGATGGCCAGTCGGCCAACAGCTTTATTACAAACACAAATAATGTTATTTTATTAAACTAAATGCCAGCTTGAACAATGAATTATGGAACTGTTATGTGATTAAAACCCACCTGGAATTGTTGTGTTTTCTCCGCTGGAGATTACTTTAGTTATTTCTAATGAACTACTATTTCCAGAACCCTTTGCACTCATCAACTCCTTCAACAGCTGACAATAATCCTGACATTTACACACAGACACAGCTGTAGCTCGTTTTTACAAATTACATGGATTAGACACGTCACTTTCACATTCTCATTGCTGAGTCTTATTTCCTCACGAACACTACGAAGTGCTTTTCTCTGTTTGTTTTTGCCGTGTTTTTGATTCTAGCCTTGTTTTCCATTTTGGTTCGTTGCTGCCTAGTCTGACCTCTCACCTATATTTTGATCGTGTTTAATAGATTACCCTTGTGCTACTGTTTGCTCCTGTTTTGACCATTGCCTGTAAAACCTTGCCTTCAATAAACTACATTTGGATCCGCAAGTCTTATGTCAGCGTCCACTTTGTAACAGAACTACTTTAGACATGCACTTATCTGAAAATAACTGCACACCTAAGAGCACTCCTCCATCAACCAGAATCAGGCATTTAACACCCCCAGAGTATAAAAGTCTACTGTTCTCTTAAAATCTGTACTTTTGTGCACAACTTCATTCACTTTATATTTAACACAACTACAGAAGATGTAGTTGTAACGATACAGGGCAGCCTGCTACAGAACTAAATCTCACATTAATCAAAAAATCTTGTTTTAATGAATTTATCACATACAGTATCATGTATTTGCAATAGTCATGCAATCTATTCATTTGCATAAATATCTTTTCATTCTCCTTTTTGATTTCTTTTAATTAGTAACTAACTTTTGTAGTTGTGCAGTAATAATTAATAGCTTACCAACTGTGTAGTTGCAGTAATTACCAGACGAAAAACCGTTCCATTGTTTCGTAATTGCACCATTATTAGCAAGCACACTGTTGCGTGTTGCGTCTCCTAGCTTTTTCGGCCCCAGGAAATATACAGAAGTTCTGTTTAACAGCGAGATGTAGTCATAGACATGCATTGCTCAAATATAATTGTGTTTTTAAATGAGACTTTAAACTCGCAAGCGGATATCACAGCAGAGCATCCAGTAGTGTTGCGTGCATTTGAATACAGTTCAAGCTGGTGCACACTGATTCACTGGCAAGCTGAATAATAATAACAATAATAATAGTAACACTAATAAAATGCTCATTCACATCCACTATACAAATAGGAATGAGAGTAAACATGTTTTATCAAGCCATGTCTAAATCTTCACATACTGAGACTGAGTTTTTGCCTGCCAGCTGAGAAAATATCAGGTGTATTTTGGCCGAAAAAAAGTCAAGATGATATCCCTTCTAAATATGAGATGCTCCAGCCGCTTTATCTAGCAGGTTTGTCCTCGGGTATCAACATGACAGCATGTGTTTCCACTATCACAGCTTTATGGTCAGCGCGAGTTAGTCAAGTCACTCGCTTGTCAGCTTGTCAGTCACGTTTGCTGAAGTACGGTTTTCAGTGGAAGTAGGTCACGGAAGTACAGTGGTTAAGTCTGCTTACAGGAAAGCCGGTGCATTTTGTTTCCTGCTCCGCAACAAACACTGCATGTAAATGAGCGCGTTCATGGCGGGCCGATGCATCTGAGATATCTCCTTTATGAAACTCCAGCGTGGCGCGATTGTGATGTAAAAATAAACAGCCATCTCTTTTGGCGCGAATCACACTGCGTTCAGGGCCCTCTCCCGGCTTTCATTGTAGCAGCGCAGAGCCTCAAAGTGTCGCTGCAATCATTTTTGTATATCCACAGTAGCATTCTATTTCATGGATTGCAAACAGATGGCAGAGGCATTGAAGTGAAGTGTTTGCATATGCAAAGAGCATCATTCCAACATCAGAATGGAATGGGGAGGAATATATATATCTGGATATGCCTCCCCTCTGTATATGTGTGTGTATGTTGTGTTGTGTTGTGTTGTGTGTGTTGTGTTGTGTTGGAAGCCAGACAGCTTTCTTTGTGTCTAAAAAATGCGCCTGGAAGCGATGATAACAAACTTTTCATTCTCCTCAAAAAGGCGGTAATGCAGTTCCCTGGTAATAACATTTTTAGTGTCCTCTTACCTCTTTATGTCAGCATTTGCAAAAAAAATAAATAAATAAAAAGTCTGGCCTGGCCATACAAAATGACAATCCCTGATGAACACAATTTAATTTCATTGTGGATGTATTATTTGTGTTGCGATTGTAATATCCAATCCTAGGAGACTTACCAGTAGTTTTTAATGAATATTTCTGTAATTTTGCTGCTTTTTATGTCATTACAAATAGCACCATTTAAGCAAAAAGTCATACATTCTTTGTTAATACTTAAAGGCTTCACAATTTAAACTTTAAATTGATTTTTTTTTTCATATTCCAGGCTTGGAATATGGAGCAAATCATCACTTTTTCTGCTTTTGAGCACTGCAGGCCAAGCATATTGTATTGCCATCCACTCATTCATTTTCCTTTGGCTTGGTCCCTTATTTATCAGGGGTTGCCACAGTGGAATGAACCACCAACTATTCCAGCATATGTTTTACGCAGTGGATGCCCTTCCAGCTGTAACTCAGTACTGGAAAACACCCATACACTCTCACATTCACACATACACTGAAGCTGCGCCCGGTCAGTACCTAGATGGGAGACCACATGGGATAACTAGGTTGCTGCCGGAAGTGGTGTTAGTGAGACCAGCAGGGGGCGCTCATTCTGTGGTCTGTGTGGGTTTTAATGCCCCAGTATAGTGAAGTGGACTCTGAATTGCTCAGTGAGCGCCGTCTTTCAGATGAGACGTTAAACCAAGGTCCTGACTCTTTGTGGTCATTAAAAGAATTCCAGGATGTCCTTAGAAAAAGAGTAGGGGTTTAACTCCGGCATCCTGGCCAAATTTGCCCACTGGCCTCTATCCATCATGGCCTCCTGAACATGTCCATATCATAATTGGCTTCATCATTCGGTCTCCTCTCCACCAATCAGCTGTTGTGTGGTGTGCAGTATGGCATAATACGGCTGCTGTCATGTCATTCAGGTGGATGCTGCACACTGGTGGTGGATGAGGGGATTTCCCCAAAAAATATTTAAAGCGCTTTGAATGTCCAGAAAATGCAATATAAATGTAAGGATTTATTATTTTTATTTTTATTATCATTCATTCATTCATTTTCTTTTCCGCTTAGTCCCTTTATTAATCCGGGGTCACCACAGCGGAATGAACCGCCAGCTAATCCAGCATCTGTTTTACACAGCGGATGCCCTTCCAGCTGCAACCCATCTCTGGAAAACATCCGTAGACACTCATTCACACACATACACTACGGACAAGTTAGCCTACCCAATTCACCTAGAACATGCAAACTCCACACAGAAACACCAACTGACCCAGCTGAGGCTCGAACCAGAGACCTTCTTGCTGTGAGGCAACAGCACTACCTACTGCGCCACCGTGTTGTCACATTATTATTATTATTACTATTATTATTATTATTATTATTATTAATTAACATGCAAACTCCAGAAAGTCTTGAACCAGCAGCCTTCTTGCTGTGCTAATCTGATCATATGGTTTTATTCATTAAAATACAACATTCGATTACGTAAAAGAAACTTTAATTTAAAGGTTTAGAACCTTAAAACGAATCACGTTTTGGTAGTTCTCATAACACCTGATGCTGGTAAAGAAATGCACATCAATGAAAGTGGAAGTAATCAGTGACTGCAGCAGGGTCTGAAATGAAATTTATGGTGAACTGTAAGTTTCATTGTCGGCTTAAAAAGAGCTGTTACATAGTTTATAGTTGTTGTTGTTGTTTATAAAAAGAACATTATATTCTACAACTGTTGATTAGCTAATTAATGTAAACAGTTGTTTATTAACCATCTTACTCCTACATCTTTTTCTTATTTTGATTGTAATGGAATAACCTTTTGTAATGCTGCTCTGGAACAATAATTATTGTGATAAGCGCTATACAAATACACTTGAAATTAAATGCATAAGACAACTCTTGGGAATGTTTTGTGGATTTTATATGGAAAAGAGCAGCTGCTGGAACATCTTTCTTGTGTTTCACAGAATAAAGTAACTCAAGCAGGTCTGCAATGACATAAGGTCTAGTAAACGATGACAGAATTGTCATTTCGGGTGACCTGACCCTTTAATACACTTGCTGTCATGTGGAAAAAGCGGCTGTTATCTTGTGTCACAGTGCAATAGCTACAGTACTCACACACTTATTGACTGGCCAGTGTGGCCAAAACCCCCTGGCAAACAGAGGCATCATGGGCGGTCAGAGAGTCAGCCGACTCCTCCTCTCTTTATGCTGCATTGGGTATTCTTAAGATGATGCTTATCGTTCCTCATTCTGTCTGTCTATATGAATTACTTCTGAAGCGAATTGCTAAAGCCATTTTGCGAATGCTGTCTGAACAATGGATGTTAATACTGTGACTATAAAGGAGCACTTACCGAAATGCTGTTGGCATTTGCAATCGCGTTTCAACCCAAGGCCAAAGGAATCATAAAAATCTATGCAGAGGGTGTCTGGAGTCTCTGATGACTCCGAGTTCCTGGAATGACTGCCGGATCGGACTGGCACTTTCTGACAGCTCAAATATGCTAATGGCGGCGGGTCATTTTGCACACATTTGTTGAGCATGGAGCGTTTAGGCTGTTGTAATATTAGCGCAGGACGAGGCTGCACAATGCCATCAGTGCAATTAAAGCTCAATTAGCTTCAGCGCGAGAATGAGGGTGTTCGCTCGCTCATTTAAAAGACATAGAGGGCGTTTGGGGGGATTACAGAACAACCCTGTCGTGGCCTTCACGCCAAGAATGATTTATGTTTGAGCAAAACTCATTCTCATATGAAAAGAAGGTTACGGGGCGAATTGCTGAGATAATTAAAACCAGTCTTGGAGTCGTTTAGTGGAACTTTTTACTTTGATAGATGTGGACTGTGGTACTGCTTGATGACCGCGCTCATCTGTACACTGCTGGGGGAGCTACTTAGAAAAATTTAAAGCAATAGTGTATGCCAGAAATAAAATTGTGTCATTATTTACTCAACCTCGTGTCGTTCCAAACCGTTAAGATTTTCATTCATCTTTGAAACAGCGATTAAGATTTTAAGTTTTTATTTCTCTCTCCATTGGAAGTCCGTTAAACTTAAACATCTGATGTATCAAAAAGTTCATAGAGGGAAATTCTAAAAGTTTTAAATGATATGAATGCAAGCAATTGATGACAGAACTTTTTTTTTAGGTGAACTATGACTTGTTTTATTAATCTTAAAATACATTTTATATATTTAAATGATACCAAATAAGAAACGGCGGTTTATTTTGCTGTGGTGACCCCTGATTAATAAGCCGAAAAGAAAATGAATGGAGGCGACACGGTGGCGCAGTAGTTAGTGCTGTCGCCTCACAGCAAAAAGGTCGCTGGTTCGAGGTTGGGCTGGGTCATTTGGCATTTCTGTGTGGAGTTTGCATGTTCTCCCTGTGTTCGCGTGGGTTTCCTCCGGGTGGTCTGGTTTCCCCCACAAGTCCAAAGACATGTGGTACAGGTGAAACGGTGGTTTATTTTGCTGTGGTGACCCCTGATTAATAAGCCAAAAAGAAAATGAATGAAGGCATTGGTACAGGTGAATTGGGTAAGCTAAATTGTCTGTAGTGTATGTGTGTGAATGAGAATGTATGGAGAATGTATGG
Organism: Danio albolineatus; assembly: GCA_903798035.1. Taxonomy (NCBI): domain Eukaryota; kingdom Metazoa; phylum Chordata; class Actinopteri; order Cypriniformes; family Danionidae; genus Danio; species Danio albolineatus. The sequence goes on from CAIGQQ010034267.1 coordinate 4,801,652, forward strand.
ATGTTACAACAGTACACATTTTCAACCTCTTCCTAATAAAAACACACCTGAATCAACTCATCAGAACATTATAAGAGACTCCAAAACCTAAAGTTAATAGGTCAGAAAAGGGAGACATCCAAAATAAGTACTATTGGTGTGCCTCTAAGAACAGGGTTGGGAAACACTGTCTTAATATGTTTTGATTTTGATTTATTGAAATGGTTGATTCATGCAGGAATGATGTAAACGGCTCTCTACGTGAACTGAATCATTGATTCACTTGGTTCACTTAATTTGTTCAAAATGCTGATTCATTCAGAAACCAGAAATACAGCCTTCCTGTTGCATATTATTTTTATTTGACAAAATTGACAAAAAAAGACAATATTGTGTCTAAAATAACATAATTCTAATTTTCACACACTGTGTAAAATAAAAAAGTTTATTAAGTGTTTATTTTCCTCATTCTGTCTGTCTATATGAATTACTTCTCAAGTGAATAGCTGAAAGCCATTCTGCGAATGCTGCCTGAACAATAGATGTTAATGGGAGGGAGACATCCAAAATAAGTACTATTGGTGTGCCTTTAAGAACAGGGTTGGGAAACACTGTCTTAATATGTTATGTTTTTGATTTATTGAAATGGCTGATTCATGCAGGAATGATATAAATGGCTCTCTACAAGAATTGAATCATTGATTCTCTTAGTTTACTTGATTTGTTCAAAAATGTTGCTGCATTCAGAAACCAGAAATACAGCCTTCCTGTTGCATATTGTTTTTGTTTGACAAAATTGACAAAAAAGACAATATTGTGTCTAAAATAACATAATTCTAATTTGCACACACTGTGTAAAGTAAAAGTTTATTGACAGTTTATGTTTTGTAGATTTTCATTTATTTACGGTTATGAATTGTACTGTGGAAAATACAGTAGATGTTGATGTTGTTTATTTATTCAGCACTTGTACAATGTAGATCATGTCAAAGCAGCTTAACATAGAAGTTCTAGTAAAGTCCAGATATCAGAGTTTAGTTTGGTTCAGTTCAGTGTAGTTTAAATTTCACTGCTGAAAGTTAAAACATTCAAGAGCAAATCCATTGATGCGCAGCTCCACAAGTCCCAATCCAAGCAAGCAAGTGGTGGCAGTGTAGTTTAACTTTATTTAGGTAACTTTTATTGACATGTTAGACATTACAGAATATAGAAACAATATATTGTATATGTAATAGAATATAGATAAGTTAATCTGCAAAATAACAGAAAAGGTACCGGCAGATTATTACCAGGATTTGACATTGTAAGGCTGGTCTTTTTAACTACAGCGGTTCTGAACTGTAGTTCTGCCGAATGACTAAA
>CAIGQQ010034267.1:4805280-4827780 GCA_903798035.1 Danio albolineatus
TATTATATTATATTATATTATATTATATTATATTATATTATATTATACATTTTCTTTTCGGCTTAGTTCCTTTATTAATCATGAGTCCTCACAACAGAATGAACCGCCAACTTATCCAGCATATGTTATAACGCAGCGAATGTCCTCCAGCCGCAACTCAGCACTGGGAAACACCCATACACTCATTCACACCCTAGCTTATTATTATTATTATTATTATTATTATCGTTATTATTATTATTATTAAGCACTTGTCTTTGGACTGTAAAATCTTTGCGATTCTATTTTATTTTAGTATTTTATTTTAGTATTTTATTTTAGTATTTTATTTTATTTTATTTTTTTGTTATTTTATTTTATTATGATTTTTTTTATTTGTATTTTTATTTATTGATGTTTTGGCCAAATTCTTATTCTAATAATAGACTCTAAAAAATTAATTTTCAGAAGTGACCTGATCCTTTCAGACTGCACTGTATGTGCAGTATACATACTTTTTTTTTTTTTTTTTTTTTTTTGCTGTTACACCTTGAAAAACGTGTGATTTATTTATACTTATTTGAGCCACAGATGTTTGAATACTGCGGTCTGGGCATAAGAGAAATGAGATATTAATGAGATGAGGGAAAAGAAAGAGGAAAAGCGCTTTTGAGCTACAGCTGTGCTCACTGTCGGCCCATCTGAATCATTGAAGCAGAAGTCTATTCTCTGGGTGATTACTGGACAAGCATTTATTTCAAACGGTTCAGACTGTTTTCCTAACCTGAATCCTGCACTCTGTTGTTCATACTCGTCGCTCTACACTAATTAATTTGTGCAAAAACAGTTGGTGTCCTCATTATTTCACAGACATTCTTGCACATTTTGATTTACAAGACCTCTCTCTGCATAAATGGACAAGCGCGCATTAATTTAGCGGGGCCAGTTGCCAATTCAAAACATTTATTTTGCAAAAGTCTCAAAAAGAGGCAAGAAGGCACTTTTACTTGAACCGTGCTTTGATCAGAGCAGAGAGGCCTTTAAACTAGTACTCCTGACCCCGGCGGCGCAATACAACAGCATAATTATACCATTAATTGGAAGAAAAAAGTCTCTTCACCTGCTTTTATTAACATGCTTGGTGACTGGGAATTATTTTACTATCCAATTAGATGCTTATTTACACTTGGCCAGTTGTCTTTCTCTGGTAATGAAGTGGATTAGTGTGTAGACATTTGTCGTGCCGCGTGTTGATGGTGTTTGCTGTGCCTCCTCCAGTCATGCTCAGATGCCCAGCAGCTCACGGTTCAGCTTAGCGCGGTCTTATCAGATGCGCAAACTCAAGAAAGATTCTAGTGCAGGCTTCTTTAGTGTCCTGAAATCCCCTCTATCAGTAAAAATCTACCTTCGAATCTTTTTTAAAATGCAACTTAAGGGAATAAATCACCCAAAAGTTTAGATTACTGACCGGGCGACACGGTGACTCAGGGGTTAGCATTGTCACCTCCCAGGAAGAAGGTTGCTGTTTCGACTTCCTGCTGGGCCGGTTGGCATTTCTATGTGAAGTTTGCATGTTCATCTCATGCTCACGTGGGTTTCCTCCAGGTGCTCCCCCACAGTCCAAAGACATACGGTACAGGTGAATTGGATGAACTAAATTAGCTGTAATGTATGTGTGTGTTTGATTGAGAGATAGAGCTTAGATCGAGGCCAAAAATTGTACCGACCCTACCCGAGCCCATGCATGTTGTGTCTGAGCCAGACCCGGTCCGGCACATTAACTTTATTTAAGAGCCCGGTTTAAACCCGACTACTTTTTTAATACATGGGTTGTTATAACAGACGTCAGCTACAATTTAAGAGTTGTTTGAACTACAGAAATTAGTTTAGATTCATCTTACCTTACTCTCAGGGGTACAGTATGCTTGAAGTGACAAAAGAAGACATTGAAGGCTGACTATCATCCTTTTAGCATACCTGTCAACCCTCCCATTTTTGCCAGGATTCTCCCGTTTTTTACCATTCCATCCCGCTATCATCCTGTGTAAGCATTTTCCCGTATCTGTCTATGAAAAGTGAAAGTAGAATAGTCTAATATAGTCTAATTGCAAGAGCCCTTTAAGAGAATTGTGCTTTCACTTTATTTGCCATGCATTAAACCATGTTGAAATTAATATAAAATTGGCCACATTCACAGTGCAACCTCTGAATCAGTCAATTCATGTAACGCCTGTTTTACACCGCACGCGCATTAAGTTGCTGTTGGCCTTGGTGCAGATGAAAAGTACAAATAAAAAGTGTATTTATATAGAAAGATAGATAGGTAACTAGATAGAATAGGCGCAGTCTGTGTGTGAAAGGCAGTTAAGCACCTGCGCACTGCTTCTGCTCTCCATACACGCTGCGCACGTGACTGACAGATGCTCTATATAAAGACACTGTTCTCAGATCAGCTTCTGTACACACGATTTGAAGACAAAAGTGGATGCTTTGGGTGTTTTTTTAAAACTGGCATCTTTTATCTTAAACACAAATGTCTTAAATAAGCACAAACAGTACGGAAGTAATCGGATGCTTTCATTATAAATTATAGCTCCCCACGCAGTTATGCTAACTAAGTAATGACTAAAAAAAAAAACACTCAAAAGCTTGATCGCGGCCCAGCCCAGCCTGAAGATGGCAGGAAATATTGTCTGGGATCAGGCACGGGCAGAGAATCTAAACTCTAATAAAAGAGTGTGGGTGTTTCCCAGTACTGAGTTGCGGCTGGAAGGGTATCTGATGCGTAAAACATATGATGGAATAGTTGGTGGTTCATTCCGCTTTGGCAACCCCTAATAAATAAGGGACTAAGCCGAAGGAAAAATTAATAAAAGAATGAGTTTAGTCATCCTCAAGCTGTCTTCAGTGGATACGACTTTCTTCTTTCAGACAAACAGAAGCAGTAGTCCTCCATGCTGTATAATTGTTTATTTCGAAGCTTCCAAAAGTGCATAAGTCCATCGTAAAACAACTTACATATGGGGGTTAACGCATGTCTTTTTTGGTCATGTGTTCAATTTTGCTAAAATGTTGGACAAGGTCGTTTAACAGATGTTTTGGATACTCTACGCTTGGACAGCATTGTTAAAGATTACTGTCAGCTTATACATACTCCAGACTGCTTTTCGTGTAAAGACACACACTGTTTACTCAGAGCTGTTGTTTTGGCACGTCTCCCAATCGATATTCCTGTTTACTTTTACAACTTTATACCCCTGTGTTACTCGCAGCAACAACTCCACCTCACTGTCCGCACAATGTTGGATGCGGAGAGTTTTTAGACAAAAAGAAAAATTTCGAATTTATCCGAATTTGGGTTTGCATGTTCTCCTCGTGTTGTCATGGGATTCCTCCAGGTGCTCCTATTTCCCCCCCAGTCTAAAGACATACGTTATATAGATCAACTGAATAAGCTAAATTGGCTGTAGTGTATGTGTGTGAATGAGCGTGTATGGATATTTTCCAGTGCTGGGTTGCTCCTGGAAGGGCATTCGCTGCGTAAAACATGCTGGATAAGTTGGCAGTTCATTCCACTGTGGCGACCCCTGATAAAATAAATGGACTAAGCTGATGGAAAATGAATGAATGAATGAATGAATGAATGAATGAATGAATTATCCAGATGAGTGTAGATGTAGTCGTATTTTCTGTCTGTCTTTCTTTTTGTCTCATTTACTTGTATGAATATATGTATATACATTGTCAAGATATTTCACACCATCTTGATCCTCGAGTCTCATACTGTCTGTGTCTTTGCGTCCTGCACATTTGGTCATGCACTTCTTCTGGGTGAAATACCAAGCTACTTTAAAGTTTACGGCCAGATCTCTGCTTGTCTTTCATCTTGATTGACACCGAGAACTGAAAAGGTCACCTTGTGTCAACAGCGGCGTCTCTGACTTTCTGGAAATCCATCGTTCCTTTTTTTTTCAACGGAAAGTGGGAAATCACTCACCTGTCTGAACCACGGGTCACACGGATCGGGATCAGTTGTTTTGATGGGGCATATCTGGGACTCCAAACAGCCTGCGAACCAAACAGCCTGGATCGTGTATGGCTGTATTTATTGTTCAGCCATCTCCGTTACAAAGCAATGCGAGTATCTGTCGATAAGACGAGCTTGCGGGGAGGGAATGCTAAGCAGTACAAGAGCTGTTAGAGGTGGTGGTATGGTATTTTAAGGGTAGTGCTATTTCACCAAGTAGGACCAAGTATCCACAGCCAATCAGATTTAAGGCATATGTTTACAATATTTTTACAAGCGTTTTAATTTTAAGTTTAGGCTCACAGTATACAATATATTGCATTGTTTTAGCATTGATATCGCAATGTGTGCATTCGTATTAGTCACATCACAGTATCTGCAATGTTGATTTGGTATTATATTTGATCAGCAATGGAGGCTATGGTGTTATTTTGCATTTTACATTACATTTGATTATTCAATTACTGTACCTGAATATATAACTATTGTTTGAGTCTCTGGAAAACTATACATCACTGTTTGTTTTACTTTTTTTATTATGTTTATTATCACTATCTTTGCTGTATTTTATTTATTCATACATGCAATTTATTATTCACTCCACTACAAGATTATCCGAATCAATCTAAATGATTGATTTCATTCCATTTAGAGCTATTCAAGTCATCTGCTGAAATTATAATAATAATAATAATAATAATAATAATAATAATAATTCCTTACATTTACATAGCGCTTTTCTAGACACTTAAGGGGAGATCTCCTCATCCACCAGCAGTGTGCCATATTGTGCCAGAACGCACACCACACACCAGCTGATTGGTGGAGAGGTCGGTGGTGTTTGGAGGCCATGATGGACAGAGGCCAGATCTGGCCAGGATGCCGGGGTTAAACCCCTACTCTTTTTCGAAGAACATCCTGGGATTTTTAATGACCACAAAGAGCCTGGACCTCGGTTTAACGTCTCATCCTAAAGACGGCACTCACTGAGCAGTATAGAGTCCCCTTCACTATACTGAGGCGTTAGGACCCACACAGACCGCAGGTTGAGCGCCCCCTGTTGGCCTCACTAACACCACTTCCGGCAGCAACCAAGCTTTCCCATGTGGTCTCCCATCTACGTACTGCCCGAGTGCAGCACTGCTTAACTTCAGTGGGCGACTATTTGAGAGTTACAGAGAGATAGCTGCAATAATAAAATATCTCTATGCCAGATGTTTCCAATATCATGCAGCCCTAGTTTAGGGGTAGGGGTTAGGTATGGATTACATTTTTATAATAAGAATATTTCAAGATCAACAAACTGTTTTCATATTCAACCCTCTATTTAGTTGTATTAAAAAAACTCAACCTCCATAGTTATTTATAACTGCTTAGTCATATCACACTTTAAAGCAAATCTCTTACAAAATCATGGTGTAATTACAGTCTGTGAACTTGCTAAATCCCAGACATCAATATTATAATGACTTATAAAGGTGGAATTACTGCCTGACGATCAAGATTTTTATTAGTATTTCAGCACATTGTGAGTGCACTATTTACTGTTCGATTTTGGCATCAAGTTTGCATTTGGACACAGAAACTGTGATGTGTGACATCAGACTGAACAAGCAGATTGTTTTCTGCCTGAAAGAATGCAGTTCCTTGCGTGGCCAACAATAAACCTGAACAATACATCTGGCTTTTTACACCTCATCCGATGCACTTGCATCTCAAATGCAAGGTAAGTGGGCTCTGTTCTGATGTGAAGATCCATTAAAGCGAAAGGGTGGAACTCAAGGATTTCTCTATGATTTATTTAATGAAAGGCTTTTGTGTAGGTCACAGCTGAAACGGGGCATATTGCACATTTGCAGCTTTGTCCAATTCATATTGAATGCCCAGGGGAAACCTGTTGATTGACAGCTCCTTTGATAGCTCAGTGAACAGGGTGTGCTTTTATAAGATGAAAGAGTTTCTGTCAAGGTTTCGGGTTGGGGAAAGGAGAGCGAGGACTCAATTGCAGAACAAATGGGTATTTTTAATAATAAAATAAAACAAACAGCAAAACAAACAACCCCGAGGGGGAAAACATTAATTAAAAAAGGCAAAAACAAACTTTACTGGGCTGGACAAGGCAGGGCTGGACAGAACAGGGCTGGAACAAGACTAGACATGAGGATGATCGACGACGAACTGGCACAGGACAGCAGACATGAGGAGAATTTAAAGCAGACATGATTAACAAACAAACAGGTGAACATAATAGACTAATAAGGGGTTAACAAGGAGGGTGGGGCTAGACAATAGACAGGAGAGTGCGTGACAAACACAAGCCACGCACTCACACATGACTAGAACAAATGACGACACAAGCACGCGGTGTGTGTGTGTAAACACACACCACGTGCTGAACACAACAACAGAGGACTAAACGCAAGACACAAGCACACGATAAAATGAAAACATCCTACCGTGCGCTCACACATAAGCAACGCGCATGCTTCATCCCAGCGCCATCGCAAACTAAACGGAGGCGCTGTGAATGAAGCCGCACGGTGCCGACAGAACAAAACAAACACCAGGACGAGCGCGCGATCGTGAACACGCCCAGACCCCACACGCCCGTATCAAACGGAAGCGCGCACGGCCCAAGCGCGCCCACAATCCGCACGCATACATAGACTCAAGGACAAGACACACAGGACTTAGAGCTAGCGTCCGGGCTCTGCCACAAGACAAGGATTCACAGGACCGGATTGGCAGAACCCTGACAGTTTCACTTCACCCCAGAGAAATAAACTTTCTTTCTGATTTGAACTGCTTTATTGCAAAGTTTTCAACACTAAAGGGATGGAGCAAATAGTCAAATCACATAACTTTTTGTTTTCATTTCAGTTTTCGGGTGATTTTTAATATTTAGATAACTGGAATATGTTTTACCAAATATTTATTTCAGCTTTTCTACTTGCGATGTGAGCTGATAATGTAAATTACCTCTTTAATTCAACGTGTTACTTGCCGTTTCTTTTAGATGTTAGTGAAATGTATTTTTGAATGAAAATGATTTGCATATACATATATTTTATATTTCTTCTTTTTTATGAGGGCAACAGCATAGGGAAAATTGAGTGAGATGCACCAAATTTCCCACGAGGCAAAATTATCACGAAACACGTCATGATTAGGGAAGCAAAAATATGTGAATTTTCAAAGCTGGAAACTTTCCATGGGAATTGAAGGGAATATATGGAAGTTAATGGGAATATATGAGAATTAACAGGAATATACGGGAATAAACTGTGAAGTTGGTAAATTGAAGATTAGCCTATATCTTACTGCATAATTTTGGATAAAACAACCAGATTTATCAGACTCTGCATATTCCTCAAATCACATGCCCACAGCACTGCATGCACAGATATTTTCTTGAATCCCCACACAAAATAATTTAAAGAAAAAAGCAATCTGTACAATTTACGATAAAAAATGGCAGCTGTGGTTGCCAATATTCCACCATTATAAATACAGTACAAACCATAAAAGTAATTTCTCATTTTTAAAGTAAACTACCATATTTCATTAATTTATAGAGGTAATATGTCTGTATTTTAAATTACCATCATCTACACATCACATCTTTTGTTACACAGATTTACACGTTAACACAGCCTTATGCTGGTGGTGATAAAGGTGTTTCATAATGAACCAATGCTCAACACAAGCTACTTTTCCCATAAGCAGAAAAGTGTATCAGTGTAAAGAAGGTCATTCACACAGCTACTAAACCCCAGTATGGTAACACATATAAAATGAAAGTCATGAAATAAACATAGTTTATCAACATTAGATAACATAAATCTTTAATGTACATAACTGATGTGGAAACAACTAAGAAGATCCATAGTAAAGTCAACAAAAAGCAAAAAAAGTGATGCAGGGAATTCTGGGAAAGCCAATTTACGGTTATTTGCAGTATATATTAAGGAAACATACTGTTAACTCTGCTACGGATTTTACTGTAGCATTTTTACAGTTTTTTACAGTTGAAATCATGCCATTTTTTACAGTGAATATCTGTCTCAGCGTGATGTGGCTGTTATTGGGATTTTAAATATATAGCAACATTTAAAGGACATAGATGGCAACAGCTATTTTAACCAAACAAAAACATTTCTCTTTTTTTATCTCACTTCAGTTGTATTGCTGCAGAGCAAGTAAATGGGAATGTAAAGCAGACAAATTGACCAACACTTTAATGAATATCTGTTATAAATGTACGTACCATGCCATCATCTTTATTTTACTAACTTACTGCATGATGAAAGGGAAATAATGACGTTTTCCCCCACCCCTAGAGGTAAATATTGCAACTTGTGTGTAGTTACCATTTTGGTTATTGGCTGATATCAAGGATTTTCAGTTTGTCTGTGATTGTCAGTACAGTTGAAAGTATGAACTTGAGCCCAGGTTGTGTGTGTGCATCAAAAATATCAAAGTGATACTGTGTGCAAGCTCCATGACTTCAAAAAATCATTTTTTTAATTCTAATACAGTATTTGCTTTGTTTTATAATGGTATTCTGATGGCAAAGTATAATGTTTGTTGCTGTAAGTAAGAGTGAGTACATATTGTCAAAATATATATATATATTTTATTCATTCAACCGAATGATGATCAAATGTTCTTCTGCCGTGTTCGTTTCAGAACTATGAGCTGAGTTGAGCTGTAGACACTGTTGTTTCTCAGAGCAGACTTTCAGGTCCATTACTTTGAAGTTCTGCCTTTCGTTTGGGGAAACAATAAAAGTGCATGTCTGAAATGTGAGACTCAAAGAGAGCAGGGTCTCGCTCAGGCTAATTATCCCACATCCCACTCCTACATTGCGCTACCTGAACTCAGTTTCAGAAAGCTGGTAACGAAGTCCCTTTAAAGAAGTAAAACCTCTACCACCTTCACAGCAGCTCTTAGATTTCAGAGGTCGTCACTTCAGAATAGCAGAAACTATGGTGAATTGCGGAAATATATCTCAGTCCTGCACATTGATTTTCATCTCTGTGTAAACCTCCACCTTTCTAACAGGCAGAGCGGTTGTTCAGCAGAGCAGACGTTTGGCCAATCTGTCACATTAGGAATATCTAAGACAGGATTTCCATGGCTGTCTGCAGGTGTGACTGGCACTGAGGCATTGATATTGTGCTGTTTGCAAACACAAACTCCTAGCTTTTCGTTTCTCGTTTTATTTTTTAGTGCCAACAATAAGGAAATGCAGACCCATGAAATTTAAAGAGATAATTCAACTAAAATGATTTACAATTTAGCAAAATACATAGTGCCAAAACAGATTTTTATAGTCTTTACATTGTGTTAATATTAGTTTGTCTACGGTTTGTGTCTTTTCAGGTTAGTTTTTCTTTGTTTCCACTTAATGGAGATCATAGTTATTTATTTATTTGTTTATATACATACATTCATACAAAAACAGACAGACAGAACTCAAGGCTACATCTACACTAATCGGGATAATTCATTCATTCATTTTTTTTCTTTTCGGCTTAGTCCCTTTATTAAAAAATAATTAAGGATTTTAAAATAAGGACTGAACCGCCAACTCATCCAGCATATTTTTTACACAGCGGATGCCCTTCCTGCTGCAACCCATCACTGGGAAACTTACTGATTTACACACATATACTACGGACAATTTAGCTTACCCAATTCACCTGTACCGCATATCTTTGGACTGGGTATCTTTGAAACCGGAGCACCCGAAGGAAACCCACGCAGCAACAGACACAGGGAGAACATGCAAACTCCACACAGAAATTCCAACTGACCCAGCCAAGGCTCGAATTTCATTTCATTTCTATTCTATTCTATTCTATTCTATTCTATTCTATTCTATTCTATTCTATTCTATTCTATTTTTTATTTTATCACTCGTCCTGATTATTGTGATATTATACTATAATACTGTATGTGTGTGTCTCCAAGACTCTTTTCAGCAAACATTTCTGCAAACATGATGTCTGGAAGTAGGAGTGTAAAAGTATTCATTTTTGTATAAATTTTCACTTTTTTATTTTTTATTCCAGATTACAGCGATATAATCTTGTTCATTTTATTTTTCATTGAGTCTCTTTCTCCAAATATACAGCAGCACACAAGCCACACGTCGCTCTTTGTCCTTCTTGTAGCCAAATAGAGGTCTTTAACTGTCAACGTCTATGGAAAAGACTATCATGACATGTCTTCATTTTTTTGGGCTGAACTGTCCCAGTTACTTCCTTCGTCTCGTTTGGACAAAGTGCTCTGAACGAGTTAGCGAGTGGCCTGTGGGGTTAGATGTGAGAAACAGGCAGTGAAGGCCATGGCAGGCTCTTTCCATGAGGACATGCCAAACAAACTAACAATGAATATGGATCAAGTCTGGGACACCGATTCTGTTCCAATCCATTTATGTGGAGGCTCTCTAAATAGGACCTGAGAGCTTTCCTCTGCCTCCAGGGCCTTGGGGGCGACCGAACCACCAGACTGGACTGTCCCCATCACACCCTCCCACCCTCTACCTGGCAAAACAAGTGACAGGGCACAAGCAGAACAAGCCCGTGAGGAGCTAAACCCCCCCGTGTGCCTTTATTCACCGACTAACACCTGCCAGCAGTTCACCTCAACACAACTGGCAGGCTGGAAACAGCACTTAAAATCAGGAGCTGCACATCAGCTGTCAGCACGAGGTGTCGATGAGGTCACAGCAGCACAATCCTGCATCACCATTCGCTTCTTCCTTTTTCTAGGGGCTGCATCTGTTTGAGGGCACCAACGGATTCCAAATGCTGTCTTCCGTTATTTGTAATATTTATCAAGAATAATACCCCCATATAGCATCAATTATTGAGCAGGCCTGCGAATAAGCCTCCTGTCTGACACTGAGGCTATGGCAAGCCATTTTAACAATTCACGCTACTAGCATTTTTAGATACTTGAATGCTAAAACTTTTATCCATTATATGCATTAAGGTACTAGTACGCTTATAAACACTATTAAAAATTGTACATTCAGATATGTTTAGATATAGTACAAATTCATTAGATACTAGTGCTTAATTTTATTTACATTCGTCCTGATATTCTGATGTTATACAATAATACTGTATGTGTGTGTCTCCAAGACTCTTTTCAGCAAACATTTCTGCAAACATGATGTCTGGAATTAGAAAAATATTAATAATTGTACATTTAGATATGTTTAGGTACTAGTACAAATTCATTTCAATTATTCTCTAAACAATAATAATAATAGATAAAAATTATTTGACTGGAATACTTATTCAAAAAATAATATTGTATATCTGATTGACAGATCCACATAGAAGTAAAAACAAAACAAAAAAAGACATTTGTTGATATTAATTTTTATACGTTTGAATCGTAATTAACGAACAAATTAATGTATTCATTCATTCATTTTCTTTTTGGCTTAGTCCCTTTATTAATCCGGGGTTGCCACAGCAGAATGAACCGCCAACTTATCCAGCATTTGTTATACGCAGCAGATGCCCTTCCAGCTGCAACCCATCTCTGGGAAACATACACTCATACACTGCGGACAATTTAGCCTTACCCAATTCACCTGTACCACATGTCTTTGGACTTGTGGGGGAAACCGGAACACCCGGAGGAACCCCACTCACGCAACCACGGGGAGAACATGCAAACTCCACACAGAAATGCCAACTGACCCTTGCCGAGGCTCAAACCAGCGACCTTCTTGCTGTGAGGCAAACGTGCTACTTACTACGCCACCGTGGCGCACTTAATGTATTTATTTACCACTTTAATTTAAATTTACATTTAGTCATTTGGCAGGTGCTTTTGTCCAAAGTGACTTACAATTGAGGAGACATTCAGCAAATCAACACGAAGAGGCAGTACACACAGGAAGTGCCAATTATGCAAAGGAACTGTTAGTGCTCAGAGAATTAGGAGCTAGAGTAAGAGAGAGTTTTTAAGTTAAGAGTGTTTCTACTGGTGTTGTGTCAAGCCCACTCACTTATGTGAAGCACACTTTTATAAATACATAGTGGATTTTAATTTTTTTTGTATGAACGAGTCTGCTAAAAATGTGCAAAACAAAGGTGCAGTGTCATTTAAGTGTATTGACATTTACCAAAAGCGCTTTACAATCATATGAGACATATTATGTCTCTGTTAATGAAATATATATTAGTCTATCAAAAATAAAAAATACTAGCATGAAATTATATACTGGTGTAAGCTTTCTGTGACACGGAGAACGGCGGTGAGGATCCAATTGCAGATTTCAATAAGGAAATCAGTACAACAGTGGTCAGCGGGGCAAACAGATGTATACAGGTAATCAGAATTGTAGTCATAAAACAGATGGAAGGTCAAAAAGGCTGGTAGCAGGCAAGGATAAACAAATAGCAAGGCGAGGATCAAAACACAGGAAGACAGGAACAAAGGAAACGCGTTGTAATGTCACTTACTGCAAACAATACTTAGCGATGACTGTGTGTGAGTGTGCTGCTTATAAAGTGTGTGTAATCAGTCTTTGACAGTCCTCCGGTAGTGTGTGTGCAATCAATCGTGATTTGGAGCAGGAGTGTGTGTGTGTTGCATGACTGGAAATGTAGTCCGTTCACAAGCAGATCTGTAGTTCATGAGATGAGTGTGTGTGTGTCAAGCAGCGATCTCTGGCTGTAGATCGCTGGTGATCGTGACACTTTCCATTGATTGTTTCCTAGGATAGGCAATATTTGGCCAAGATACAACTATTTGAAAATCTGTAATTGAGGTTTCAGAAAAACATTGAGAAGATCACCTTTAAAGTTACCCCAGTTAAGTTCTTGGCAAAGCATTTCACTAATCATGAATTTAGTTTTAATATATTTACATATTCTAAAAAGAAAAAAGTGGCGTAGATTTCAAATTGATCATTTCGACTTATACAATGTATTGTTGGCTTCCTACAAATTTACCGATGCAACATAACTGGTCCAGGCTCACATATTAGATTTAGACTAAATGGTAGAATAAATGTTAAAACAGCTTGCCATACCAGCACTGATTCATTCAATAGACCCTCAGGTTCCCCCATGTCAATCTGGCCTCTGGTTCACAGGTGCGAGTGCTGGAAATCACACAGTGTGCCGGTGGATCACCCACCGTTTGCCTCCATCTTCCTCTTATATGCCAGCACGCTTAATCCGGCGTCCATACTAAACCTTCCATTCAAAAACAAAGCAAATATTTGTCTCCCAGGCATTATCTACAAATGCCCATATTTCCTTATATTTCCTCAGCTATATTCCACAGCCTTGTTTGTATGACAATACCTTCTAAAGAAACTCCTACGTGTGCCTTGAAGTTTCCCCAGTCCCTGAATCGCTGAATATTTTATAGCTTTAGTGTCTTTTTTTTGCCTGTCAATCTGCCAGCTGTTCTATTCTCTTTCGTTGATGTGTGTGTGTGTGTGTGTGTGTGTGTGTGTGTGTGTGTGTGTGTGTGTGTGTGTAGTTTGGTATCAGATCACCTTTTTCCACGCTTCATAGGAATTCATTAGGCATTGTGTAAATTAAGGCAACGACAGATTTAGGGGAGGAAAACAAGGACATCTTCACCCCTTCTTCTGCTATTTATCGTCTCAGCCCAATTCTCTCCAGCCTTGAGAAGGCTGTTCTGGCATGTTCCTTCACATTTCAACTGCAATTAACTGCAGGTCATGTACTTGAACATTATCTCTATTTGAGTCTCAGGGTTGATGCGCGGCTGTGAAATGTAAAAACAGCTCCAAATATAGAAGCATGTGTAGATCGTCATTGTGCACTGCCAACCCTTATAAATCTTGTTTTGAATATATTATGATCTCATTTTCACATTTCAGTAATTGCTTAGTTTGTCCATTCTGCATATGGGTTTTTTTTGCAACTTTGGGCACTTATTTGTGTTCCAGAAAATTTTAACTCAAACTTTGGTCACATTAAAACTTGTTTTTACAGCGCTATGATTTATTTTGCTACTTTTTAATGACCTATGTTGCCAATTGAAACAAAAAAAAGGTCATTTATTCTAAAAAAAATGGATCATTAGGTTTAAAACTATAATTATCCAAACAGAAAGTGAAATAAACAAACCATTTCATTATTTAAAGTATGAAAATGTTAGCTTTATTATGGTTAAATTATGTAAGCTAGTAAAAGTACCTGTGAAAAGACAAGGAAGTTGAGTTTTTTACTTAAAAACTGCCAAAATAATATTGTCATTATTGTTAATTTTAATACAGAATGATCACAAACATTATATCTTGTGGAGGATATTAGACATGTTTTATGAAAAGGTGAAAAACTCTAAAGGAGTACTGCATTCATACAAAATAAACCAAAAAGAGGCTGTCTTAAGGCCACAGATGCCCATAGTTGTGGAAACACCCATATAAGATTCATTTGATTTACACAAGTAGGAAACATTCCTGTACTGGTCCTGGAGTAACATTTTTGTTGACCTGCCAGTAGGGCTGGGCCGATAAACGATATTGTATCAAATCACGATAAAATTTATGTCCATTACAATGATAAGCTCTGGAGGTTTTGACTCTAGATTGATCTAAGAGCCACACAGCAGAAATGTGCAACCATGGGAATCTAAAAGTGTGTTGATATTTTTAGCCATCGAAAAATTTTCAGCTTAAATCTAGAAGCATTAACAACATATATCGAAATATATATCGTTATCGTTCAATATGGAAAATAATTACTATTGCATTTTTGCCGTATCGCCCAGTCCTACCTGCCAGTGTTTTAATGTTGAATGCAATTACACTCCTTACTTGTGTGAATCGCACTGTTCATATTCATACATGCATACTGTAAATTCACTATTTTGGCTGGTATTTGTCCTTTCTTTTTCTTTTTTTTTTTTGCCTTGCTGCCGGACAAGTGAACAAGAAGTACCGTGGATCACATGGTAAGATATCTTAGAAAACCAAGTTACAGACCCCAGAGTGGAAACCATCTGTTTTTATCTTGTATATCTTGTAAATGTCTGTTTTTATCTTGTAAAACCGCCATTGCAACCTTAACACATGGCTCTGTTCTCTTGTTTTTGTTTATAACTACAATTCATTTAATGGCTTTTTCTGCTCAGTCGACAACAAGCATCAGGCTTTTGGTGTTCATAAAAGACAATATTTGATTTACAAGCAGTTTAATGAAGTTGTAATGAATGCTGAGGATTGCAGATTGTTGTAGGTTTTCATAATATACACATTACACATTCGGCTTCCTCTTTAAAATGACAGGTCACAAGTAGACATTTTTTTGTCTACTTATAATCTAATGGGAATTAATGAGAATGTAACTTAAATTCAACAATCGGACCATCAAAATAAAGTGTGATCATTAATATATATAAAATAATGTGCCTAAATAGTGCCTAAACAACAATACTCAAACAATACTCAAGCCTCAAAACCATGGTGGGTGACATTAAAGAATGACTTTTTTATTGTTAAAAAAAAAACTTTGTAATTGTAACTTGTAAATTGTAACTATAAAAATGTAAGTATATATAAAACATAGCAACATGTTTACATTTCTGGGGACAGCAAAATATGAAACTGGAGGTACATCTGCTCACAGTTTTTGTTTTTGTAAATCCAACAGAGGATGCTGTGTATGCTTTTTGATGATCTCAAATTTCTCTCGCATGTCCTCTTGTCGCATAAATCCACCAGAGCATGCAATATACACTTCAGCTGACCAGGCCAGCTTGCTGTCGACCCACGCACGCCCACCCTGTCCCTAAACCTAAGTGTTTTCAAAAACAGTCTAGAAAAGGAAAGCTGCCACAGCCATGTGTTTTCACCACATTTTCAGCCTGATGTTTATTTATTTATTTATTTATTTATTTATTTATTTTTTGCTTTTGTTTTACCTGATTTCTGTAACCGTTCTTCACCAAACTCGAACCCTGTCATTTCGGTAAATTCAACTTCAAGTCCCAAGTTCATCGGCGTACTCAGCGAGCTACTGGCCAAACAACACTGGTAAAAAGAAGCTGTCGGCTGCATCATACAGCCCCGTAGCGTTCATTTTACAGAAGAAATGCAGCCGTACGTACCTCTGGCTACATAATTCATACTCTCCAGAAATGTAGACAGGGGTACGTATCCACAATGAGCCTGTGTTGAACATATATAACAACATATATAACAAATATAAATACTGTAAAAGCCACCTAACTAACTACAATAATTAAATTCTAAATACCCCAATTTTTTTATGAGACTGAAGATATTCTACAATAAACTGCGTCCTTTTATTAGGATATCGCTGCATGTTTCCTTCTGTAATTGTAATATAACAAATATATTATTAATAAATATATATTAAAAACACCCTTAAATAATTAAGTTACACAAATAAAATCTCTTCAAACAAAGTAAGGCTTTGTCTTTGCTTGTTTTGTTTAACATTAAGGAAACCACTGCGTTTTAATCATGATCAAAACAAATCCACTCTATGCCAGCAGGTGGCGATCATGAACAGTGGCGATTTAGTGTGTCCTGGGTTAGCGCTGTAAATAAAGCAGCACTGCATTGAGCACTTTGCATAATTTAGCACATAAGTAGCACTTCTTGTGTGTGCTGCCTTTTCTCGTTGAATCGCCTTCTCAATTGTAAGTCTGCTAAATGACTAAATGCAAGTGTTAATATATGTACAAATAGATATCGCTAATAGGCAAGATAAACCGTTTTACTGCATGCACCTACATAGTACATTTCAATATAATTATTAGATTTTCACAGAATAGTGTTAATCATACATAACATTGAATCAATCGTGCAATAACTTGCAGCGTTTGATCGTTTTCACGAAAGTAACTGATAAAAATGTCTTTGTAATCTATAAAAGTACAGCAGATGATATCCACTATTCCCTTTTTCACGCATGCACTTGTCAACTTGTTAGCTGCATCCAAAATCACGTACAGCTTGAACTGACATCATGACCGTTAGAAAAGTATATTCTACATAGTATGAATGTGGGTAGTGTGAATGGAATTCGCACATACTACATCTGCCATTTGTCATAACCACATGACCAGCCTTGCGTCAGTTGTGTCGCTTCACTCCCATTCATAAATTCTCTCCCATAGCCTTCTGTTTTTCACATACTGTAGCATACAGTATGTAAGTATGCAATAATTGGACAAAGCTATTGTGCCTGTTATGATTGTCTTCATTAGCGCTTTCGTTGTTCTATGAAACAAACAATGACCTGCTTCAGTGCTGACACCGTGTGTACAAACTAAGTAGTGCAAAAACACATACGCGAGCTGCTTTTATCACATGCATGGGTAGGAAATCAGGCTGCACTTGTACAGTAACAGGTTTAACAATAATTACAAAATGCGGTTATATTTCTTGTGAGCTACAAAGTTGCTTTATCATATGTAAAAGCACATAATCAGCTTTCTACTACCTGTGCCACTGATTTGAAATTACATCTCAGGCCTTTAAGTGGCACTGAAATGAAGCACCAAGATCTGGGTTCTGATTAGGTCCAGTACATATCAATGTCTACAAAAAAAGTCAATGATCATAAGTATCATTATATCATAATTTACTCACCCTCAAGGTGCATATCTTCTGTTGAGCACAAAATATGATATTTTGAAGAATCCAAAATAAAAAAATATCCATTTACTTCCATATGATGGAAGTACATAATACTGAGCAAGTCAAAACAGCATTATTTTGTATAAAATGTTTTATTTTCATCACAAGAAACCCATAACAAGCTGTTCAACAAAAAGATTCTGCAGCCCAAGAACCACCATAATACAATTATATGAGTTTGAGTCTCAGCCGAGATAACAAGCATAAAATACAAATGAAAGAAGCAGATAACATAACTTAATATTCAAAGACTAATATAATTTACATAGATAACAGATGAAGTTGAAGACCCCAAATGCCCTGAAAATAGAAACTGGCATCTGGCTCATTTGTCCAATGGTGATCATGTGGTAAAAGGAGGGAATTGCGTTGTTTATCCCATCCCTGATGAATTTGGTCAGATTATTGCCTCCCATGGCCACAGGTGAGGCAACGTACTCACTGAAGCAGAAGTAAGCAATCGCAGGATCCCTAGAAACACACTTCACGCCTCACATACGATCGCACCGCATGATTTTCACTCTCGCTGCTCCAAAAGCAAATATGAGTCTTCCAATAATATCTTAATGTATTGCAAAGAGTTGCCCCATCTGCAAATACAGAGGGAGAGAGGGAGGCCCATGTGCTCCACGCAATCTGTTTCGGTCTCGGTTGTTATCAACAGGAAAGCCCGCTGGAGGTTTACTTACACGAACCGCGTTCCTGTTTACGCTGTGTTCGAGATTTAGCTTGAATTAGCATTACATATGTGAGAATACCGCACGGCGCTGTTCAATGTTTTCACCCCAGTGAAATATTTGGGTTGGTCCACACTTTGTTTGTATGTGGCAAAGAGAAAGTTTGCCTTGTCAGTCGAGAAGTATTTCAACCCTGCAGCATGGTAATATTTGCTGGAGTTGTAGCCCAAAGCGAAAACATAAATCATAAAGCGAAATGCAATCTTTAGCAGTGACCTTTAATATTCTTTTTGTGAATATTAAAGGTCACTGACAATATTCAGATTAAAGCTCGGCCAATTTTTCAATTAAGCTATTACATTTGGTTCCCTCCATCCTGAATATGTGGTTATGGCCTCTGTATGCTTCTTGACATATCTAATAAGTCACATCCGATGCGATCTGTAATTGGAGCGGCCCGTCCATTTTAAGACAGCGTTGCGTGAAGTTACTGACGAGTTCCAATTTTTTGACAGAAAGTGCAGCAGCTCCTTCATGCCTTTCGTCAAATTCGACATCAAAGAGCCCGATTCCGGCATTCGCCTTAGTTATTTAAATCCTCATTATCATATGATTTCAATATTTTAGATATTCTCTAATTTTCCTCTGGAAAGAATGAAGCTGATTTAATAGGCAGTATTTAATTTTTCACTATTAGACGGGAGACGTGCTTGGGTCATTTTAAAAATGTAAAAAGCATATTTTCATGCAAGAATGATTTCGCATAACAGCCCGGAGGAGGGGGTGGAGAGAAATCCCACTGTTTGGAGCATGTTACAGGACGACTGCCAAAAGATTCATTATTCAAAACATTCGGTGTCAGGCAAGCCTAAAACATAAAGAGAGCTCTGGCTTTTGTCTTTCTCAGAGTGGAAATGCCATAACACATGCTGGGCGGATTTAGTGTAGATCCCGCTGATAGATCCCTAATGTCAAATCTGTTGTTTTATGTTATTAGGTAAATGCATTCATATTTGAGACATATGTAACTGATGACTAATTTAAACAAACGGATGCATTGGGATTCATTGCTGAAAGAAAAACCTTCCTAAGCCAGTCATACTGTTGAGGCTTTTGGTAGGAGTTTTGGACCAATCAGTACCAATAGTACTGTAAGACCAATAGTTCACCTAAAACTGAAAATCATCCAAGTTCAGGTGACTTTTTTTTCAGTGTAACATTAAAGCAAATTTTTTGCTGAATTTTAGTGATTGGTAAACCATTTTATTGAGCTATTTTTAGTCAACAGCTACTGGCACTTTGAGTGAAAGAGCATATACAGACAGGATACTGTATATTTACATGAATGCAGTAATATACTTGCATACAGAAGGTACCATTGTGCAATCTAGGTAACATTAAGCATACACCAATCGTTTGGCTTCAAAAAACCTCACTGCACCATCAATAGTAGGGCTCTTATTGTATTTGTCTGCGATATACAGTTGGAGTCAGAATTATTAGCCCCCCTTTGAATTTTTCTTTTTTTTTATATATATATATATTTTCAAAATGATGTTTAACAGAGCAAGGAAATTTTCACACTATGTCTGATAATATTTTTTCCTCTAGAGAAAGTCTTATTTGTTTTATTTCAACTAGAATAAAAGCAGTATTTAATTTTTTTAAACCATTTTAAGGTTTTAATATAATTTAAAGTGTTATAATTTAATTAAAATTATTAGCCCCTGTAAACTAGACAGAACAAATAATTGTTATACAATAACTTGCCTAATTACCCTATCCTGCATAGTTAACCTGTAATTAACCTAGTTAAGCCTTTAAATGTCACTTTTAGCAGTGTCTTGAAAAATATCTAGTAAAATATTATTTACTGTCATCATGACAAAGATAAAATAAATCAGTGATTAGAAAGGAGTTATTAAAACTTTTATGTTTAGAAATGTGCTGAAAAAAATCTTCTCTCCGTTAAATAGAAATGGGGGAAAAAATAAACAGGGGGGCTAATATATCTGACTTCTGTATATTGCGATTCCGAGTATAATTCCAGATGACTTGAATGGTTCTATTTGGAAAGAATTTGTCAATTTAGACTGATTTTGTATGCCAGTACATCTGCATGAAATATAATTAACCAATCACAAGCATTAATAAATACAGTAGCAAAGATACAAATAAAATAAACAACTTTGTGGGAGTGTAAAAGTATTCAGGCACATAAACTGAGCTTATCAAATGTAGAATAGCACTGAATGTCTTATTAACCGTTCTTTAGTTTACAATTATTTTAAATTCTTGTGCCAAATGCTTAAAATTCAATTCAATTCAATTGGCCTGGAAGTGAAACTGGCTTGGAATACTTACACATGGTAAATTTGTGGAGTTAATGCAATGTGTAACAATAAATTGCATGCTTTTTGTGGCTATAAATGTGGCTCCTGGTCAACTATGATCCTCACTATACATTGCACATGCTCACATTGCGATATCGATGCTGAAACGATATATTGTGCAGCCCTAATTAATAATCAAATTATCACTTTATCCCTACACAGTACATATTTGTTTTTGACACTCACGAAAGGTAGCAGTTCACTAATATTCATTTTTGGGTGAGCTGATCTCTTGGGGGATCCCTTTGTGTTTCTGAAAGTCCAGCATAGACCTTGTGTAACTTTTTCAAAATTGCATTAATTGTAAAGTCAAATATAAATCTAAAGTATTCTTGTTTTAACCTTGTCCCCGTGTTAGATTCAGAGGCTCCGGCGGACCCCGTGGCTCCAGTGATTGTAATCCCACCCCGAAACACGACCGTTGTGGCCGGGATCAGCGAGGCCACGCTGGAGTGTGTAGCTAATGCACGGTGAGTACAGCTATATGGACACACACTGTTCCCAGCAGCACTACAGTTCATTTAATATTCATTCATCTCTAACGGGTTCACAACAATCAATATTCACACTGTCGTTCTCCATTTAACCTTCCTTTCAAAGCCATTAATAAAGCTGTTAAAGTAACACACTATTTTTTTTTTACAAGAAGAGCTCAGGTTATAAAATAGTTCCATGGATTTAACCTAGTTTAAAGCATGACAAAACAACACTAATGCAGAAAACTGGACAAATGTTGAGCTAATATAGTCCGGTTAGACTGTAAGTGTAATCGTGGTATTGTGGCAGTTCAATTATAGTATGCATGTGCACATTAATTGTGTTGCAGTATTACTTTAATAGGTTTACAGTATTTTGTACTATTATTAGTATAATTTATACTATTATTAGTATAAAGAGTTCAGATGCAACACCTTCTAAGTGCCATCCGAAATTTCCTTATAAAATTAAAACATTTTTCCAGGCTCATGTGCATGTTCAGTGATTTCATGACCTTTAATGTGAAATTGCGGAATATAAACACAGGAGGCTGAGAAAGAACATTTCAGAAGGCACTAAGAGGCTTTTGCATCATTTTAAACTCTTCATATGTAGGGATGTAACGATTCACCCAATTCACCTCATTTAACTATAGCAGCAACTTTGCAGCTGCCTGTGGCTCTGGGTTTGTGTTGGTCTACAGCACGGAGAATACAACCGGCCTCTGAGCAAGCTGAGAAAGTATTATACTAGCCTACTGGTGCTCCTATTGGCTGTCGCTCAAGAAAGTTGCTTTTCATTTGCATGAGGTTAAAGGATTCTCAACATTATTGCGTTGCTCGACACGCCCACCTTGTCGCTGTTCGTGTTGACGGAGGTCGCTAACAGTCGTTTGTCGCTTTTGTGAATGAGGCCAAAAGTGAGTTTGCACCTGTAAACACAGCGCCCCCTCTGTTCATAAAATGTAACGCATATCACATACTTGAACTGATTTTCAACCAGCTCACAGTGAATCGTTACATTCCTATTCATGTGTAAATTGTAAAAGTTGTGAAATTATTAACTGTTTAGTCATTGTTTTGATGACAAAGAATAATCGGATGATAAATCCAAAGTAAAAATAAGGTTTCTACAACTCTTTTAACGACGGAAATCAGCTTTAAACATAAAAGAAAACTGTCAAAAAAATAAAAATAAAAATAAATTACCTTTTAAATTTTACCAGGGACATTATTTTTTTTCAATGCAATTCCTTTTATAAAT
>CAIGQQ010034267.1:4832397-4886228 GCA_903798035.1 Danio albolineatus
TAATAATTTAGCTAAGATTGCATTTTTATTCACACATATTTTTAAATTAGTGTTATTTCAATGAATAACATTTAAAGGTGCAGTGTGTGTTTTTGCCATTTCTGCCATTGGACAGACAAACAGATAGCCCCCCCCCACCCCCAAATCCACTCCATTAGTTGCATTAAGGTTGATTCTACTTTAAATAATGCTGGTGTATGTTCAAGTGTGCTTTTCTTTCTAGTAAGTTTGCTTCTAGTAAGTTATTGAGTGTTATACACCACTGTAATGTTGTGATGGATCACTGTGATTGAAAGCTTCTCTGAGTTTTAACTTAAATTTTCCAATAGCTATGTTTAGGCATGGGCCGGTATAAGATTCTGACGATATGATAACCTTGGATAAAAATATCACGGTTTCACGGTATGACGGTATAGTGTTTACTTCTCTAAAATATATTATTTTTAATGTCTGGCTAAAAAACAAAACCTTTTTCCTCTTTGATCACAATATATTTTATTTTGAGAAAGATTTAAAAGTATTTTGGAGCTTTAAAGTATTTTTGAGCTGTCTTTATTAGTTTCAATAGCACAGATTTCTTTACAGTTTTAAATGGCATCTCTGGATATCTTTTCTGCTGAAGATACTGCTGTCCTAAAAACAACAACAAAAAAAACATAAATAAAAAAAATCTTAAACATCCTTAGGAACGGTATAGCAGAAAATTTTGGTTTTAAAACCTTGTCTTTTCCAAACCGCACTGTACCTTGAAAACAGTTATCGTCCCATGCCTAGCTATGTTATTTTGCACAGACAAAATTAGTTGTTTTGTAGAACCCGAGAGATCAGTAAAGTTCATTTGGAAATTTCAGTTAGCTTCATAAGCTAATTAGTAAATAAATGTTAGCTAGTATTTGTGGGTTTGAGAGAAAACTTGACATTGCTACTATGCTGTAATAACTATTGCACAGACACTGGCTCTAAATGACATCTTCAGATGTTTAAAGGTGCAGTATGTATGTTTGACCCCCAGTGGTTGAACTAGGTATTGCACACCTGGTTCAAAACATATGCAAGCACAGGTTGCCAGATTGATGACATCAACAGCAGTGTGCCTGACTGCTGAGCCTAAAGGCTTATTTAAACCGTGTTCTAAACAAAAGCAACGGCACACAATACAAGGAATGTTTTTTTTATATATTAAAAAAAAAATTATATTTTAGAAACAGCTTCTATTTGTAAATAAACTGACAATGGTCACAATGCTTACAATTTGAGTTTTAATGCCATTTTACATGACCTTTCTTGGCGTATACTGAAAGCAACAGCAGTTCACCTCAGATCGTGAAAATAAAACAAACCGTTTGAAATTGAACTTCAGAACTGTGACTCGCAAGCCAACATCTATCAGTGATTCAGCATGTACATTTCATAATGTTAAAGAGGTTTAGTATGTATTAACTAGATTATAAACCTTACCATTTCATTAGAGTACAATAAGTACTGTGCTTCTAAATGGCTGTATTTAAGTTTCGTCTGGTGAAAACAGCTAAATTGCTTATCACTGCAAATCTTATCACGAAGCGTGTTGTTGGGACAAGGTTACAATGTAATCTGCACGCCTAATGTTTACATTTGTAATATCTATATTATTTGCTATTTAATAACCCCATGGGGAACTCTGAAAATGCATCTTAATTTGGAGTCTGCTACTGTCCACCAGAGGTCGCATTTCGGTTGCGGACACATACTTTGAGAGCTTTCTTAATGAATAAATCAAATAGGTGGTTTTCCAACATGGAAACCTGGGGTGCTGAAATATAATTGGCTAAACTGACATTGAGCAGGTTAAACGACCAAAACAAAGACAGCCATTCTGGCACATTATTCACATTTTCAAGGCAGAATATCTGACATTAGCATTGTTTTTCATATAAACAATTATGTTCACTCAACATGTTTCTTAAATATCCTGAAACATATTATGCTATTTTATGCTTTATAAGAGTCAAAAACATACATACAGCAACTTTAAAATACATATTTTGCATAATCTGGTTTTACTTTTTTTACAGTGGAAAGAAGTGGAGATGTGTTATTCATCAATCTGTCAAAATATAAGAGGCAGACCCTCTTAAAAGGGCCTAATGTGGAGCTAATGCATGTTATTTACTACTGAAAGTTGTAAAGTTATATTAGTTTAGAATATAATTATTTTTATCATTGAGCTACTTGTATCCACCTGTATTTAATATGCTGATATTTATGCTGAAGCAAGGACAGTATTTTCATTTATTTGTTTAATATGACTGGTAACTCATAAACAGAGGTAATGTAATGTTAGGTACAATTGTTGTGAATTTAGAAGGCTTTTATGATGTACTGTATGGTTTATATGTGTAAAAGGAGTTTGAACATTCTGCCTAATATCTGCTTTTATTTTCTGCTGAAGCGAATCACTTATTCATGTATTTTATGGGTGAAATGTTCCTTTAAAACAAAACAACATTAATTCAGAGCTGTTTACACTATTATGTGCAGATAATAAATAGCAGATTTACCTCATTACAAACTCATAACAGATGTTTTATAAGCATGAAATCTATAACGTAAGACTGCAGCGTTTGAGAAAATGAAGTTTCAGTGGCCATCTGTGCCTCTGCAGGAAGAGCAAACAATACAGTCGAGGACGTTGTGCATTAGGTGAGTGAAACATGCCCACCACTGCTCTCAGTCCACACGGCTGTTTGCCAAAGGCACGTGACCACATTTAGCACAGAAGCCGAGGATTTCAATTTTGACAATGTTTATGAATTCATTACTTTTGCTCCAGTAAACGTTCACTTGCTACAGAAAATGGATTAACTTTGTCGCACGCCCATCTGCGCTCGATGAAAATACCATTTTTAAGAAAATACAATGAATTGCGCTGACGGAATCGCTCGATTATTTCTGATGCCGTTTATAAATTTCAATACCCTGGAAAACGTTGTTCCATTGTGTTCGGGTGAGAAATATCAGTGTGTTCTCAAATAAGCTGATTTGCTTTTGCAGAGGTGCCCTATTTCACCGCCGAGCCCAGGAGGAAGATGATGGGAGAGGTGGAGAAGAGTGTGGATATCCAGTGCCAAGCTCGAGGTGAGTGCTTAACATGCAGGACTTAAACCCATTGATTCCAGATTTATAAGTATTCTCTCCAATATGCTTTACACACAATAGACACACAATACACATCAACCTCCCCCTGAGCACCCAGAGCTTTTGTAGTCAGTAATCTTAGTTACGTAAAAGTATTTATAGCAATTTTCACATCACACTCTATCCGTTGTGAATAAACTCCCATGAGCTCCGCGCGGGTCTATTAACCAACCCCAAAGACTCTGCCCGGGTCTGTTTGGGGGTGATTTATAAAATCTGTACATTTAGAGGATGTCAGCATCCCTTCCTGGAAGACAAATGGCGGCCTTTCGGGCGAGTGGCGAAGAGTTTACGATTAGCTGTGAGATATGAGGTGTTGATGGGAAGGGGCTTAAACCATTATCATTATAGAGTGGAAAAATGGCCGATGAAATGGTATTGGTTTTCTGCCAGAAATATTCTCTAGCTTTCTAATAGTGCCGAAATGGAAAGTCAGCCCAACTGTTATAACCGTACTTATGATATTTGTCCGTTGAGGTTCAGGCTCGGCTCAGCTGCAATTTCGGCGAGGGGTAGAAATGATCCCTCAGCATCAGATGGGCTGTGAGAAATAAAAACAAGCGAGTCACTGCGCCGTATCCTCAAGAGCGGAAAGTGGAATCAATCCATTACCTCTCTTATGTGCTGCTTCTGGGACTGTTCTCACTTTTTTTATGTGGCTGGATTGAAAGGAATCCTTTTGTTTTGAGAAGTTATATCTCTCCAGAGCAGAATCACAAGTCTCCAGCTAGAAAGGATCAAGGAAAAGACTATAACACATGCCCGGAGCCCCTCGCTCTTTTGATACGTCTCGGAAAAAAAATTTGCACGGCAAAATCTGTGGCTGTTTGGTGCTGAGCGAAGCTCGACACAGTCGTTAACCACAGGCAAAGAGCGCTAAATGAGTTTGAATAATACAATCTGGTGGCCTTCTCTTGATGCCGATGAGAGCCGCAGCGAGTGATGATTTTCTCTGTTAGCTTTTTCAGCTGTTGCTTAAATCATCCCCCCCGAGAGTCCACTTTTCCAAGCTGCCAGAATATTCTTAGAAGCATGCTAGCCGAATCTGTTTGGAGGCTTAAGACCTCAGATCGTCTCATTTCCACTTGACACTTCATCTTTTTTAATATCCCATAAAGGGTGCAGCCAGCGTGTTCAAAAATAGACCTTTTAGCGTGTATAATAAGAAGTTTTTATACCAGTGCTGTCCACACAGACCCTCGCCTCCAAAGGAAAGAATGGGGTTAAACATTGTGTAATGTTACGTCAGCAAAATGTATTCATTGAAGCTTACAAGTTTATACAATATAGCAGCAGCCCTAGTTGGTATTAGCATTAATGATTAGCCTAGCTTTGGTTTAGATCAACTTTAGGCTAAGTAAGTTAAGTATTTGAGATGATTGATCCTTAAGAGCATCTTGAACATTAAAAGAAAAAAAAAACTATGGCTGTGGCTCTAAGATGTGGTTCCAAAGAACAGATAACCAACCAAATAAAAAAACACAATCCAATTCTAGCAGCAAACGAACAAAAAAATGCTGAAGCAGGAAAAAAATGCAAGCACTTTACAAAAGCATAGACAATAAGTGAAGTTTTAAATTTCGAACAAATTTCTAGAGGAACACGTGATACGATTGACCGCAGCTGGTCTCACATTTACAATCACTAGCCAGCCACTTAGATTAAATCAATCCCACTATAAGCATCCCAGCAAACATCACTCCCTTATCTTCGTTTTCCAAAGAATCCCCCCATCCACCCCTTCTCCTCCTTCTATCCTTAACACGGGGAGCCCTCGAGAACTACCTGATCTCAGTATCGGCCGATGATCACATTTAATGACTCGATCAGTTCTCACCAATCTGGCCGATCTAATAAACCGATCACAAGGGTTTGTTTATGCGTTTACAAGCAAAGGAAGATGCACGCACGATCCCGTATATTATACCTACAGCAGCCATAACACATGAGGAAGTAAATGATGCATGGGTGCATGATCGATTGCTGCGCTCGCATCACAGCACCTAAAATATATACAGATGCAGTGCGACCTCTGTTTATATACAGTCTATTGGCTCAACTTGCATGAGTGATGGTCTGTTTGTTGCTATAGTGCAGCCATTGTTTTGAGCAGCTGTGACACAAGCGATTGGCCCTACCAGTGTCTTATCCAACCTTATGATCTCTCCCGGAAGCTCAGTGAGTCTCCCGCATATTCATAGTGGCTCAATGATCCCCAAAAATGAGTTAAAATACCTGAAAATCATGGCGATGAGAGTGAATGAGCAATAGAACAGATCTCGAGAGGAACAGTGATATTCTAAGCATTAGGTTGAATGAATAGAGCGGTAAAGATATTTCGATTGCAAATCCCTCCCTCTCTTATTGAGTGATCTGCTGTCAATAGCTGGAGACGAGCAAGATATTTTAATGGTCTTGCATGTATTTAGGCCTTTTGACAGATCAACAACTGAAAGTTCTGAGTTTTGACAATATTGCAAGTTCACTAAAAGATGGCTGGAATTATTAGATAAATAAAGCTTAAAAATTATTTTAATAATATAATTTCTTGTGATATACTTATTGCAAGGGCGCCACGGTGGCGTAGTGAGTAGCACGTTTGCCTCACAGCAAGAAGGTCGCATTTCTGTGTGGAGTTTGCATGATCTCCCTGTGGTTGCGTGGGTTTCCTCCGGGTGCTCCGGTTTCCCCCACAGTCCAAAGACATGCAGTACAGGTGAATTGGGTAAGCTAAATTGTCCGTAGTGTATGTGTGTGAATGAGAATGTATAGATGTTTCCCAGAGATGGGTTGCGGCTGGAAGGGCATCCGCTGCGTGAAACAAATGCTGGATAAGTTGGCGGATCGTTCCGCTGTGGCGACCCCGGGTTAATATAGGGACTAAGCCGACAAGACAATGAATGAATGAATACTTATTGCAATAAACAGTAGTAAATAGGCCTATTTACTTTTTAGTAAAAAAAGTAATGGATTTATAGGTGTGCATTTTAAATTCTTATTCATCAAATGTGCGCTACAAACTTTTTCCTGATTGAGACATGTATTCATCATTTGCACGTTTCCTAATTGCTTTGTTAGTCATTTTTACTACCAGTTTTTATAGCTGCATTATAATATTTTCTGTAAAGCTGCTTCTGGCCATGACATTTTCACATCTAAATGGTTAAAAGAGATCTATTTAAGGGATTATAAGCAGCATCCTTAATTTATTTTCTCAGGTAAGGTGTTATCTCCACTTAAGTGTCTGACTTAGAGGGAAAATGTACTTGGTGCATTATAAAGCTTGAAGCATTAGAATCAGAGCTCAGTATCGGCCGTTCACCATGACAAAGAATCAGTACTCAGTATTGGCTGCAAAAATCCTGATCGGAGCATCCCTAGTCTTAATCGGCCATTTAATATAAATTGGATTTTGATCCAAAAAAATTATATAGACACCATTAAAATTTTAGGATAGGGTTCCTTAATGGTATCTAGAAGATTGAATATTAATGATTTAGAGCAGTGGTTCTCAAACTGTGGTATGTGTACCACTAGTGGTACACAAGCTTACTTTTAGTGGTATGTGGAGGAATTTCTGAATAATTAAAGTAAAAAAATTAACACTTTTAACCCTTTGACACGTACGATAACACCAATGTGATCAGTAAATGGTTTTTAATAGGCTAAACCTTTTATTTAAGTGGCTGACAATAATAAATATTCTTATTTAGAAGAATTAATCTGCCTTGTTTTTGAACTGTGCAGTGCTGTAGCTGCTTAATTAGGCCTACTACTGTATGTCACTGTACTTCAATACCAATTATTATGGTGGTACTTGGAGAGACAATTTTTTTCTGAAGTGGTACTTAGAGGAAAAAGCTTGAGAAGGACTGATTTAGAGGATTCACTTCTGTAGATTAACGTGTCTTTTAATGCATTGTTTAATAATGTTGTCACTCTGTAATGTTTTGTTGTACTAAAAAGCTTTAAATTGACTTTGAGTTTTAAACTCTACCTAACTGTTCCATTTCTACCTTCATCTGACTCTCATGCTTTGTTTTATCTCACAGGAGTGCCCATGCCCAAGCTGGAGTGGTATAAAGACTCTGTGCCCCTCAGTAAGCTCAACAACCCCCGCTACAAGATCATCTCCAGCATGGGACTTCAGGTCAGAAAGCTGCAGCCCAGCGATGCCGGAATCTTCCAGTGCTTCGCCAGAAACTCAGCTGGAGAGGCTCAGGTCCATACCTACCTGGATGTCACCAGTGAGTCTGACCCTGGCATGCATTTTTGTCGCACATTTTCCAGATTCACTCCAATAATTACCGACACAAACAATCGAGATGCCATCAAGGGTATTAGATGTGACCTGCAGCAAAGTGCACCTTCTCTCAGCCGCTGTACAGCAGTGACAGATGTGTTGTTTCTAATCTGCGCTTGCATGTTTTTTTCACCCCTTCCCATATATGACATGCAGTGGCTCCCTGCGGAGAGTCCTGTCTGGAGTTGATTACATCGTGGTGTCTGTCAGGGCAGCGAGCCGATCTGTCCACGAGGACATTAAGACCCCCTCAGAGGATCGCTCTCATCACACTGATAATTACAGCAGCCCCGATTGCACATATTTACTGCATGTAGATTGCTCTAATGATTTTTAACTTCCAGCCGCTTTGACCTTTTAATCATTCGATTGTCTGTGATTGTCCTGAATATTTTGAGATATGGAGGCTTTTCATTGAAGGGAACAACATTTGACGTTTTACAATGTCTTACCTACACTCACCGGCCACTTTATTAGGTACACCTGTCCAATTGCTCGTTAACGTAAATTTCTTATCAGCCGATCACATGGCAGCTCATGCCACTTAATACATATAGGCATGTAAACATGCTCAAGACAATCTGTTACAGTTCAAACCGAGCATCAGAATGGTGAAGAAATAGTAATTTAAGTAACTTTGAACGTGGCATGGTTGTTGTAGCCAGATGGGCTGGTCTGAGTATTTCAGAAAGTGCTGATCTACTGGGATTTTCATGCATAACTATCTATAGGGTTTACAGCGAATGGTCTGAAAAAAAAAATAGTGAGCAGCAGTTCTGTGGGTGAAAATGCCTTGTTGATGCCAGAGGTCAGAGGAGAATGGCCAGACTGGTTCAAGCTGTTAGAAAGGCAACAGTAACTCAAATAACCACTCGTTACAACCGAGGTATGCAGAAGAGAATCCCTGAATGCACAACACGTCAAACCTTGAGGTAGATGGGCTACAGCAGCAGAAGACCACATCTGGTGCCACTCCTGTCAGCTACGAACAGAAAACCGAGGCTACAACATGCTTCACATCATGCTTCACATGGCTCACCAAAATCAGACAATAGAAGATTGGAAAAACATTGCCTGATCTGATGAGTTGCGATTTCTGCTGCGACATTCGTATGATAGGGTCAGAATTTGGCATCAACAACATGAAAGCATGAGTGCATCCTGCCTTGTATCAATGGTTCAGGCTGGTGGTGGTGCTATTATGGTGTTGGGGATATTTTCCTAGCACACTTTGGGCCTATTAGTACCAATTGAGCATCGTGTCAACACCAGAGCCTACCTGAGTATTGTCCAGCAGGATAACGCGCCATGTCATAAAGCTCTAATCATCTCAGACTGGTTTCTTGAACAAGACAATGAGTTCACTGTACTTAAATGGCCTCCACAGTCACTAGATCTCAATCCAGTACAATCCAATCTCTATCTCAGCACCTTTGGGATGTGGTGGAACTGGAGATTCTCATCATGGATGTGCAGCCGACAACTTTGCAACAACTACGTGATGCTGTCATGTAAATATGGATCAAAATCTCTAAGGAATATTTCCAGTACTTTGTTGAATCTATGCCACCAAGTTTTAAAGCAGTTCTGAAGGCAAATAAAGTAGCACGATCCCCTCATGCTGGTTTGAGCTCCGTCTTGGTCAGTTGGTGTTTCTGGGTGGAGTTTGCCGGTTCTCCCCTTGTTTGCGTGGGTTTCCTCGGGGCGCTCAGGTTTCCCCCACAGTCCAAAGATATGTGGTACAGGTGAATTTGATAGGCTAAATTTGCTGTAGTGTATGTGTGTGAAAGAGTGTGTATGGGTGTTTCCCAGTTTTGGTTTGCGTCTGAAAGGGCATCTGCTTCATAATACACATGCTGCATAAGTTGACAGTTCATTCCGCTGTGGCGACCCTAATAAAGGGACTAAGCCGAAAAGAAAATAAATGAATAAATATTACGATTGTAAGCTGAATATTACTGAACTATACACTGTTAAAAATGCAGGGTTCCACACAATTCACAGTTGCATGTTGTCCCAGCACAAATCCATTAAGTGAATACGACTAATTTAAGTGAATTGAGCATAAGTTTTTCAAAGAAATCTACAGAATTGTGTTGTTTCGGCTCATTTTAAATAAGTAGTTTCAACAAGGGAAAACATCTTTTTTTGAGTGTAGGGAATACAGAGAGAAAAATCTGGAGGACTGAAAACACTGTGAATTCAAAAAGAGATTTGCCAGAGATATGTACACAGTGTAACGTTATTTTCTTTTCTGTTAAAATAAAACAAAGCCAATATATGAACCACCTATATGAATAATTTGTAGCACAGCATTATAATTTAAAGTGATTTTCCTCAGTTATTTGTGATTGGAGACAATAACCCTGATCCAGGAGTGCAACTTATGGAGTAAAAATCAGTCGTCATGTGCAGGAAAAAGTAAAAAGTGAATGCAAAAATACTAAATAAGAGCCTTTTAATGTAGAATTAGCTATTAATATCAATCTAATTAAAAGACACGATCCAGAGCTGAATGGCTGAAGATTGCGCACTCTTCTTGCATATCGATTGCACACATCTAAACTCACTCATTGACCGTGGATTCAATCAGGGCTGTGTTAGTTCTTCTGCAGGCTTTATTATTCATGTATAGATCTGTTTCATGCTAAAGTGATCAAGGACAAGTATAGTGGATGAATGCTAGTGTGGCGTGTAATCACTCAACGGGCCTTTATCTCCCCTGAGAGCCTGTGAACCGGGTCAACTCAAAAAAAAAAAAAAAAAAGAAAGAAAGAAAACACACCAGAGTGCATTTAGCGTGCTGATTTTCATTGACACGCTACCTGTGATTTTGAAGTGTTGGACATTCTGTCAGGATATGCAGTTAAAGTGCTGTAGCAGAAATAGTGCTGATAGAGATTGCCTGAATTTAAAGGTTTATTATACAATGAGTATTGCATTTTCTAATAGAGTAATGTGTGTGCTTACCAAATGAAGAGAAGAAATATTAGTGGATTATTGGGAAATTTTGTTAAAACCTTATTCATGTTTTCCTGCTTTGGTCTGCCAGGTGTGTGCACTGTATATTCATGATTTACACTTGCTTCAAATATAGCTTGTTCAGTCAGGATTTAGGTTTACATGATATCAATTTTAACCAAATCTGAAAACTTGAAAGTTTACTTAAAAAAGTTTACTTACATTTAGAAATCAGGTTTGAAAGTGCATGTTTGTTTGTTTGTTTGTTTGTTTGTTAGTGTGAAACTGACACTGGTATATTGGTACTGCTACTGGTCAGTGTTTTATTGAGTTGGTTGTTGCATGTATTGTATCATAATGTGCAAAGATACAATATCAGTTTACAAATAATGCACTATGATAAAAGTGTCTTAAGGTAATGATATTCTACACAAAATTAGTCATAAATTCCGGGTAATCATAATTTGCATTGAAGTTCTTGGTGCTTTTCAGCCTAAATTGTCCATTTTCTATAAATGTGCATGTATTTTTTTTCTCATGCAATAAGCAATAATTTAACAGAAAAAAGATAACTATTGTTGTTATCATTTTATGAACAACTGATTTAACACATTAACACATTTCTTAAAGACATATACAGTAAAAGAGATATGTAAAATGATTCAAAGAATGTTATCAATGTCGACGCCAGTGGTGTGGTTAGTGCGTCGACACATCTCACGGCTCACGGCAACCCGAGTTCGATTCCGCCTCGCGGTCTTATGCTGATCCTTCCCCTCTCTCTGCTCCCCATGCTTTCCTGTCAATTCTCTCTACTGTCCTAATAAATAAAGGTGAAGACCCAAAAAAAAGAATGTTATCATCTATCAACTGACTTTGTAGCTAATTTTAAATCAAACACTGAAGTTTCTCTCGCTTACGGTGCTTGATGCAAGGAATGGGATGGCAAGAATAGAATAGATTACACTGAGAAACTAGTTTTTTTCAGATATAGCAAAAACACAAGCAATGATATTTGCTACTACTGTAGCTAACAATATTGGGTCACTCTTGGTTGTCTCTCTCTAAACTCAGCAACTCTGCTAGAAGGTAAGTTATCATCACAATTTAAGTATAATGCTAAAAAGAGACTGGTAGCACCATGAGGCACCATGAGGTGCTCAAATCTTTATTTAAGTTGTGATAAGAGCATCAAGTCCATACAGTGCCTACAATGCTGCACATTGATTGACCCACATTCTGTCTGCGCCTGTTTATTGCCGACCCACACCCGAACCACGAATGACATCAAATATTAGCAGTTCACCTGATGGGTACCAGTGGGTACCAACCCACGTGCATGACTCTGGTTTAGGTAACAAAGCTATTTAATGGATACAAACCATAGTATTGTTGAAAGCTTCTTAATCATTTATCACACTATGTGAAGTTTATTTAGAAACTAATTTCAAGAGGATTACGTGCTGATGATTGCTCGCACTCTGTCCTGCATTATTCAATTTATGATTCACCAATCAGACGATTCCTAAGCCACTATAAATACCCTAAGTTACATATCACAGCCATCTTCGTTTTGAAGAATCCATCCTTCCACCCCTACTCCTCCTTTCCTAGATGGGTGGCACGGTGGCCCAGTGGTTAGCACTCCTCACAGCAAGAACATCACTGGTTCTAGTCCTTACCGGGTTCCCCGGTTTCACCGTACAAAAACATGTAACTTTAGTTAATTGACTAACCCAAATCAGCACCATAGATATGCTCCTAGTAAGTAGTCATGTCTTAAGAGCAATTACTATCTGTTTATTAGCTACTACAGCAGGGACTTCTCGAGATCTACCTGAGCTCAAACTCCCCTCTCGCCTTGCAAACGGGAGGGAGCCCCGGGCTTGAGGATCTTATGAGCTCAGGGCTCTCTCCCGGGACAGCATGCCAATCAAGCTTTATAATCAATCATCTGATAAGTGTGAACTTTTGAATGTTCATTTCAGAAGTTGCAGTAAAATGTATATAGCCGCTGAACATTTTTAAAAATTTTACAAAAGTAAAGTAACATTTTTTTTCAGGAGCCCTTATTTGAAACAATCTGTATCTGTACTAGTTCTAGACATATTGGTCAGTTTGTAAAACATATATACCACATTAAAAAGTGCTCATCTGATATTACAAGATTTTTAGTTTGACAACATCCATGTGTGGTAATTTGTGTGTGTGACTATATATATATATATTCCTGTCTTGACAGTTTCAAATCTTTTGCATCCAAATAGTGATCTTTTGCTCTCAAACAACAGCATGCTTTACTTTTCCAAATAGAAATACCTGTTCATTTACACATCTCTGCCTATTAAAAATGACCCAGCAGCTCCTCTATTCTGCATTAGACACCGTGTCAGAACTGTATAATTAGATTCATGCCAGTTGTTTACTCTCTACAAATTTGCAGACATGTCCTGGATCACAATAAAAAGCATCAGTAGTGTTTTGATGGACATAACAGTGTTTTAATACAATTTGCTGGCTGCTGTTTGGCCTCTTGTAATGATTTGCATGATCCTGCAGGGGATTGTGGGTGGACTGCATTAAGCGTGAGTGAGGGAACACTCAACGCATGTGGCGTATTTTTGTCCTGATTAAAAATGTGTCTGTGTGTCGTGCAGGCATGGCTCCAGCCTTCACCGCGCTGCCGCTCGACATTACTGTCACAGACGGAGCAGTGGCCGCATTCACCTGTCGGGTTTCTGGAGCCCCCAAACCTGCCATCGTCTGGAAGAGAGGTAATGCGGGTGCAATGCGAAGGTTCATGTTAGAATTGGTTTTGCATTTCTTTTTTAGAAATGGTTCTTGCATTAGAATTCAGTTTTAATGAAAAAGGCCTGTAAGCAGCCTGATGCCTTTTCACAATAAGATCGAAACACAATTGATGAGTCTGACACAGTAGCCGGGTTTCTGTCCTAACTCGAACTGAATCATTTCAAAAGAATCTCAAACAGGAATTAGGTGTGTTGTTAGAGCAGCTAATGATAGTATTGGTAACCTAGTAACCAACAGTCAACAAGGTAAGTGTAATGGAGCTGATAAGTCACATGGGTGTAATGCTGTCTTCATCAGAGTTCATTCAACAAAGGCTTTTCCATTATTCACATTAACCAAAAAAACATCAAGTAAACATCTTTTTAAAATTTATTTTATTTATTTTTTATTTAGAATTTGGCTTTTCTATCACGTGTTTCTCATGAGATACTTCAAAATGCGCATTAACAGGGTGATGGAAGCTAGATATGCAACCGTACAGATCTGTTCATCACATTTTCTTGAATGTTAATGTTCCAATTGAGTGAGTACGTTTATATGGACACCAATAATTCGATTTTAATGCGACAATACTCTGATTAAGAGTCTACCATGTAAACAGCGATTTTTGATTAATTTAATCACATTAAGGTCAAAATCAAACTAAACAGATATCGAATGAAGACATGTGGAGTGTGCGATCTTAGTCGCATTATCGACGTGCAGTACAGATATGTAAACACCTTAATCGAACAATTACCGTCATGTAGGACTTTTTGCCGCGTTTTGCGACAGGATAGCTCACACACACAAACACACACACACACACACAGCTGTTTGACACTCTTTGCATCTACCGAGTCAGTGAAGATTACAGACACGTGCATTGTGAAATGCGGAGGGTTTTTTTCTTCCACACAGCATGCGGTATGAAGTGAAGTTTCATAAACTAATTTCGAGAGGAGTACGTGATATGATTAAGCACACCTGGCTGATCATCTGTAATCAGCAATAATCAAATCTGAGCAATCCAAGCTTACTATAAACAGACCATTTTTTCCCTACTGCTCTACCTTCGTTTTGGAAAAATCCCCCCTTCCACCCCATCTCCTCCTTTTTCCTCTCTTTTCTAAGGGGGAGCTTTCGAGACCTATCTGATCTTGGATCCCCTCATATGCTTATTGACTGGGCGGGAGCCTTGGGCTCAAATATCTCCGAGCACAGGGTTCTCTCCCGGGACAGCATGTCAAACCTGCTATAAACGCTAAGCATATCTAAGTGTGAACTCTTGAACTTCCATTAAAACAACATTCTTCCAGCAGTTCATAGTCACATCCAATATCTCATTTATCACAGGGGGCATGCACGAAATGTTCCCGAATGAAAGTGAAAGTGCCAAACTGCAGTTAAAGTCGACAAATTAAAAAATGAAATACCCCAAATTACATGAAACTCCAGAGGAAACGTGGACAGCGTGGTGATGCAATGAGGTTAATTGAATTATGTGCTATAACATGTAAAATGGGATGATGAAAGTAACATTCAAAAAGCAGCTCATGTAAACGCCTTAATCATATATTTGTTTTGATTAGATTAAGGCAAATAATTTAATTACTGATGGAAACGTAGTCACTGAATACTTGTCCAGTTCATGCTCTACAGTATAACCTGCATTCAGTACTTACCGAGTAGAACATTACTGTCAACTTTGTTTAGGGCCCCAGAGGGACTAGGATTGCCTCTGCCAGCACTGGGCCTATTGCTTGGGTATATTTACACAATTACTTAATATTCCATCATACCAAAACACTATTTCTATTCACTAGCCTCTGATTTATGGGATCTGATAGGCTTTAACAGCTTCTAGCGCTTTGTCAGTCTGTTTTCACCTCTGTTGTCGCTGTTGTGACACATGAGATCATTTGCTGTTTCAAAACACGAAGCCACTAAAACATCATTCCAGTGTATGCTTTTTATTAGAATTTTATATGTTTTTTTTATTTTAAAAAGTTTAGTGATTAGCTTATTCTTGCAAATGGGGATTAGCACAAACAGTACGTTTTTACTAAAGTCATATGGTTAATCGTATAGATTATTTTATGTAGTTTGATGCTAATGGAAGCTACCCCAGACAAAATGGGGTTTATGTAACAAAGCTATTTAATGGATACCAACCATAGTATTGCTTAAAGCACCCAGCAGGCACATGACGTCAACATGACATCCGATTGACATTGTACCCCATCGTCGGGAGATGTTGCATTTTGTTTGTAAATGAAAATCGGGTTGACGTTAGAACCCAGCAACAGGCCGACATTAATGTCGAACATTCACTCCTAAATCAGCCAAACATCCACGTCTAATGATGTGACAGCTTAATGTTGTGTAGATGTTACCGCTATGATGTCTATCAGACTTTGTAGTTTGGTTGCCATACCTGACGAATAAATGTCAGTATTTGACGTCAACATGACATTGGTTAAAGATGTTGGTTCGACGTTGGACTTTGGTCACTTTCCAACACAACCTAAAATCAACCAAATATCAATGTCATTTGATGTCATTATTGGACGTTTAAAAAAACGTTGTCCTGGACATTGGGCTGGACATTGAATTTTGGTCATCTGACGTCATGACCTAAATCAGGGGTGTCCAAACTCGGTTCTGCAGGGCTGGTGTCCTGCACAGTTTAGCTCCAACTCTAATCAAACACACCTGCTTTTAGATTTCTAGTGATCTTAAAGACATTAGGTACGTTTCCATCCACCTATTTTTATTCGCATTTTGGATATGCGCATAAAAAATTTATGTGCATAACTGAGTAGGATAAACTTTTTATTCAATAAGAAAAAATGTGCATAAACTGTGATGGAAACACTTTTAATAAATAAATTCCAGTATGAGCATTAAAAAAAGGTCATGTGATTTTGTTATAAGAGACCATGTGATGATAAAAATGTGTGTAAATGGACAAACCAGCAGGCTGAGCACATCGTAAAACATCTGAAATGTTGTTTTGGTCATTCTAAAACACCTTGCCAATTAAGTAGTTGTGTTGTTATATTATTAATGACCTCCAGAATCAAGAGCGTCTGTGCTCCGCGTCTGACACCTTCAAACGCCACCGTGCGTTCACTGCATGTCAGGATTGGCTTCTGAGGCAATTAATAAGTCATTTATTAAATGAAGAGAAGATTGACACAGCTTCTCCTGCTGCAGCAAATTACGTTTTTACTGTTGATATTTAGCGCCAGTTAATCAGGAAGTGATGATTTTGTCTGCTTTGACTCGTTGGATGGAAACACTGCTTTATTCGCACGTCTTTTATGCGATAATCCAGTTTTGCGCAAAAAGTTCATTCGCGTTTTTGGATGGAAACATAGCTACTGATTAGCATTTTCATGTGTGTTTGATTAGAGTTGGAGCTAAACTATGCAGGACACCAGCCCTTCAGGACGGAGTTTGGACACCCCTGACCAAATTCTAACCTAATTTTAACATCTTGTGATGTTGCGTGCCTGCTGGGCAGATTAATGATTCATTAGACTATGAGTTTTTTGTTGTTGTTGTTGTTGTTGTTGTTTTGATCTATGTAATGCGCTATTGCAGATTTGTTTTATTTCAGACAAAAAACAAACAAATAAATAGATAAATAAATCACAAACTTCTATAACATCATTATATTTTTAAGTATCATCATCATAATAATCATAATAATAATATTACTGAGCCAAAACTATGGTTCAAACTTTTTTTAAAACAGTTTCAACATGTCTATGCTTACAGTGCCTAGTAGCTCTAGTAAGTCTAAACAGAGAAAATTATAACACACACAAATGTGATGTTCTGTATATTATATTGTATATTGTATATAATGTTCTGTAACTTTACGTAAACTCTTTCAAGTGTTGTTACTGAACAAAAAATATATATGTGTATATATTACATGCACCCATACTTTTCAGCCATGCTGTCACCATCAGTGTAGTCCCCATCATCAGAATCAATGTGCAGATGTAATGTCAGTAATAGCACTGGTGCATCTCATCCCTGCTGTTTTCCTGCGTTTACTAGTGCTATATTTTACTTATTATAGCCTGCTTTGTTACTGCGGCAGAGGCATACATTGATGTATGAGGCTGTGTGTTTTGTGCTTCACAGAAAGCCATTAAGATGTCTTTGTTGCAGCCGATTGGCAGCACAGAAGATAATTTCATGCAAGAGTAACAAAAAAACTTCCATTATTTTCTACACATTTTTTTGGGCTATATTCATGAAGTCGTTTCCATAGCATTCCCAATTATGAAGCTGCATATATAATGGCGTCCCCTAACAAGGTAGAGAGGATTTTCCTCTGGGAAACCTTTAAGCTTTGTAATAAAATCATCCCAAACTCCGACACCATGCATAGTGATGTTGTATTAATTTTTTATATGGAAGCAGAGGCTGGATTTAGCTGTGTGCGTGTGTCTGTGTGTGTTTGTTTGCCTTGTGTATGCAAAACAGATACTCAGATCCTGGCTAGCGGTTCAGTGCAGATTCCACGTTTCACCCTACTGGAGTCTGGCGGTTTGCAGATTCAACCGGTGGTGCTGCAGGACACGGGGAATTACACCTGCTACGCCGCTAACTCAGAAGGAGCTATCAATGCCAGTGCCTCCCTCACTGTCTGGAGTAAGAGAAAACACATCTGCTAACAATATTTACAAGACACAATCTGCTTTTGACACTGACTTGAAGAAAGTTGACATAACAATCTTGTTCTGATTAAAAGATTATGCCTTTTGGTCACACTTTATTTTGATGGTCCGTTTGTTGAATTTAAGTTACATTGCAACTAATTCTCATTAGATTATAAGTAGACTGTTAGGTTGGAGTTAGGGGTAGGGTTAGTGTAAGTTGACATGAACTTGCAAAGTTTCTTATAGTCAGTTAAATGTCTGTTGAATGTCAGTATCAACAGATATTAAGTAGACAGTCTACTAATATGCAAATGGACCATCGAAATAAAGTGTTGCCTGGCTTTTTATTGCAATTCCTAGATTATATTTCTCATTTTCAGTTTAGCCATGAAATTCTCAGAATCAGAAATTCAGAATCCTGATAGAAAAAGTTTCAATTGTGATACATAATTGAATGTGATACAAAATTCAGGAGAAAAATGGTCAGAATTTTGAGACATAAACTTGCAGTTTAAGAGAAAAGAACTGCTAGGCATAAAGTTATTTGAGTAAACTAATAAAATTTTAAGACAACTCAAATTTCAGAGGATTAAAGATATAAATGTGAGATATAAATATAGAATGGAAGGGGGAAAATATAAATGTTAAGATGTATATTCAAAATGAAAAGCAAGAAAATGAGGGACATCCGATATTAGAACCAGAATTATGACACACAATGAAATTTGCATAATGATATCCAAAAGTTTACGTTCATTCATTTATTTTCTTTTCGGCTTAGTCCCTTTATTAATCCGGGGTCGCCACGGCGGAATGAACCGTCAACTTATCCAGCATTTGTTTTACGCAGCGGATGCCCTTCCAGCCACAACCCATCTCTGGGAAACAGATCCATACATTCTCATTCACACTCATACACTACGGACAATTTAGCTTACCCAATTCACCTGTACCGCATGTCTTTGGACTGTGGGGGAAACCGGAGCACCCGGA
Source organism: Danio albolineatus (assembly GCA_903798035.1). NCBI lineage: Eukaryota > Metazoa > Chordata > Actinopteri > Cypriniformes > Danionidae > Danio > Danio albolineatus. Next base: position 4,851,304 of record CAIGQQ010034267.1, read on the forward strand.
GGAAACCCACGCAACCACGGGGAGAACATGCAAACTCCACACAGAAATGCCAACTGGCCCAGCCGGGGATCGAACCAGCGAACTTCTTGCTGTGAGGCGAACGTGCTAACCACTCGGCCACCGTGGCGCCCAAGTTTACGTTCATATAATTATTAATCAGTTGTTTCTAATTGGTCTGTCTCTAATGCTGTATTCACACCAGACGCGGCGAGCATGGCAAAATCGTGCTATTCGCGCATAAATAGACGCATGAACATTTGAGTTTACTCGCGTCATTCGCGTGTACAAATTGACTTGAGAACAGACGCGGATTCGTGTGATGGGCAGGGCTTCTGTCTATGGCTAGGTGACTGTAGCTTTATTGCTAAATGGCTAACAGGGGTTTTATAGAGAGAATAACTGTGTTTATGTGCTTTATGAAGGCTGAAAAACAACATTGATTCGTTTGGAGCCGTGTCTGAGTACACTAGATTATTTCAGAGGTGCACGGAGCTCTGTTAGCTCATAGGCTGCGTCCGAAACCGCCTACTACTCAGTAGGTACTGCATTTGAATTTAAACGTACTACGCAGCCGTTAGAAAAGTACGTTCTACACAGTATGAATGTGAGAAGTATGAATGGAATTCGGACATACTACATCCGCCATTTTGTCACGGTCACGTGACTTACCTGCGTCAGTTGCGTCGCTTCACTCCCATTCATGAATTCTCTCGCGGGGCATCATGGGATAGCGCAGCGTGCATGGGATGCGCACTTCAGAATCTCGCCGGAAGTAGTAAGTCATCCGGGTACTTCTCGCATACTGATTTTCGAATTCTATGAATTTGGACATACTACTCGGCTCACATACTGATTTTAGCGTACTGTATAGTATGGAAGTATGCGGTTTCGGACGCAGCCATAAACTTCTCCAGAAACTGAACCTGGATGATGGAAGCTTTCAGCGGTGCTTCTGACTGAGCCGAGCCCAGTTTGATGAACTGTTGTCGGTGTTGGCAGGAGGATTTTGCCCCGAGACACCAACAACAGGCGCTACGTCATAATCACACCCCAAGAGCAAGCTCCTGATTGGTTAACGAGGCGCGAATGTCCGCTGAAGTTCAGATTTTCAAACTGGAACGATTCGCACGAATTGCGCGTCAAAGCGCAAAACGCTTAATTCGCGAGACCCTATTCACGCGTATCGCGCCATTCGGGCTGCGCCTTTGGCACAATTCGCATTATTCGCGCGTATTGTGTTACATGATGCCTATTCGTGCCTTTGCATTGACTTAACATGTAAATCACTCACGCTTGACGCGTCTTCCGTGTCTGGTGTGAACGCAGCATAAAAGTGAGGGGGGGCATATCCCCTTTTGTCGCTGTTTTCCCATTAAGACAATGAATATTTATGTCAGTTTGACCAAACACATTAACTGCAATTCATTCATTTATTTATTTCCTGTGTTTGAGGCATTTCAATGTGGTCACCTATTCAGCGGTCTCAATCCACTTGTTTGGTGCACACCAAGATTTGAATGGCAATGTGTACTCTTAATCAAATGAACTGCACTAACAGAGCAATCACATTAGATTTAATCAAACTAAGCCCACACTGTTACAAAATGTTGCGTTCCACACAATCAATTTGTGTTATGACAACATGAAGGAAATAAGTTGACTTGTTAGTTTTTACAAATTTAAGTTAATTGACCATAAAACATTTAACTTTCCTCCCCGAAAAACTTTTCAGCTAATTTTAAATAAGTAGTTTGAACAAACCGCAATCATAATTGAATGTAAACTAAAATTTCAGTTCAATGAACATTTTGAAGGGAATTTGTGAATTTAAAGCCTTGCCAACTTCATAGGCATGCATTAAAAGTCCCTCAAAACCATCAATATCAATTCAGCATTAGGCAAAACGTTTTGCTTAAGCAAGCAAGACCACTCATATTTTCATGCAAATGTACTTGCCAAGTGTTGAAATCAATATGATTTGACACAGTAATAATAATACGTTCAAACATATCATAATGAAAAAAACGTGACTGTCAACAAACCACTACTAATTCAGTGCTAAAATGTGTGATTCTGAACTGGCCAAATGGCAAAACAACAAACCTTCCTTTGCTTAAATAAATAAATAATTCAGAGTAGAACGTGATAAAGTGTTTCTATGAAAAGCAGCTTCTCAGCGCAGCCTCGCGAGGTGATATCTGCAGCATCCAGACTTGTTATTACACGCTGATCAGTGCATGTAAAGTCCTGGCATTGTCTCAGCGGGAGGGAAATGCATTCGGCTGTTGACGTGTGAAGAGGCTGCGAGACACTGAAGCGTAGCCGTTTGCTTCTTGGAAATGTTGAACTCATGCAGAATTAACGCTGTTGTGTTTTCTCCAAGGTCGCACATCCATATCCAGCCCACCCACGGACAGACGTGTCATCAAAGGGACCACGGCCATTTTGGAGTGCAGCGCAACTCATGATCCGCGTGTAGGGGTGAGGTACGTGACAACAAACAAGGAGTCCCGTCTCCACATCAGAGCCAAGAGATCCACATGTGATGAAATTGTAATGTTTATTCAGCATCTAGCCCACTGGCCTCAAAATCGATTCAAAGAAATGCTCAATATTCTGAGGAAACTTGCAAAACTCAAAAAATTCTGATTTGTGAAATATGAAACTCAAAATTTAGAGGAAAAAGCCAAAATGTATGTATATTAGACTTAAACTCAGATTTTAGAGTATCGAGGCAGAATTTTTAAAAATCTGAAATCCAGAATGTAAATAATAATAATAATAATTCTGAGAAAAAAGCAGAAATAAAGGGCATAAAATAAGAATTCACTGGAAAATAATCTGAATGGTCAAACATAGACTAAAAAAGAACTGCGAGTCATTGTGAAACGATTTTCAGTCACAAATAAGTAAATGAAAATTAATTATGAAAAATGATTTGAAATGATTGTGAAAAATAATCTTGAAAAATTGCTGGATGTAGATTCAAAATGATAAAATATCAAATTAGGATAATGAAATCAGAATGAAACATTCATTCATTCATTTTCTTGTCGGCTTAGTCCCTTTATTAATCCGGGGTCACCACAGCGGAATGAACCGCCAACTTATCCAGCATTTGTTTTACGCAGTGGATGCCCTTCCAAGGGGATGCCCACAACCCATCTCTGGGAAACATCCATACCCACTCATTCACACACATACACTACGGACAATTTAGCTTACCCAATTCACCAATACCACATGTCTTTGGACTGTGGGGGAAACCGGAGCACCCGGAGGAAACCCACGCAACCACGGGGAGAACATGCAAACTCCACACAGAAATGCCAACTGACCCAGCCGGGGCTCGAACCAGCGACCTTCTTGCTGTGAGGCGAACGTGCTACTCCCTACGCCACCGTGGCGCCACCAGAATGAAACAATGAAAACTTTTCTATTTTTTATTTAGTTTTATTCCATCACAAAAACAACTTTTAACTTTGATTGTAACGTTAATTCAATGTATCATCTCACAGGCCAAGTTCTAGTTGATCCAAAGAAAAGAAATGTTAAAAATTGCAAGGTAAAATATATTCAAAAAAGCATCAACACCAGAGCTCAAAAATGCCAATTAATTAAATTAAAAAGGCTAACGCAAGGTATTTTTGGTATTTTGGTATTTTTTGAAACTCTGGTGTTGCTGTCTTTTTAAATATATTTTTACACCTCTTGCTGTTTGGCTGAGCAGCCATTTAGAGTGATGTGCATTCTTTTGACATTTTTTCTAATTGAACGATAAAAAACTCAAAAACCAGAAGAAAACCCTGAAATGTTAAGAATTTAGAGGAAAAAAAGTCTGAATTTATACAAAGATGTTAGCAAATAAACAAAACTTAAATTTTAGTACATGAATTCAAAGGAAAAAGCTAAATTACAGGCATACACAACCGGTCAAAAGGTCGGGGTCAGTAGGATTTTTAAATATTTTAAAATAAGCTTCTCCTGCACACCAAGGCTGAATTTATCATTCATTCATTCATTTTCTTGTCGGCTTAGTCCATTTATTTATCCGGGGTCACCACAGCGGAATGAACCACCAACTTATCCAGCATTTGTTTTTTGCAGCGCATGCCCTTCCAGCCACAACCCATCTCTGGGAAACATCCATACATTCTCATTCACACACATGCACTACAGACAATTTAGCTTACCCAATTCACCTGTACCACATGTCTTTGGACTGTGGGGGAAACCGGAGCACCCGGAGGAAACCCACGTAACCACGGGGAGAACATGCAAACTCCACACAGAAATGCCAACTGACTCAGCCAAGGCTCGAACCAGTGACCTTCTTGCTGTGAGGCGAACGTGCTACTCACTACGCCACCGTGGCGCCCTATTATTATTATTATTATTATCATCATCATCATCATCATCATCATAATAAACATCATCATCATCATCATCATTATTATTATTATTATTATTATTATTATTATTAATTGTAATAGTAATAAATGCAATAATGTTTGGACTGGAGTAATAATTTAATTTGAAACTACTGTACATACAGTTAATAATAAATAAATATTTAATAAGTACTGTGAGTATTTAACAATTTATGTTTTTTTTTACATTTAATAAATGCCTACTTGATGAACAGAATACTTTTATTTAAATTATTAAATAAATGTAATTTAAAAAAATGTAATAAAAAACTGACCCCAAACTTTTGACCGGTATTGTAAATTCAAAGGGAAAAAAAGCAGACCTTTGGTACATCAAATTAAAAATTCAGAAGAAAGAGGACAAAATGGTGAGATTTAAACTCAGAATTCAATTGAAAAAGTCAGAAATGTGAGACAAACTAAACATTTGGAGGAAAAATTCAGAATTGTGAGGACATATTGTGAAACAATTTGGAGTTTAATGACTAAATTAATGAAACTATATAGTAAAAAACTGTAATTATTGTGAAAAATAAACTTTGAAATCTGATTAAAAAAAGACGAATTCACATTTCATCAGAATTTCAGTGTAGATTTAAATGAAAAAAAAAATCTATTTAGAATAACGCGAAATAGTCCAAATTTTGAGACAAGTTGCAATTGCCTTATTTATTTTTTATGAGTTTCATTCAGTGACAAAATCCACATCAGAGCCCACAGCTCCACGCGCACTTTGATTGTAATGTTAATTCAACATGTCAGCCCACAGGCCTTGAAGTTGATTCAAAGCGCGATCCGCAGTGCTGTACAGTTAATGCCGAGCTAATATGCTGGATATGGGCGTAATGAGGCAGCGCTGTGTTCTGCACTCCCCCTGTGTCAGTTTGACTGTGATAGAGTTCTCTTCCGCTCACCGTTTCCTTCGCTTGGCAGGTACGTGTGGAAAAAGGATGAGGAGTTGGTGAGCCACTCCAGAGGGGGGCGTATCAGCCTGCAGGAGGGCTCCCTGCACATCAGTCAAACCTGGTCCGGGGACATCGGCAACTACACCTGTGACGTCATCTCCGAGGCCGGCAACGAATCCAAGGAGGCCCGTCTGGAGGTCATGTAAGTGACTTGGCTTGCCTTCATAGCGAGCATTAGGCTGACTAATGCGGCGTGCTGATGGATGCGTGTCACCTTCCAGATGCACGTAGCGCTTCATTTTTCACCCGCCAGCTTTGAAGTGTGAGGACGTACAGTAAGCCAAAAGCGGAATATATGCTGGCTCTCATAAACCTCTAACCCTAAGCGTTCAACTTTGTCTTGTTACTCGTTCCACACCAGTTCTGTCGGTTCTGTTGTAGATATAAATGATGCCTCAAATCATGGGGATTGTTGAGGTGAAGTATTATTCTTCTTTTCTAAACTGTCAGGTTTATGACTATTGGCTGACAAGAAATGAAAAAACACAGACAGGAAGATCATTGAGATCTTGGATGACAGCTATAATGATAACTTTAACTATAATGTTTCAGTAATTGTGCTAATTATACAGTTCAACACTGCTATTACAGCAGTGACAGAAAGAAAGATCGTATTTACTTGGAAATCCTAGTTTCTATGGATTTAACAATATCTTCTGGAGTTTTTTGTTTAAACTGCTGATGACACGACTATTTCGGCATCATCCTGAACATTGATTAAAGGGATAGCTCAGCCTAAAATGAAATCTCTGTGATCATTTATTCTCCCTTCACTTGTTCGAAACCTATTTCTTTCTTCTGTTTAGCACAAAATGAATTATTTTGAAGAATGCTGGAAGGTAGCACCCACTGACCTTATATATCATTATAAAACGGCAATGGGTTCTATCAGCCTGCATTTCCTTAAAATGTATTCAGTTGTGTTCAACAGAAAAAAGAAACTCATAAAGGTTTAAAGGTCCCGTGACATGCTCAATCTCAATTGAAACATGTAGAAAAGGAGGGACTTAGAGAAGCTCCTCCCCTTTAAAAAAAAACAGCCAATAGTGTTTTAATCAGTGCTTTGCCAATGAGAATGTTTGAGCTCAAGCACATCAAATAAAAAGAAAAGGAGAATTGTCTTGAAGGGGACGGGGCATGTAAAATACTACACTACCTGACAAAAGTCTATTGCCTATCCAAATGTTAGGAACAATAAATAATAACTTGACTTCTAGTTAATCATTTGGTATCAGAAGTGGCTTATATGAAAGGCAAAGGCCTTTAGATTACGCTTATTTTACCCAAATAAAATGATCATGTCTTAAATTTTTAATTGTTTAATTAGGACAGTAAGGTCTGATTTTGCTTAGACAAAAGTCTTGTCACTTAACAAAATTATTGTACAGTATAGAATATAAAGTCATGGTGCAGTGGAAAAAACATCAATATTGTGGATGGCTCTCATGAGCTTGGACAACTGCATCCATACATCTCTGCAATGACTCAAATAACTTATTAATAAAGTCATCTAGAATGGCAAAGAAAGCGTTTCTTTGGAGCCTTCATCTTACCCCAGGCATGCTTAATAATGTTCATGTCTGGTGAATGGGCTAGCCAATCCTGGATCACCTTGACCTTCTTTGCTCTCAGGAACTTTGATGTGAAGGCTGAAGCATGAGAAGGAGTGCTATCCTGCTGAAGAATTTGCCCTCTCCTGTGGTTTGCAATGTCATAGACCGCACAAATGTCTTAATTCCTCAGGCTGTTGATGTTGCCATCCACTCTGCAGATCTCTCGCACGCCCCCATACTGAATGTAACCCCAAACCATGATTTTTTTCTTCACCAAGCTTTACTGATTTCTGTGAGAGTCTTGGGTCCATGCGGGTTCCAATTGGTCTTTTGCAGTATTTGTGATGATTGGGATGCAGCTTAACAGAGGATTCTTTTGAAAAATCTGCCACTTTTCCAAATAATTAACTAGTAAGTTGAAAGTCAAGTTATTATTTGTTGATCTTACAACTGGGATTGACAACTTTTCTCAGGTAATGTATATAAAGCATATTATTGGTCAGAAGATTTAATGAGGAACTATAAGCAAGTATGAGGTTCCCTTTCTAGGGAACTTCAACACTGCGTCTAACCAGAACGCTAGGGGAACACCTCTTTTATACGCGTCTTGAAGCACATGTGAAATCAATCTAATGAAATTAAGCGGTGACGTCACCACGCGCGGGCACGCGGCGACGTGAACGTCAGACCAGAGAGTATAAAAAGCCTGCTTAAGCACTCATTGATAACTTCTTTGCTTTCAAGAAGCACGCACATGAATACCCTCTTGCTGTAACCATTCATTACTGACTTTGCATACACAAATACAAAAAAACTGACAAACTTACCCTTTAGTGGAAAAAAATATGGCAGAAAGAAACTTTAAACGCTGTGTGTCTCCTTGTCCCTGTCTTATTGTGGCTGGTGACACACATGAAATGTGTTTAAGGTGTTTGGGAGAGGAGCATGCACTGGCAGCATTTGAGAATGCTGCATGTGTGATGCTTTCTCCCGTAAAGTGCTGCGTAATCGACGGGCGTTCTTCGAGAAGACGCCCGCGGCTCGCGCTCCTCGTGGTTCAGGTCACGCTCATGCCGAGGCTGAGCATAGACTTCGATCATGGGGATCGCAGTTAGATCTTGCAGACGAGATAGAGACGGACCTGGTCCTTTCTCTGCCTTTGTCTATGAGATGTAATCCTCCCTCGGGAGCGTCGAAAGCACGCTCTGTGTTTACTTCCGCGTCTCGTGAGGGGGCGGCTTCCTCCGTTGCCGACGAAACGGACGTGCCGACACAGCGTAGGCAAAGAGGGGCGGGGCATCTGCCTCCCCAGTCAGTAGAATATAAGGAGTTAGTGGAGGTTGTTTCACGTGCTGCTGACAGATTTGAAAAATATTATAGACTGGCAGCCAGCACATGAGCAGCAACAGCTGCGTTTTATGGGTATGCTGGATGAAAAAGAATTACCCAGCAGAATTGATCCTCCACTGAGGGACCTCCCCTTTTGTCCTGAACTGCATGATGCTGTCACAAAATCATGGAGTAATCCTTACTCAGCTCGTTTAATGACACCTAGAACGGTTATTTATTCAGCGGTTCGTGGGCTGGGGGAAATAGCATGTTAAAATATGCCAATTATAGAAGAAGATTTAGCAACGTCATCTTCGCACTGATTTAACATCAGCTAGGGTCCCTTCTTTGTCATCTAGACCATTAAGAGTCACCTCTAGTCTAGTTGGCAAAGCATATATGACGGCTGGTCAGTCTGTTGGATGCTTGCACACTATGTTAGTGTTGCAAGCATATCAGGCTGACCTACTCAAAGAGTAGCAGAGGTGTCAGAAACTGATAAAGCGATCTTTATGGATGCGCCAATATCAAGCGCAGGGCTATTCGGCGACGCCGTCGATCGCGTCGCCGATTCCTTCGACAGAGTAAAGAAGCGCTCTGGCTCCCTCAGGGGCTTTCTCCCCCCGCAATCAAAAAGTCGGGGGGCTGCTAAAGAACAGCCCCAGCCGTCAACAAGCTCCTCATATCAAGCGGTGCAAAAGGAGAGCGTCGCTTTTCGGGCTCCCCCTCAAAAAAAAAAAAAAAAGAGGGCCTGGAGAGCACGCTCTCAGCCTGAGCCTTCCTCGAAACTACCCACAAGGACGGTAGTAATTTCGAGGAAGGCGAAGGATAAAAGGAAGTCCCGACGTGTTGGGAGTCAGGCTTCCCAGGGCCCCTCCCCCGTTCATCGGGAGCACCATTCGGTGCCCTCCCTGAACCAGGGTCCGATGAGAAAAGGGCAGACCACCTCACCACTTACAGTGGTGGGGGGCTCTATGTCTCCCGGGGTGGGCATTCCTCAGTGTCTGAGGGCATTGGGGGCCCCACCCCCTCTTCGGAGGGCCCAAAAGCAACCAGAGGCCAGTCTCGAGAGACGGGTACCCCTAGCACATTTTTTGGCAGCGTGGAAACACCTGCCGATGGTGTCTCAGGGGGTCCTGTTCACGGTGAAAAACGGCTACAAAATACAGTTTTGTGCACGCCCACCTCACTTCAATGGTGTTACACCCACTGTAGTGAAGCCAGAACAGGCTCTGGTTATGGAACAGGAAGTACTGGCTCTGTTAAGAAAAGTCGCGTTAGAGCGTGTTCTCCCACTCGACAGAGAATCGGAGTTTTACAGCCGGTATTTTATAGTTCCCAAAAAAGGATGGGGGACTACGTCCCATATTAGATCTGAGAAATCTAAATCGGTCCGTCAGGGCCCTCAGGTTCAAGATGTCAACCATCAAAAATGTGGTGTCACAAATTCAGTCCTAGGACTGGTTTGTCACAATAGACCTGAAAGACGCATACGTCCATATATCCATCCTTCCCCAACACAGGAAGTACCTCAGGTTCGCTTTCGGGGGCGAAGCGTTCCAATATCGGGTTCTTCCATTCGGCCTAGCTCTGTCACCTCGAACCTTCACCAAAATAGTCGAAGCAGCACTAGCTCCACTTCCTATGCAGGGTATATGTATCCTAAACTATATAGACAATTGGCTAATTCTAGCTCAGTCTCACGATATGGCAGTTCGACATCGAGATGTCGTTCTTACCCATATCAGAAGGTTGGGGTTTCGGCTGAACACCGCAAAGAGTGTGCTTGTTCCAGCCAGGACGACCACTTTTTTAGGTGTGCTATGGGACTCCATGACGATGTGAGCACGTCTGTCCCCGCCACGAATCGCTTCGATTCAGTCAGCCATACACAGAGTCAAATTAGGCCAGGTCATCACTGTGAAACAGTTTCAAAGATTGTTGGGCCTCATGGCAGCAGCAACCAGCGTGATTTCGTTTGGCCTGCTGTACGTGAGCCCCCTGCAGTGGTGGCTCAAATCCAGGGGGTTTTCCCTTAAGGGGAATCCTTTCCGCATGATCAAGGTTTCGCGGCGCTGCCTTCGAGCCTTAGCGATGTGGAAAAAGCCCTGGTTCCTGTCTCAGGGCCCAGTGATGGGAGCTGTTTGTCATCGCGTAATGCTTATGACAGATGCTTCCCTCACGGGCTGGGGAGCAACCCTGAGGGGACTCCCCGCAGCGGGACAGTGGGGAGAACAACATCGCTCTTGGCACATAAACTGCCTGGAGATGATGGCTGTGTTTCTGGCCTTAAAACACTTTCTCCCAGATCTAAGGGGCCGCCATGTTCTAGTCCGTACGGACAACAAATCGGCGGTCGCTTACATCAACCATCAGGGGGTCTGAGGTCTCGGCTGCTATGCAAGCTGGCACATCGGATCCTCCTGTGGGCCCAGAACAAAATTCTGTCTGTCAGAGCAATGTATGTTCTGGGCCACCTGAACATGGGAGCAGACCTCCTGTCGAGACAGGGGGTGAGATCAGGGGAATGGAGACTTCACCCCGAGGTGGTGGAGACCATTTGAAAAAGGTTCGGGAGAGCGCAGGTAGACCTGTTTGCTTCCCAAGCGACCACACAGTGCATACTATGGTTTTCTCTATTGCATCCAGCCCCACTGGGACTGGATGCCATGGTACAGACGTGGCTGAGGCTACGTCTGTACGCTTTTCCCCCGGTTGCTCTGCTCCCAGGAGTCCTGGAGAGGGTCCGTCAAGACGGAGTCCAGTTATTACTGGTAGCCCCGTTTTGGCCAACAAGAATTTGGTTCTCAGACCTCATAGCCCTGCTGGCGGGTCTCCCGTGGGAGATCCCCATCAGGAGGGACCTTCTGTCCCAGGCGGGGGGGATGATACTTCATCCTCGCCCCGACCTCTGGAAACTGTGGGTGTGGCCGCTGAGGGGGCCCACCTCATAGAGTTTGGTTTGTCAACCGAGGTTGCTCAGGCCATACTAAGCTCCAGGGCTCCCTCCACAAGGAAGCTTTATGCCCTCAAATGGGCTCTCTTTTCAGCTTGGTGCAAAGAACACCAGCTGAACCCAGTCAGTTGTCAGGTAGCCTCAGTGCTGGAATTTCTCCAAGATCGCCTGTCTGCTGGGCTGGCTGCATCCACTCTAAAAGTGTACGTGGCAGCCATAGCGGCTTATCGTTCTCCCCTAGATGATGAGTCACTAGGGCAGGATCCGCTAATTCGTCGCTTCCTCCGTGGAGCCATAAGGCTAAGGCCTGTCAGCACACGCAGAGTACCGTTACAAGAGGCGTCAGATAAATTTCTGACATTAAAAACAGCTTTTTTGTTAGCTATTTATTCCCTGAAAAGGGTTGGTGACCTCCAGGCTCTGTCGGTTGCACCTTTGTTTTTGAAGTTTGCTCCGGGCATGACTAAAACCTTTCTACCCCAGACCGGGGTATGTACCGAAGGTTTCCCACTCATGTGGCGAGACCTGCTGTGCTACAGGCCTTTAATCCGCCCCCATTTCAGTCGTCGGACCAAGAGAGACTAAATCTGCTCTGCCCAGTTAGGGCTCTGGATACATATGTCCACAGGGTTGCTAACTGGAGAAAGAGTGAGCAGTTACTGGTCTGCTTCGGATCCTCAAAGAGGGGGAGTCCAGCCAATAAGCAGACCATAAGTAATTGGATAGTTGAGGCTATCATGATTACATATAAGGGCGCTGGACAGACAGCACCTAAGCTTGTCAGGGCCCACTCTACGAGGGCTGTAGCGGCCTCAAAAGCTTCGATTTCGGGCTCTGCCCTTTCGGATATTTGTTTGGCGGCAGGGTGGTCGACGCCACATACATTCGTGCGTCACTACCAACTGGATATAGACCCCTCACCAGGGTCCTCTGTTCTCACTGCATAGATGTGCGTTCACAGTCAGCAGTGAGTCTGGCCTAGTGGGTATTGCGTTCCCCTAGCGTTCTGGTTAGACGCAGTGTTGAAGTTCCCTAGAAAGGGAACGTCTCAGGTTACGTATGTAACCATAGTTCCCTGAGAGGGAACGAGACACTGCGTCTTCCGCCATACTCTCTCCTGCCTGTTACTTCTTTCAAGCAAAATTTGAAGTTATCAATGAGTGCTTAAGCAGGCTTTTTATACTCTCTGGTCTGACGTTCACGTCGCCGCGTGCCCGCGCGTGGTGACGTCACCGCTTAATTTCATTAGATTGATTTCACATGTGCTTCAAGACGCGTATAAAAGAGGTGTTCCCCTAGCGTTTTGGTTAGACGCAGTGTCTCGTTCCCTCTCAGGGAACTATGGTTACATACGTAACCTGAGACGTTATGTCAAAAAAATGTAATCCATTTAGGTGGAAGTGAAAAACTGCAAGCTTTGGATGTTTCAATCTTTAAATTTTGTCACTGTTTTGGAACACACTAGCTTATAAATATCCTTAGGACTATAAAAAAATACATCTAAAAAACTTTATTTTGAATTCACAAGAACTTTAAAGCCATTAAATGGTGAGGTAATTTTCATTTGTGGGTAAACTATTTCTTTAAGCATTTATTTTTCATTTTCATGTCTAAGAACAGAAGCAAGGCTTTCAGGAGAGCACAAAAACATCACGTCCTTTTGATTTTGTTGGTAAAAATGTGCCCCGTGTCCTCTGCATAAAAATAGACAACCTAGGAAAATTGGAGAAGGTCTTATTTTTTTAAATTTGTTAGAAGCTGTTCACTAATTGGCAATTAAAAATGTATATGCACATACATATATACATATATATCCTTGAACAGTCTTACGTGTAGCTACTTTAAAGGGCTTTTTCACCGGCAGGCCAAACAGTTGAACACAAGCAAAGTCATTTCACTCCGCGGCCTTATTTGCAGCACTCCCATACAGCTATTTCAATCAAGCAAGATCTTATCTACATAAATAGGGAAATACTGAAATCTCATGTAGAAATCTGCTTGCCAAAATCACATTTAAATGACATGATTCAAATCAGCAACAACATCTGACATTTCCCGTAAATGTTGTTCCTTACGCTCGGATATGATTTAAAATCGTATATTTCACATTAATAAAGCCAATGCACACGTGTAGCTCATCTCTGACTGTTTCTATGGGAACCAGAGCTACTAACAGCAGCTGCAGTGACTTTACACAATTAGTAATTGTCTGTTTTCATCACTGTTTATTAGGATTTATTTTGCCATACCGAGAATTGCGCTTACTCCAATTCATAATAATAAAAGTGAACATTCTTAGTATACTGCATATATACAGTTTTGGGTTCCAGATGCAATTTTAGCAGAATACAATTCGGTAACACTTTATTTTGATGGTCCATTTGAGTATTAGTAGACTGTCTGCTTAATATCTGTTGATACAGACATGCAACAGGCATTTAACTGACTTTAAGAAACTTTGCAAGTACATGTCAACTTACACTAACCCTACCCCTAACTCCAACCTACAGTAACAGTCTACTTATAATCTAATGAGAATTAGTTGGCATGTAGATGCAATGTAACTTAAATTCAACAAACGGACCATCAAAATGAAGTGTGACCTTCAGTTCAGTAATGTACAATTATGGATTAATTTCTCAATACAGTGCCACAAAACTGAAGCTTGTGCTCATGTTTATCAGAAAACATGCTATCTCAGACCTGATTTCACAGTACTACTATGTTAACCGTTCATCCTGATAAAAAGTGCTAGTGAGCAGAGAGTCTTTTTGATGGGTTATTTGTCCCAACTGCAAGCAAAGCACTAAATGCCACAACAACACATTTGCAACTTCATAGCAACATCCTAACAACAGACAAGTATTTTAAGGCTCACGCACGATTTCCAAGACTTCTCATAAGCGGTTTTCAACATTCATACCCAAGTTATTTTCAAAATGACTTCCTAACTTTAAATGGCACTTAATGAAATACAGAAATACAACGGTACACAATGTAGCACCGCACAACTTTTCACAGATCTGACACTCGCATGTTACCCAGAAGAAGATGTCACCTTCACGCTTTTGTCCTTGTGTATTTATCGCATAAGTTTCTCCTTTTCTGTTCGACTTCCTCCACTGCAGCACTCAAACATCTGCTTAAAAGTGTGCAGGAAAGAAATATAAGCTGAAACTCCTCACCGAATTGTATTTACTTTAACTTTAGTAGCTCAAGGAACATGAACAAAAGCACCAGTCTCATTGGTCAACCAGTTCTTAATGCTTTCAATTAAGTAAATAAAAAAAGAACCCTAGGATTTTAATTCTTTTGTTTAATCAACTCATATTCTTTTGGAGATTTGCATGTTGGTGTGTACACTCACATTGGCGCCCTTTGTTCAGTTACAAGACGTTAAATGTTGGTAATAAGTGTGTGCACGAAAATCATCCCAGGCCTTGAGTATGGCGGAAATGAGTTTCATGTAGGCAAACACCACTCAAATTTCTCATATAAATGCAGTTGATGTTTTGTCTGGGCAATGACGTTTCAAAAATATCCTTTTAACACTATGCTTTTGTTATTTTATTGCTTTTTCTTCTGCATTTTGTTTGCTCACCAACACCAGAATCTGCATTCACTACCAAAGTGGATTGCTGCTCTCAGCAGGAGCGACTGACCTTTCCTCAGTAACCTTTTTCAGTGTAACCTTTCCATCTGGATTCCAACTGCTTATACTCAATTTTCATATTCATCAACCATCTGCTAATTGTAACTTATTTAATCACAAGAAGCTTTTTCTGCAATCTTTTCCCTTCTTTTTTGTAGCTACAGTTGTTTGCAATGGGATTGCTTGCTAAGTCTCCATCCCGGAAAGGAAAAAAAATATGTCCAGACCATCCCATAAAAAGTGTTTGACCTTTTGACCAGCCTCTGAGTGGGTAGATTTCTTCATCCTGGCTATTTGAAACTCTATTTCTGATCGAGCCAGTCGAATTCTTTAAACCCAAAATAAAAGCTGCATCTTGGCAGCGTAAACATTTTAACACCTAAAGCCTTTGCTTATGACTCTGTACCACAATATGATGAGGGAATAAAATCCCCTCAGAAGCTCTCCAGAAATAAACCGCTGGAAGACGGCAGTAACCAGCGGGTGTGTGTACTTTATGCAGATTTCATGAGGCTAATGTTGTGTGGAACTAAGACTCATTATCTGTTTGTGGGTTTTCTGGCTCCTCATTAAACTGGAGAAGATGCCGTGGCGGAATCAGATGCTTGTGTGGAATCAGGCATGTTGTCAGGAGGACTTTCCCTAGTGGCTGAAGTCACCCATCCATTGTCCGTTTCACAGCCCACACATTTACTACAAAATACTGATGATTCAACAGTATGAACAAAAGCATCAACTCTGAGCTCTTCTTTTATTATTTAGTTGCCAGTGTTAACTGATTTCACATATCACTATGGCAATGTTTGTATTATTATGGCCAGATTAATAACCAATTAGCACGAGAATATTTAAGGTCTGAAAACACAGATTTTGTAGTGACGTTTTGTGATTTTCTGCAAATACATTGCATGTGCTAAATGATAATATTTGGAAAATCTAAGAACATTTCATCAATAGTTTTTAAAACAAAAATGAACTATTCTTCTATTAAAACACATTCTTTTCAATGGTAAATTCAAAGAACCAAAATGTAAATTTAACTTGAACGTTTTTTTTGTTTTTTTTCAGAGCAGGCGGCATGGTGGCTCAGAGATTGCTTGTTCGAGTCTCGGCTTGGCCAGTTGGCATTTCTGTGTGAAGTAAACACAGAACATACTGTACTGTAAAACAAATGCCAGTATAGTTGGTGGTTCATTCCGCTGTGGTGCCCCCTGATGAAAAAGAGACCAAGCCGAAGCAAAAGGAATGAATTAATTTTTTTCAGAGCTGTAAATGTACGCATCTATAACTTTTTTTTTTTTTTCGTTTTTTGAGCATTATAAACTAGATGATGGATAGCCCGAATTGTATTCTTTCTAAAGAGATCTAAACTGATAATTATTCATTTTTAATTAATGATTAAGGTTGTATTTTGGGCAGGTCATTTTTGAGAAAGTTCCCCTGACGGTGAGGGTGAGAATGACACAGATAAAATCTCAGAAAACATTTTGCAGAAGTCTTATTTTGCATGTTATCTTAATCACTTCTGACATATAAACTCATGAGACACTTGGCTTTCAAGACATTGTTACATATTTAAGTTGTTAGGTTGGATGAGACGTACGTTAAGTGAAACAAAAATAACAATTTATTAATCAGAGACTATCAAACAATGAATACAGTTTAATTAATTTTAACTAAACAGATTAAATGAAAAACAGGAGTGTTGCCAAAACAAAAAAATAAATAGAACAAAACTAAACCCCAACCGACTAAACTTACTAAACAATGAACAATGCTGAAACAACTGTAATCTTCAGTGTATGCAACGCTTAACTAAACTTCTTAACTATTCCAAAACATAATTACAAATGTGGCAAATCCTCCATAAACTAAATAACACAAAAAACTATGCTGCTCAAAATTACTAGAGTTCTCGTAAAGTACACACTGTTTGCCATTAGCCAAACAAATTGGCTTAGCTTATCTAATAATCCAAATCTCATGAAGCTCATTCAGCTTCCCAATAATCGGGTAAATTGAGCTGCACAAACTTATCTAATATATAAAGCACTTAAACAAGAGACAAACTAAACAACAACAGCAACAAAAATAATACGAACACAAATGAACAGGCTGGTCGACACAAGTGAGGAGTTTGGTGGTGAGCCAAGCGCTCCTGCTGAGCAGTTCGATTGAACGCCTTTCAAATGTGGCGGACCAGCTCCTGATTAGTGCGCCGAATGCGTCATAAAGGTGATTGACAGCCTTCTCGGCCAATGGTTGCACACCTAGGACAGGACGGACTACACAACGAAAGAGAAAATGGAAGGCGAAACAGAAAACACACACAAAACATAGACGAAATGTAACAACATATTCTTTCTGTGTTAGTACAAGAATGTTTTTAAGTGTTTGAAAAAATACAATTTTATTTTTCTCATTTCTACAGAATGTATAACTCATTATATATATTTAGATGGGCCATAGTAAAGCTCAAAGTGCCTCCAATGATACCTTATGTTTGTTTGTACTGTAGCTCACTGGGGTCAAGAATTCTTACTATTTTATACTAAGTTAGGTAGGTGTAAATCTCCATTAGTGGAGTCCTGGATAACAGGTTCACTGCCAAGCAGAATTCATTCATTCATTCCTTTTCTTTTCGGCTTAGTCCCTTTATTAATTTGGGGTCGCCACAGCAGAATGAACCGCCAACTTATCCAGCATTTGTTTTAATGTTTAATGCATCGGATGCCCTTCCAGCCGCAACCCATCTCTAAGGAACATCCATACAGTCTCACTCACACATACACTACGGACAATTAAGTTTCCCCAATTCACCTATACTGCATGTCTTTGGACTGTGGGGGAAACCGGAGCACCCAGAGGAAACCCACGCGAACACGGGGAGAACATGCAAACTCCACACAGAAATACCAACTGACCCAGCCGAGGCTCGAACCAGTTACCTTCTTGCTGTGAGGCGACAGCACTACTTACTGCGCCACCGTGTCGCCCCCAAGCAGAATTGTTAAATGTAAAAAATTTT
This sequence comes from Danio albolineatus, assembly GCA_903798035.1. Taxonomy (NCBI): domain Eukaryota; kingdom Metazoa; phylum Chordata; class Actinopteri; order Cypriniformes; family Danionidae; genus Danio; species Danio albolineatus. The sequence goes on from CAIGQQ010034267.1 coordinate 4,869,217, forward strand.
AATATATATATACTTTCTTAATAGAATGTCTCTTGAATATGGATATTTTTCATATTGTGTTTTATTTTATTGTTTTTCATTTTAATTTGATTGCATTTGTACTAAATTACTGTTAAATGGGGTATTTAATTTACTGGTTAACAACAACTGTTAACACCACCTCATTAACGTTTTGTGAAGGACTATCTGTTCTTTCGCACCTGTAGAAACATCATAGCCTTCCTCCTTAGCCAGATCGAACGTAAAAAAAGAAAAAAAGAAAGTGAAGCTTTGGATGGTTCTCTCCATGGATTTAATTTAGAGTACAAAACAAACTTTCCAAGCACTTCAGTGGATCCTCGGTGTCTGGTCTCAGCAGGAAGCCTCTCCTGCCCAGAAATGATTAATAAAGTAATCAATACAATTTTTTTTTAACTAGCGTGAAGAAGAAAATCAAGGCAAATGCAAATGAATGTCTGCTGCAGACTCGCTGTGAGATTATGGCTGAATTTGGAATAAAATAACTTTTTGAACATGGAAAAGAGACGACAGTGGGAGTGAATATGTGAGGAGATCTGAAAAGTGCAACAGAATTCAGCAGCAAACCTACAATAAGCGCCTGCTAGTGCTAATATTCTTTCTTTCATTGCTATGCCATCGATCTAGTCCACAAGTCTTATTTGGAGTGTTTTGTGTCTTCACAGAGAGCTGCCACACTCGCCTCGAAACCTACAGGCCAGCTTGAACGCCAACGACAGCCGTAGTGTGGACCTGTCCTGGATGAGACCCTTTGATGGAAACAGCCCACTGCTGCATTATGTGGTTGAGCTCTCAGAGAACAGTAAGCTATACACACACACACAGACACTCACACACCCCTTCATCCGTCACTGTCTAAATACAGCAACCTCAAGAAATTAGCCAGTTGTGCTGCATTAGAAAATGATATTTTGGTAGTAAACCTTACCTAACGCATATCAAAAAGACATTAAAATATTTAGCAATATACTTTTGTCAGGGTTTACACTTTTTAACACTTTCTATGTAACGGTAATGTAATGATGCAGGCTGAAATAAGGCTGAGTTGGGAATAGCATCCTGGCAGTGCCTGTCCAGTTTTTCAGCAGCCTTGATTTCGGAAGTGCTTTGTCCAATTATTTTTCTCAGAGGGATTTTAAAGTCTTCATTAAACAGTTGTATAAGCCATGAACTCAACCAAAGAGCTTTGAGTAGAATTACAGCACTGCCAATTAACATAAGCAAGTGTTGCATAAGCTGTTGTTTGTTTGTTTGTTTGTTTTTGTGTGAATGACATAAACACGGGGCTTTACATTTTTTTAGTTGGATCCCACTATATGATAATTGTAGTAGAAATGTGATAAATATATTTATTTAATAAACAATATATTTATCACAATACTTTGTATTATTTATTTGCCACTTTCTTATTTATTTTAATAAAATTAAGACTCATTTTAATATCATTTGTATTTTTTGTAATTAATTAATTTTGAGTAATTAATTATAATGTTATTGATTTGTTATCTTTTTTGTTTTAATTATTTTTGACATGATTTTAATCCATTGTCTTTTAATAGTTTTTATTAATATTAAAATATTTGATCGTTTATTTTAATTTGTTTTTTATAAAAATGTATTATTTCTAAACTCTATTATTTCTTTTCTATTTTCTGATGCTTTTCTGCAACGTTTCCACTCCCTGGTATACATGTACATATGTATGTGTGTCTCTCATATATAAATGAGTAAAATTACAGCACTGCTAATTAACATAAGTAAGTGTTGCATAAGCTAATATTTGTTTGTTTGTTTGTTTGTTTGTTTGTTTGTTTGTTTGTTTGTTTTTGTGTGAATGACATAAACACGGGGCTTTAATATTTTTTAGTTGGATCCCACTATATGATAATTGTAGTAAAATGTGATAAATATATTTATTTAATAAATAATATATTTATCACAATACTTTGTATTATTTATTTGCCACTTTCTTATTTATTTTAATAAAATTAAGACTCATTTTAATATCATTTGTATTTTTTGTAATTAATCAAATTTGAGTAATTAATTATAATGTTATTGATTTGTTATCTTTTTTGTTTTAATTATTTTTGACAGGATTTTAATCCATTGTCTTTTAATGTTTTTTATTAATATAAAAATGTTTGATCGTTTATTTTAATTTGTTTTTTATAAAAATGTATTATTTCTTTTCTATTTTCTGATGCTTTTCTGCAATGTTTCCACTCCCTGGTATACATGTACATATGTATGTGTGTCTCTCATATATATATATATGAGTAGAATTACAGCACTGCTAATTAACATAAGTAAGTGTTGCATAAGCTATTATTTGTTTGTTTGTTTGTTTGTTTGTTTGTTTGTTTGTTTTTGTGTGAATGACATAAACACGGGGCTTTAAATTTTTTAGTTGGATCCCACTATATGATAATTGTAGTAGAAATGTGATAAATATATATATATTTAATAAATAATATATTTATCACAATACTTTTTATTATTTATTTGCCCCTTTCTTATTTATTTTAATAAAATTAAGACTCATTTTTATCTCATTTGTATTTTTTTAATTAATCAAATTTGAGTAATTAATTACAATGTTATTGATTTGTTATCTTTTTTGGATTAATTATTTTTGACATTTTTGTTACTTTTTTATTTTAAAAAAATTATCGATATTAAAATGTTTGATCATTTATATTAATTGTTTTTTTTATACAAATGTATTATTTCTAAAATATATTATTTCTTTTCAATTTTTATGATGCTTTTCTGCAACATTTTCACTCCCTGGTATACATGTATATATGTATGTGTGTCTCTCATTTATATGTATGTGTGTCTCTCACATCTCTGTAAATCCCAAAGATGGCTGTTTGTAAAAATCCTAGTAGATCAGCAGTTTCTGAAATACTCTAACAGCCATGCCATGTTCTAAGTCACTTAAATTCCCAGTTTAAATCTCAGCAGAGCGTCTTGACCACATCTGCATGCATAAAAGCTTTCAGTTGTTGCCATGCGATTTGGTTAATCAGACGTTAGTGTACTGATATTAGTGTATGTCAGGGGTTCTCAAAGTCTCAATTCAAACATTTTAAATTTACATCAGTGTCAAAATTCCAGAAAAATTGGTTACAACAAAACTTGTTTTTATTAAACATACACTTACGTAAATCAACTACACTGTTCTTTAACTTTTTTTCCTAGAAAATGTCATCTTTACTCATTCAAATGCTCACTGTGGTCCAGAGTGTCACATGATTACGGCAAATGTCATATGTTGACGATATCATAAATTCCATGCCACAAGTGAAAACTCTAAACGTTGCCTTCGGTTTTATTTCACATCATTGCCAAAAACAGCTCACAAAATCGAAACAAAGATTACAATATAACGAACAAGATTACAGGTTTAAAATGTGTTTATCAAAGTAGTGAATTCCACACTTTTAATTCATTCATTCATTCATTTTCTTTTCGGCTTAGTCCCTTTATTAATCCGGGGTCGCCACAGCAGATTGAACCGCCAACTTATCCAGCATTTGTTTTACGCAGCGGATGCCCTTCCAGCCACAACCCATCTCTGGGAAACACATTCATACATTGTCATTCACACACATACACTATGGACAATTTAGCCTACCCAATTCACCTCTACCGCATGTCTTTGGACTGTGGGGGAAACCGGAGCACCCGGAGGAAAACCACGCAACCACGGGGAGAACATGCAAACTCCACACAGAAATGCCAACTGGCCTAGCCGGGGATCGAACCAGCGACCTTCTTGCTGTGAGGTGAACGTGCTACTCACTACGCCACCGTGGCGCCCACTTTTAATTCCTTAAGCACAATTAGTGTTCTAGAAATGTGAAAATTTGGTGGTTCCAGACTGATTGCCCTCCAGATCTGGATCTGGACTGGAGTCTGGACTTTGAGAAGCCCTGGTGTATACTGTATACACGAGTGCTGGAGATCTTTGAAAAGCTTGAATCTTAATTGTGTTTTCAAGGTTTAAAAAGTGCTTGATTTTAGATTAGAGCTTGAAACTGCTTGAACATACTAGTTGGTCTTACTAAATGGGCAATAACAATTATTTAAACAAAATAAATATTTTTGCTTTTTGCATGAAGTGAAAAGGAGTCTGCGCATGTGCCTGTCTTTTTTTAGCTTTTATTTTATCTTTTTTTTTCAACATTCAGAGCAAATATGCTATCAAAATATACTTTACTATAGAATACTACAGAAAATGGCATCTGATATAATGTGATGAAGTATGTATATGTATGTGTAATTTGTCACACCTGTAAAGTGCTGGAAAAGTTTTAAAATGCATCAAACAATTCCTAGAGTTAAGGATGAAGAGTTTTTAGAGTTACTTAGAAAACACAGATTTTCAGTGTCCTCAAATAGTCTTTCTTCAATTAAATAGCTTTGTTCTTTTTTTTTAATGTTGAAAAAATGCTTTAAATTGCTTAAATTGGACTTTACAAAAGATATAGTAGCCCTGTATATATTGGGTAACTTTGACAGAAACAGTACAAGCCTGAATTCTTAAATCCAATACAAGAAATTACCTTCACACCATTTGATCAAAAGCCAAAAAAGGCTCAGCCAAACGAATACAGTTCAGAAATCAAATAATTTTAAAAAGTGTGAATAAGGTGTCTAAACAATTTTTGGAGCCACTGTAGAACCATTTGCTCAGCGACAGAATTTCTAGATAAATCTCACTTGATCCGAGCAGCAGTGTGAAGGGATCTACTGTGCTCAGGGCCTCATTCACAACCACCAATAGTGCATGTGAATGTTCAGCCAGTGCGAAAGCAAGAGTACAGCCGCTTTCTGTCTCCACATCGCATCCTACATGTACCAGTTGATCTCAGTTAGTGTCACCCGCCGGTGTAAGAAGCTCTAGTATTACAGCACTGGGTAGGAAAAAAACACCCAACTAGATTGATCTTCTGGGACTGGAAGAGGACAGTGAAGAATGTGCTGAAGTGAAGGTGAAGATTACCGGTGCAGGTTGTAATAGGGCCTGGAAGTCCCATTAGAAACACCTTTCAGAGGAAGTGAGAAAAACCTGCTCTCGCTAAGACCAAAATGTATTTTCTGAGCAGAGACTCTGATTTCAGGTGCAATCAGTAATTTTCTTGTCCATTTAGAGAGTCTTACAGGAAAAGAAACAAGTAGAGGTTTTGTTTAAAGTGCATGAAATGGCGGCTTTGATATCTTTTGATGCTGTTTGAAGCCTGTTGTATAATTTCTGAGGGTGGTCGTTAAGTGTCATTAAGTATTAATGGCCAGCTTGAATGCCAGACTCAAGCATGTTATGTAATTATGAGTGGAAGACTAATTTGTGCTAAGAAAGATCTTGACAAGTACCATCGTGATCACGCTTGATTATGCACATTATGTAATTCTATATGTGCCACCGTGTGTCTTTTAATAGACAGAAAAACAAGGTTTGGTAACACTGTGTGATTATTTTCATTGTTAACATTGATAAATATTATTACAGTTTAGTTAAATAGGAATTATAGTAGGAGGGTTTATGCAAACATGACTAATGTACAGTAAGCGTTGTTCAAAGCTTATTTACATAGTTTTCGGTTATGTGACTGGAGTGTATTACAGAAATATGCTATCTTTAAATTGCTTTGTTTGGTATAATGATATCAGTCAATCCATTATGACTGCATAGGTGCTACTGTACATGTCAAGGAATGCCATACATGACCATTTTAAATTATTTTGAACATGTTAGGTGGTTAAGAGTCATATATAACACTGTTGACTTTGGAGTAATGACAATGACAAAGACTTGCTGTCCCTCATTTTTAGTGTAATGCCTTTGTATAGGCATTCAAATTTTTAAAACACAAATTAGCTTCTTAAAGGTCCCATCACCTTCTGCTTTGTTTTTCTTCACTTTGTTATGTTTTGCAATTTGATCTAAACCACAGACGACAGATTTCCTGCTTCTTAAAAACATGCTCTTGAAGTGTTGTCATGTCCACTTTTTATAAGCGTCTTTGGGCTTGTTGTTTCATCAATCCATCAAGTTTGGGCAGATTCAGGTAGCAGTATTTCAGTATTATTTTGTCAGGGTTTTTGAGAGAAAGAGGAGATGAGGACACATGAGGAGATGAGGACACAGTTGCAACAACCAATGGATTTTAATCAATAAAAAGGAAAACAAAAGCATGACTTGACTTGGCTTGATGCAACTCAACTAATCGCAGCAAGACAAGACTAGACAGCGACCAGTAATGACAGGAAATAATAACACCCGTAACGACAATGGACCAGTTCAAGAGAGAGAACTCAGGGACAAAAATAGGGAGCAAATAATGGGGTAACAACTTGTAAGTTGCTTTGGATAAAAGTGTCTGCTAAATGAATACATGTAAACATAATGTAAATGTAAGAAGCAAGGGCAGGTGGACTGAATAACTAATGAAGGAACAATTGGGTGGGGCTAGACAATAGACAGGAGAGCACATGACACACAGAGAGTTTGTTCTTAGTAGCTACTTAGATTTTTGTTCCATTCATTTATGTCACCACAATATTATTTATTTATTTAGTATTTATTTGTTATTACTTGATTTTGTTTTTATTGGCATATTTGATGATAATGTTATCATATTTAAAAGTATGATGATATTGGTTGGATTTTAGCCGTTCTAAATGTTGTTTGAAAAAAACCTTAAACATTTGTTAAATGTGTTATTTAATGTTTTTTTTTTAATTAAGACAATAACTTTATTTATTTGTTTATTTATTTATTCATTCATTCATTCATTCATTCATGTTCTTATCGACTTCGTCCCTTTATTAATCTGGGGTTGCCACAGCGGAATGAACCGCCAACTTATCCAGCATTTGTTTTACACAGCGGATGCCCTTCCAGCTGCAACTCATCTCTGGGAAAATATTTTTTATTTATTTATTTTGCTTTTCCACTATTTAATTAATGCGCACTTTGTTTATAATTTATTATAGCTGCAAGCTGCATTTTAGCTGCAAGATTGTTTTTTTTTTAAAGTTATTTCAAATTGTATTCTTATTTCTGTACTCATTCATTCATTCATTTTATTTTATTTTATTTTAATATAATATAATATAATATTTTTACACATACATTCTGCTCCTCTCCTGTGTATCAGATTCTCCGTGGAGAGTGTATTTGCCTGACGTGGACCCCTCTGGGACGGGAGCGATGGTGAAAGGTCTCACGCCTGCCCGTTCATACCAGTTCAGGGTCTGTGCTGTCAATCAGGTGGGCAAGGGCCAGTACAGCACTGAAACCAACAGGTAGGAGTCCACATTTGTCAACAGCTGCTTATTCACATGTTGTTCAACCATCATTGCAGTTTTCTGTGTGTTTTTTGTTTTTTTTAACACTCGGCTTGGTCAACAACAGGCTTGTTATGTCCCATCATACTCTGCTCTGCTGCCGCCCCTCAGAACTGTCATAGTTTAAGTGTGTTTTCTGTCACTGATCCTCCACCCACAGTTGTCAGTGTGTCCTGCAGCGGCCGAAATCACAGCACTGTTGGGTTTTCTCAGTGTCAGGCCTCTGCTCTCACCTCTCGCTCTAATCAGACCCGGAGCTGTTGGTTTTCACGGGCCTGCAGCTGTGGGCGATGGACGCCACTTTCACATTCGCTCCTCTGAGGTTCCTCTGCTAAAATGTGGTAAAACAGGCCTTTTCTGTTAGAGCGGGGTGTCGTGTATCACATCTTTTAATCACACAGTCTCACTTTAGAACTAATCATGTTCTTAGTTGAGTGTTGAGGAGTGAAAAATAAACTAAAAGTGTGTGTGACCCAGAAGTTGCAGCAGACTTATTTCAGGATGATTACGTATTTCCTACTAAAACTGAATATTGAGTAGGGGTAGTTTTTTGTCCACCTCTTCTCTTTGACTTGCAGCAAACTAACGGTTGGAGGCATGTTAGATATTTGCCCAAGTCATCAAACTGATGTCATCTGAGAAAAACTGCCATTTCAGAGCAGGAGAAAATGGTTATTCATTCATTTTCCTTTGGCTTAGTGCCTTATTTATCAGGGGTCCCAACAGCAGAATGAACCACCAACTATTCCAGCATACGTTTTACGCAGCGAATGCCTTTCTAGCCGCAACCCAGCACTGGAAAACGCTCTCACACTCTCGCATTCACATACTATGGCCAATTTTGTTTACTCAATTCACTTATAGCGCATGTCTTTGTACTGTGGGGGAAACCGGAGCACCCAGAAACCCACGCCAACATGGGGAGAACATGCAAACGCCATACAGAAATACTGACTGGCCCAGTCAGCACTCGAACCAGCGACCTTCTTACTGTGAAGTGACAGTGCTAACCGCTGAGCCACCATGCCGCCTGAGAAAATGAATTCCATTCATATATTTTGATAAAATACCAAGAAAAACTGTTATTTTTTCAGTGGATTAACTTGCATGGATTATTGTTCATCTAAAGACTAATAATTTGCGCAAACATAAAACACATTATGCGTTTGAAAGATGAGACACTGCAGACAAAATAAATGTTTGTTTTGTTGTTTTTTCATGCAGAAGTCTTTTAGATTTAGGACTCGTTTGGTCTTTCATAATGTTTCTTCAGTCTGAAGAAAAGCAAACATCAAAATATGCTTTCAAGTCTTTAAGTATCTTTTTCCACACTTTATCAAGTTGTGTCTGTAAGTTTCAATTACAATACATATATTTTTCCCAAACTCCTTTCCTTTTTTATCTCCTGCCCTCAGTCATAAATCTTCACATCAACACTTAAATATACCAAACTACAGTTTATATGTATATATATATATATATATATGTATAAAAATGACTTTTACAGAAGAATGTGTTCATACATAAGTTCTCTCAGTAAATACACTATTTCAGTGTTTCACAACTGCGATCCTGGAGGACCACCAACACTGCATGTTTAGGATTTCTCCCTTGTCTGTCATACCCATTACAGGTCTTTCAGTCTCTGCTCATGAGCTGATGATCTGAATCAGGTGTGTTTGGTTAAGGAGACCTGGGGAATGTGCTGAACTGGTGGTCCTCCAGTAACATGGTCGAGAAACACTGCACTATTTTATTCTACCAAAAAAAAAAAAACATATATGTACATATATATATAATTTTTCTTTTCTTTTCTTTTTTTTTTAACTCTGCAGTTTTAAAAAGGGACTCCCAAATTTCCCTCGGTTAAAACTCTGACTCCATCCAAATATTTACATTTCTGTTATTAGAATGTATGCAAATTTTTCCATGATATTTAAACAGTGAGGTGAATACATATGCACTTACACTCACCAGCTACTTTATTAGTTACACCTGTCACTGTATGTACACTGGTTGTTAATGCAAATTTCTAATCAGCCAATGATATGGTGCATTTTGGTGCGTAGACATGGTCAAGATGATCTGCTGCAGTTGCAAAACCAAGTTTTAGAATGGGTGATTTAAGTGACTTTGAACGTGGCATGGTTGTTGGTGCTAGACGGGCTGGTCAGAGTATTTCAGAAACTGCTGATATACAGGGATTTTCATACACAACCATCTGAAGGGTTTACAGAGAATGATCCGAAAAAGAGAAAATATCCAGTGAGCGGCAGTTCTGTGTGCACAAATGCCTTGTTGATGCCAGAGCTCAGACAAGAATGGGCCCACTGGTTTGAGCTGATATATAGGCAACAGTAACTCTAATAACCCCTCATTACAATTAAGTTATGCAGAAGAGCATCTCTGAACACATAACACGTCAAACCTTGAGGCAGATGGGCTACAGCAGCAGAAGACCAGCAGCAGAAGTGCCACTCCTGTCAGATAAGAACAGGAAACTGAGGCTACAATTTGCATAGGCTGACCAAAACTGGACAATAGAAGATTGGAAAAACGTTGTCTGGTCTGATGAGTCTTGAATTCTGCAGCGGCATTCAAATGGTAGGGTCAGAGTTTGGCTGACCCCTTTATGACCACGGTGTCTTCTGATGGCTACTTCCAGCAGGATAACGCGACATGTCATAAAACTCTAATCATCTCAGACTGGTTTCTTGAACATGACAATGAGTTCACTGTTCTCAACTGTGTGATGGTACAGTATCCTTTCAATATGGACCAAAATCTCTAAGTAATATTTCTAGTACCTTGTTGAATCTATGCCATGAAGGATTAAGGCAGTTGTGAAGGCAAAAGGGGGTCCAACCTTGTACTAGTAAGCTGTACCTAATAAAGTGGCCGGTGAGAGTTTACAGATGTGGCTACTGAGAATGAATGTACTTGAAAACTATGAAAATGTTTGCAGTTCATAATGTCATCAATCAACTGGGGAAGTATAGTAATTATCTATTAGTTATGTGTCTTAAGCCTCCTCCTCGGCGTTATATTAGCTGAATGCTACACTAAACTAGTGGCTGAAAGCAACAAGAAGTTGAAAAGACTTTTCACCTTCAATGGAAGGATCAAGGTAGCTGTCTTTGCATTCGAAAAAAAAAGACTTTCCTTTTACGCTCGCGTGAATAATGAAAGCGTTTTAGTAAATGCAAAGAGCTGTTAATGAGCAAGCGATTTAAAGGAAAGCGTGCAATCAGCGGGATATGTGGAGCTGTAATATCATCTCTCTGCAGACTTCACATCTTTTCTCTCCCAGCACTGATTTTTTGCACCTGTTCTTCCAAAATAGTGCCGTCGTATTGCATGCCTCTCCAGGCAAAGTGAATATTGAAATTGAACTTTTTGACTTTTTTAGCCCACTCTGTAAATGTAATATTTGTTAGTTTGTCTTTGAAAAATATTCATGGCATTTGGGTTAATGTGGAGCGCAGTCTGACGAGGGAACACATTAAACTTTAAAGACCTACAGTAGGTTCTTAACTCTGCTTTAACCTCAATTAATGCCAGACTGTTTCAGACGTGCCGGTATTACACATTTAAAGGCTTTATTTGATAAATTATATTTCAAGTGCAGGCAGCTAAAAGCATTTCATCTCTGCTGTTTTGATATCATGTCATCGTGGGTAGGTTTGATCACGACTTTATTATTGTTGTTGTTGTGGTTGTGGTTGTTATTATTATTATTAATAATAATAATAATAATAATAATAATAATAAATGGGATTAACTTTTTTGTTCTCTCTGTTAAAAAAACACACAAATGTCTCCTTAACAGTCATATTGTATCTATACAAATATTTAAATATATAAATATTTACACACACATATACAGTTATTTAGATTAATATATGATATATTTCGTATATAACAAGGGCGTTTGTATTATTTATTATTTGTTATTTATATTAAGAGTGATAAAGTGCTTGTTATTATTTATTTTTAGCAAAATTTTACATTCCATTTTACATTAAATAAATTTTTAAATACAGTATAATGTTTCCATGTACTTGAGAACTTGTTTAACAAGTTAATGTTATAGTGAAGCTTCGTTTTCCATTCAAGCAGACAATTCCTTTTCTTAAACTTCCTGTGATGTTTCAGCTGTATTTCACACAGAAGTACCTGCAACTTGACCTTTGTATATTAATATCTGTACTGTCTAGAAGTCGATGACAGGCAAAATATTATAAGGCAAGGCAGCTGACTAAAACACTTCAAGTATACATTACTTTCGTGAGCATGCTTCCCCAGGGACTGAGTTTAAAGTGAAAGTGGTGTTGAAGGGTCTCATCAGTCTTCTAATACATGCATGTCTCCTTGCTGTGACAGACATCTGTCCGTTTTCGGCTTATTAGGCAGAAAGAGTAGAGCTGACAGGCTCAAAGATGCACAGAAGTGCAGCTCTCTCATAATAAGGCATCACCTTCCCACACCATCACCTATTCATCTGCCACTGGGTTTTTGTCAAGAGGAGAGTTTGGCAAAATGTTTTCTGTCTGACCACAGGCCAGAACAGTGCTGGTCTCTTTTGATACTGAGCTCATTGATTATTAATGTATCTCAGGTTCCGTACACATTATCGACTTACAGGCTCTTTTACAGGTCATTCTGTTGCTCCCTGTTTGTGGTCAAAATAATGCAACCACAGATTTTGTGCAAACTGTGCAATTGTTATAGTAATAATAATAGTAAAAAGACTTTTTGTTTCAATAATTTAAATGTGAAAGTGAAAATGTGGGGTAAAATTGAATGAATTGTGGGTTTATTTTGAGATTTTAATGATAAGATTTAGTAATTGGTTTTCTTACAAAGTAGCTGAAGTAAAATAAGGTGAGGTTTTTATTTATTTATTTATTTATTTATTTATTTATTTATTTATTTATTTATTTATTTATTTATGTTAACAAAAATGATTTTAGTTGTATTGAAATTAAAGATTATGTTTTAATTAACTAACTGAAACAACCGTGGTTCTTTTTATTCAGTAATGGACAATGTTTATACAATAAAAAAACTGGCAGAATGATAATCTATAAACAGTGCCTAGCATAAATGACATACACCCCCTTTTGAAAATGGATATTGTTAACCATTTCTCTGTGAATATAAACAATACATTTTGGTGCATTTAAACAAAACTGTTTTATTAAACAATTATATCCATTAAAATAAGAGTTTGGTCACCTAGCATCTTTTGCAATAGAAAGATTATACATTATATTATGTATTTCTTAATATGTTTTTCTTGGTTTTTCCTGTTTATTAAAATTTTATTTAATATTTTTACTCAACATAATAATGTGGGTGTACTAGTTTTTGGACTGCGATCTTACTTTCAGTTTGGTCTTTGGTACTGCACAAATATATTATTGTAAAGCATTCGATTTTAATTTAAAAGAGGCATCTGTGAGGGTGTGCACATTTATGCTGAACATACATACATCACTGTGTATATTTAGGAAAGAGGAAAGATGTAGGTTTCTAAAGTGGCACTTGCATACTTTTTTTTACAGGTGGTTATGGGGTGCACCAGCAATTGATTTGGACAATACCCATTACTAATGGCTGTTAATTTATGTTAGATTGTATTTGCAGAAAGAGCCAGACACCAGTTTCCTTCCACTGTTTATGTTCAGAGGCAGATGTTAAATAGCTTGTGGCAAAGTGAAACAGTGTAAAGCAAATGTGTAAATACCACATGGCTACAGCAAAAAGAACTTGGTTCTCAGCAAGGAGTGAGCAGGCATTCCTTACAGCAATCATTAGGCAGATTTACAGAGCACTGTCTGGGAAAAAAACTCCATGATATTGGTTATAGAGGGCATTAATTATGAAATAGACTTCTGGGAAGAAATAACAAAGTGTGGTCAGAGGTTTAAGAAGACTCTGACAATAAATCTTAAAAGACCCAATGATCCTATTAAACTTTAATGCAGATTTAACTGTCCATTAGCATGAAACGCAAAGGGAAGGATGAATCTATGGGCATTATTAAGCATTCAACACCGATTCAATTTTAAACTTTGTTAATTAAGAAAACGCACGTTCCTTAGGTCGAATGAACCAAGAATTGCTTACAGAATATCATTTACATGTGCTAGCAAACTAGCTCGTGGAGACTGAGTATTATGGCATATTTGACATTACCAATGATCACAGAGCATTCCAAATCATTAGCATTTCCTATTATTTATGGTCTGGTGTTGTGGGATCTTGTACCAATAGGGTCTATTTAAATTAATGTTGTCGTAGCGTAAATAAAGGAACTAAAGTAGTACATAACGTTGATGTAAATGGGTGTTTGATTCTAATACATTGACATCAACAGGACTTTGAATGTATTTCTTCCTGAGCTTTTTGGAGAGAAATGTGTTGAGGTCTGTTCTCTCTTTGATGTTTGCCCAGAGCCTCTGAATTTTTAAAATCTCAGTCAACAAATGAGAATTGAGACCCTTTAATAAAGTAAAATATAAGCTCCAAAAATGGAGAGAAAAAGAAGTTCCGTCCTCTTAGGACTGAACAGAAATAGCACTGTTTAGCGTGTTCCTTGGCTGAAAATGGTACAGGTATTTACTGCAGAGTTTAAAAGCACTCACACTGGGGACAAATCCTCTGGCAGACATGCACGGCCCGCCGTACAACAAACCATGAGATGCTCTTATCTTTGGAAAATGCTTGGTCTGTTTGTAATTCGAAGGCTTGAAATTTCAATGAAGCGCTTAGCTTGAAAGTGCTGAGCCAACGAACGCAATCTTCTATAGCTGTGAATGCACCAGAGCCAGTTGCCACGTAAGCAGCGACCTCCAAAATCAAAGCATCAGGCTGTTTGGGCTACAGATAGACTTTTCCAAGAAAGCTTTTGATGGAGTGAGTGGATGTGAATCATGGTCGGGAAATGGACTTCTGTCCAGCAGGTTGCATTTACACGACTAACACTGTTGTGCCCTGGAGCGAATCAACTAACTTTCATTCACATGAGAGAAAGAGAGAGAGAGTAGAGCAATGAATTAGTTATGTAAGAACAATTTGGTTCTCTGTTAAGTGTGTACCTGTAGTTTGTGGTGCTTTCAGCAATATTTTTGCTGTCTCCTTAGACTGATGCTGAGAGAGGAACCGCCCAGCGCGCCGCCCAAGAACATAGTAGCCAGCGGCAGAACCAACCAGTCCATTATGGTGCAGTGGCAGCCGCCTCCAGAGCCTCAGCTCAATGGAGTCTTGAGAGGCTACGTCCTCAGGTGAGACATGCACAAACCATTTCACAAACAACACTTGCCTGATGAAATGTGCAGAAATAGGACTCCTGGTACTTCCAATAAGTGGCTGGCTTCAGTCCAGCGTTCTCTGTTGAGTCATTTCTCTCTTTTTTGCTTTGAATGTTTATGTTTTTCTGCATTTTTAAAAAAAGTAATATGACATTTATTTCTCTGTAAAATGTAAATTGTTTGTTTGAGCTATGTTACAAAGGAACACTGGCTCAACCAGTGGGCGGTATGTCTGTTTCTGCAGCCAACAAAAGTGGTTAGACTTGAAAAATATATTTGCTAACATTTTGCGAGGAGATTCATATGCGTTTTATGCTGTTTTAAAAGTTACTATTTTTGTTTTGGGCGTTGCCTTCAAAGGCTGGTACACACCAAGCCAACTGTCAGTTCCTTTTGTGAATGAGAAAACAGACATTTTATCTGTTTGGTGGGTTCACATGCAGCTTTTTGGTCTAGACATTAGGCAACAACTCAGTTAAGTTTCATCTGCGCTAGTTGTTTGGCTTGGTGTGTACCGATTTAAGGTGTTTTCATGCATCAAAGGTGAAAAATCACTTTAATTTTCTCATTATTCGCATTTCAGATCACCTCATACCCGATGAAAAAAAGCCTACTCTGCCCACGGTGGTCAGATGGCCCAGTTTGTAGTGATTTTCAATCAAAATTCACAATTTTTATCTTTTATCTTCATCATAACAACTTGACATTATCAAGACAATGTAACTTATCATAAATCTGTCATAAACATGATTGTAAAGAGGCCATTACAATTGTTTCATGAATTTTGTAACAGGGTCATTCATATTTTTCTTCAATATTATTTTCAACAGTGATACAAATTGAACCGACACTTTTAAGAGAAAATAAGTTTCCAACTTCCACTGAAAAAATGTGATCAGAAAAATATGTCATGTTGTCAAGACAAAGACAGGTTATGATATATTTAACTCAAACAATGTCATTTTTCATTTAAATTTATATAACTGAGCTAATGACACTTAATGACAGTCATCATAAGCAGTGCATAAAATTTCTATTATACTCATGACATGTGTGACACGTTGGCGTTTCTCAGTGCTGGGTTGCGGATGGAGGGGCATTCGCTGCATAAAACCTATGCTGGATAAGTTGACGGTTCATTCTGCTGTGGTGACCCCTGATTAATAAAGCAACTAAGCCGAAAATAAAATGAATGAGTTTATGACATGTTATTATCATTATGAATATTACTTCAAGTAAAATTTTACCGCTCCTGTTTAAAAACAAAAAGTTTAATAGAGACAACTTAACCATGCCTTTAAGAAATACATTTGTTACAGTATTTGTTCATCTTCCTTAATGTTAACTACAACATTTAATTGTTAGTTCATGACTTGTCGACGAAGTAGTATAAACAAATACAGCTTCAAACTTCAGACATTATAAACAAAATAGATATTAGACAAAATAGACATTAAGCTTGATTAAAAATGCCTGAGAAGTTTAATTATTTACATAATGCACTAATGTTGAGGAACAGAAACTTAATGTAAAGCATTTCACATTATTATTTTTTTTCATGCAGTTTTTCTAATTCCAAATCTACACTGTTAAATATACATTTATTCATTTGGCAGACACTTTTGATTAAAAAGTGAAGCTTAATTTGGAACCAGCAATGTCAGTTTTTGATTGCATTTGTCAATGCTTCTAGATAATGGAGTTGACCTTATGTCACTTTCACTGCTGTTTAATAAGCAGCATTTATGAACAAACTGATTTAAAAGGAATGTTTGGCATGTCTGTGTCAACGAGAATCTAGTCAGACTGTCATTAAAGTTTTGCATAACATAAAACTCCACACTAGTTGTTGGAACAGTTTTTGGTAAACTGAATTATTATACATTAAATAAAAAGATACTGGGGCAGCATGGTGGTTCAGTGGTTAGCACTGTCGCAAGAAGGTTGCTGGTTCGAGTCCCAGCTGGGTTAGTTGGCGTTTGTATATTCTTTTCGTGTTGGCGTGGGTTTTCTCCGGGTGCTCCGGTTTCCCCCACAGTCCAAAGACATGTGCTATAGGTGAATTGAATAAACTAAATTGACTAAACTGACTATTGGCCAGTGTTAGGTCATACTGTTTGATCTATATTTTTTAGTACCACTTCAGTAGAGATTTTCATAAGACTCATAAGTCATTAAACCTTTGATAATCATCATTTCATTTCAATAATCACATCATTTAATAATGTGAGTGCGATTTTATGCTTGCTTATTACAACTGTCATTCAGTGTCATTCGCTCAGTTATGACATTTTAAATGCAGAGATGACATTGTTTATT
>CAIGQQ010034268.1:0-17891 GCA_903798035.1 Danio albolineatus
ACACACACACACACACACACACACACACACACACACACACACACACAGAGTGTTGGGTAAAAAGGAATATATTACATTTAAGTCGCTTTAAAAAAGTAACTAAATTTACAACTTTTTTGGGAAAGAAATCTGAAAGAATGTTAAAACTTATGTATAATCTACAAAAGAAAGAGTTATGCTATGTTAAAGTGGCTTAAAAATTGTAATATATTACTTTTTACCCAACACTGCACACACACAAACACACACACATGCAGGTATTCACCACGTTCAAGTTAATGCTGAATCAATTAAAATAAATACCAGAAAGCAAAACATGAATATCTGACCTTTCCTGAAACAGGATGCGGAAAGATCCGGCTCAAATTAACCACTGAAATCGATACATTTATCTGCATATGATGTCCAGCTGGCAGCAACTTTTTTTTGAAGTGTTGTGAATGAAGCGCGCTGGGACAAATGTCTGCATGTGCCCAATAGAAACGAGGCAGGCATGGAAGAAAACACTCGCTGCTGTAACGTTTACTCATTGAGATATGTTTCTCTGTCTGCGTCAAGCCGATGTCCCGCCCCCGAGAACCATATACAACACCGTGATTGGTAGGTATGTTCAACTCCACATACAACACTGTAAAGTGCCATACATATCAAACTCGTGGGCTGCACTGAAATTAAACCTTCAAATTAAGGTGGGGGCCACAAATTATCGTCCAGCGGGTGTGAGTTTGAGACCACTGGTTTAGATGATTGGGATTTCAGCAGTTCATTCATTCATTCATTTTCTTTTCGGCTTAGTCCCTTTATTAATCCGGGGTCGCCACAGCGGAATCAACCGCCAACTTATCCAGCATTTGTTTTACGCAGCGGATGCCCTTCCAGCCACAACCCATCTCTGGGAAAGATTTCAGCAGTTAACGTATTTAAATAAACAACAATTTCACCAAAGCTGCTTTAATCAGACCAAACCTGTTAAGTGTGAACACAACCTAAGATATGAAAATCCATTGTAGAGCACGATATTGGAGCATGAACAGATTCCCTAACCAATCCTGAATCGTTTTGCAATTCAGTAAAGGAACTGCTACAGGATCTTAGAGACAGTTCACCCATAAAATAAAAATGTACTCACTATACACTAACCCTCAAGTGGTTTCAAACCTTTTTGACTTTCTTTTCTCTGTTGAACACAACAGAAGATATTTTGAAGAAAGCCGAAAACCAGTAACCATTGACATCCATAATAGAAAAACAAACAAACAATATAGAAGTCAATGGTTACTGCTTTCTTGAAAAATATCCTCTTTTGTGATCAACAGAAGAAAGAAAGTGAAGTGAATGCTGAGTAAATGATGACAGAATATTCGGTTTAGAGTGAACTTTACGGTGGCCGAGAAAGTTTAACGCGCTGCAATTTAAGAAAGCACATGCAATAACAAAAAACACCAGCAAATTAAGATACGATCTTCATTAATTTGACAGCACACCTGTTGCAAATTGTCACAACACAGACAACTGAAGAAACGCGCAGCAAATTGATCAAAACACAAACAACAAAAGAAACACGCAGCAAATTGATCAAAACACAACGGAAAAAACGCGCAGCAAACAGTCACATAACACAACTAAAATGTTTTAAGAGGACCCAAAAACATGACGAACCCAGTAGATACGGACCCGCCGGGACTGTTGTTCAGTGAAGTGATTGGTGGTCTTTGAAAGTTGAGTTGTTTATCGTTTATTTTAATATCCTGATTACACGATTCTGTTGTCTTTTGTAAATTATCAGTCTAATTAATGATTAACTGAAACGTTACGTTATTAAATAAATTAACTACATCCGCATCTCAGCTGGGTTCGTCATGTTTTTGGGTCCTCTTAAAACATTTTCGTTGTGTTATGTGACTGTTTGCTGCACGTTTCTTCCGTTGTGTTTTGACCAACTTGCTGCGTGTTTCTTTTGTTGTTTGTGTTTTGACCAACTTGCTGCGCGTTTCTTCCGTTGTCGGTGTTGTGAGAATTTGCAACAGGTGTGCTGTCAAATTGATGAAGATCGTATCTTAATTTGCTGGTGTTTTCTGTTATTGCATGTGCTTTCTTAAATTGCAGCGCGTTAACCTTTCTCGGCCACCGTAGAACTTTCCCTTCATATGTCGATAAGCCCTTATATTGTTATTTATTTATATCCTATCTCAAAATAGTGCTTCAGAACTCGACTAAAATTTTGATACAAAATATTATTAGCGAAGAACATCACTAGCAGGAAACGGTCCAGCCATGCATTTACTCATTCCCTAAGCACATGCGGTGTGTCAGATCCAGCTCATTTGTTTCAGTGAGCATGTAACATAGCTGCATGTTGCTTTTTTTTAACATATTGCACATTAAAGACCAATACGGGTATATATCTCATGCCTAATCAATGACCTGTCAATGAATCAGTCGGGCTCTAACAATGACATACTGAATTCATTCATTCGTGTTCTGCATTAACAATACAGTAAAATTCCAAGTGATGAAGGTTTTAATTACTATTGCTGCACAAATTCTTTGGACCAAATGATGCTTTAAAACGTATCGTCCAGAACCGCTATACAAGGACAAAGACCGACAGAGACCTGATTATATATATACGACTCTGTATAATGAGGATGTGGCATTAACTGTGCCACCATAAAGGGCAAAAATCACACCATCACTCAATGGTGTGGAAAAGCACATTTCAAATCGACTGGAAAATAAAAGAGGGGGATGTTAAACATCCTCAGGAGATTTTAAACTGGTGACCAGTCTGATTAGAACAGTGGAAACAAAAAGCAATAAAAAGATTCATTTCCTCTGCAGTCGTTCAAAAATCATGCCGACCTTTGTTTTTTTTCTCCACTGCTTGATGCTGCCTCCTGTGGTCAGTTATGGTCATTGCATGGTCAGCCAGATCCAGCAGGCCCAAACGATCTGTTTGAACTGAAGCAGGTACACAGCCAGTGCCGTCTGCAGCTCTTCGCAGGCTCGATGGGGTCTCCGGCGGTCTGTACAGTATAATGCGAGACCCAATGCTGACAGCAGCAGGAACAGGCAGGTCAGCAGGGCCAGGTGCAAACGGCTTTGAGGGGTGTCGTATACTGAAAAAACACAGTTCAGAGTGACATACTACCTTCTTTTGGATTTGTACCTGCTTAAAAATAGGGAATACATGAATATTGTTTAAAACAGTCAGTCATTCTTTAAAGTGACCCTTGCACAATTAATTGATATATTAATACATTTATATGTTAATACAGTTGAGTGGCAACAGTCTGTGAATATAACCAGCTTCTAAAGGTAAAAATATATAATCACACTTCATAAAAGCAGACTGCAGAAGCACTCTGGGCTGCGTTTCTGAAAACCATCGTTAGCTAACTAAGGTCGCAAATTATTACAAACATAGTTCGTTGATTTGGCATTTCTCAAATCCGTCGTTACAACGAACATTCGCAAACTGCATCTCAATCTTGTATGCTTGCAACTACACCCGTAAAGCTGTAGTTAGAGGCATAGTTCCTGGCTGTGTTCTATTCCCCGTTATGCCCCTATGCCATATTCATTCAGAACATTCTAACATTTAAACTTGCAATGATTAAAAATAAAATAAAATAATTAAAGTCATTTCTTTTGCGTGTAATGTGCTTTCCAAGTATTCTTTTACAGTTCACTTTTAGCGGTCTTCATATTGACAATTGCGTTCTCTTCGTAGTGCACTTTGAAATAAATTATGCCATTTTGAACGCAGCCGTGGCTCATGACAAAAGCTACAGGGTGACTATTATTTAAAAGCGGAATTTGTGTTACATCTCCAAAGTTTGTGAAAAGAAACTATATAGCATACGTTAATGCTTTTAATTTACAGTAGGTAATTTATTCTGAAATTTGGCTGTACTGTATATGTGAGCCTGTTGGTTACAACTTTTTTGCAGTGGTTTGAATGTGTCCAATTTTAAAGTAGACTTAAATTTTTCTTTTTGAAAAAACAAACAAACAAACAAACAAACAAACAAACAAACAAACAAAAAACTAAAACAATATCTACTTACTAATAATAATAATAATAATAATAATAATAATAATAATAATAATAATAATTCATTCATTCATTTTCTTTTCGGCTTAGTCCCTTTATTAATCCGGGGTCGACACAGCGGAATGAACCGCCAACTTATCCAGCATTTGTTTTACGCAGCGGATGCCCTTCCAGCCACTACCCATCTCTGGGAAACACATCCACACATTCTCATTCACACACATACACTGTGGACAATTTAGCTTACTCAATTCACCTGTACCGCATGTCTTTGGACTGTGGGGGAAACCGGAGCACCCGGAGGAAACCCACGCAACCACGGGGAGAACATGCAAACTCCACACAGAAATGCCAACTGGCCCAGCCGGGGATCGAACCAGTGACCTTCTTGCTGTGAGGCGAACGTGCTACTCACTACGCCACCGTGGCGCCCCAATAATAGTAATAATAATTATTATTATTAGTATTATTATTATTAAGTAGGATTTTTTTTCATATCTTAATAAATAGCCTACTGTAAATTAGCCAACAACCATTAACGATTTATATAATTTATATATGAGACTAGAATACGTGTTAGCTAAGTGATTTTAAGGAATATTCTCAATTATATTTGTTAAGGAAACATATATAGTTCCTATTTGTGTCATTTACATATATTTCAAATAATATGGAAAACGATTGCATGTTTTTTTTTATTACTAAAACTAATATTGGATATATTATCATTATTTTTTTAAATGAGTGTGCGTGTAAAACATAATATGTTATACTATAAAACATAATATGTTATAATATAACATGCACAAAATTATGTTTTTTTTTTCTCTAAAAAAGTAGTTACTCCACCCTATTCAGAGCATCATTATGGACATTTTACGTTATAACTAAGGTGGTTCAAATGATGGATCTGTGACAGAGAAACTGTGGTTTTGGGAAAACACTCGTCACTACAAATAAGTCAACAGAGTCACTTTCAACAGAGTCATCAGAACTTTCAGCTGAACTTCAGCAACCGTTCTACGTCAACCATTCATATAAAACCAAGATATAATCTTTGATGGCTACTTGTAAACAGTGTTGGGAGAAATTAAGCTTTTCATAGCTTTGAAACAATTCAACAAACTGCTTTGGCAAAATGATTCAAAACACCATATGCTAAGGACACCTAGTTGTTAAAAGCATGTTAATGCAATACAAACTCCACCAGCACTCTACCACTTCTCTCTTGTCTGACTGATTGGCTCGAATGTTCACAATCTTGAAATATTATTAGGGTTTTTTAATCTCTTTTCTTCATCTAGAGTATATGTTAAGCTGCTGTGACACAATTTATGTAGTAAAAATCACTATAGAAATAACAATGAATAAAAAAATAAAAACTTCATCCAGAAGAAAAATATAAAATACAAAATCATGTGAAAATTCCTTCGCTCTGTGAAATAAAAAAAACAAAAACAATCCAATATTTAAATTATAATTTTCTCATTCATCTACAGACAACAGCATTTATTTCATCAAAATACTAATATAGTTTGGACTCTATCTATGAATGTGTAGGAATGCATCATGTCAGCATTTTTCACTGGATAAATAAGGTAGATTTCCACAATGATTACAACAACATTTAACAACATTTGAGAAATTAAATAGAAACATTAAGAAAAGGCTACTCTGGGTTTTGCATGCATGGCATTTAACACAATGTAATATTTCAAAATTGTGGCACAATCCATGTGCACTCTAAAAAACACAGAAAAGTGCAATTTATAAACTCCAGTGTACCAGATGCCTGTTAAAAAAAGCTAGTTTGGGTTTTTACCACAGGGAACTTAGCATTTAGTGCATTGAGGTTTTGGGCTTAAGAAGGTGGGTTGGTTTTGACTGGTTCAATCGAGATACATATGTATATATATATATATATATATATATATATATATATATATATATATATATAAGGGCTGTCAATTGATTAAAAAAAATAACTAATTAATCACACTTTTGTCTGTGATTAATCATGATTAATCACGAAAAGCCGTATTTATTACAGAAATAAAAACACAGGCATGTCAGTGCCATTTGAATTTTAAAACAATCAATGCCAATAACAAACTTAATTATTTCCATGTTGGATTCTAAGTGAACAACAAAAAAATCCAAAATACAGGCACTGCAAATGTGAAAATTGGAAAATTATAATAATAAAGTATTGAATACAGACAATTGTATTCATTGTAAAGTTGTTTTGCGAGTTGAGAACATTAATTATAAAGTAGAAACAATTTTGCTTAGTCCACCGTGAATTTCGGTGCTTAAATTCTGTGTGCCACTGGTGCTGTGACAAGGACGCAAGAAGCACCAAGGGGTACATCAAAGTCACGTATTAAAGACTATAGGCTAGACTTCTTACATGGACTTTGGTCACGCCATCTCTAAACATCAAATTCTAAACTGCTTTGAGCGACTGTCTGCGATGTTAGGCGTTTAATCTTGTTGTTAGTCAATCCAGACATACACAAACACTCTCTCTTACACACACACACACACACACACACACACATACACACACACACATACACACACACACACACACACAAACTCAGATCACGCGGGCAGTACAGCGAGCTCACCCGGTATAAGCGACTCCCTTCAGAGTCATCAATGCGCATGGCCGCGTTCATCAAATTTGCTCTAGGCGAACGGTGATCACGCCGCCCTCAACCCGAAAGTGAAAAAGAAAGTGACCGGTTCGCAGATGAACGTGCGGACCGGGAGGGAGAGAGTAGGTGTCGCGGATTAAGCTGGATTTATACTTTCGCCTGGCGCACCTCGAGGCTTTTATACTCGCTGAGGGAGGGGGTAGGTGTCGCAGATTAAAGTGAGGACCGAGGGGTCTTCTGTCGGCCGCCTCTGTGGACGCGCCGGCCCTGAACACACGGCGGCCAGAACAGGAAATAAAAAAAAACTGCCACTGCGTTAAATGCGTTCATTTTTTTAACGCGTTCAATATTTCAAATTAATTGGCGCGCGTTAACGCACTAATTTTGACAGCCCTAGTTTTCATACTTTGTTAAGGATTAAGTCGTTCATTTACGTGACTATTACTTGCAGGTGTTCTGCGTTATGTTCTTACACTGAAAACTCTGTCTTCGAGGAAGTTAAAAATTGGGATTTGTATTTTAAATTTATTTTTGTAATTGTATGTATTTCATATTATTGCATATATATTGTGGTGTGTACATGTGCCTGATTGCTAGCCTGCTGGCTGATTACGGTGATTGATTGCAGGTGTGATGTGTAGAGCTGGATCATTATTTCTTGCGTATTCATTTGTATATCTCTTAACCTGATGAAGACCATGTAGGTCGAAACGTTGTCAAATTAAAACAAAAATTTGAGAGCTAAAGTGGCAGTGTGCCGATTCTCTTTTTTGATTGCTATTTTTACTTGCCCTGCCAAAATTTTCACTGGCCCCACCAAAAACAAAAAAAAGTTAATAGCTACTTCTTAGCCACATATTTTCAACAATATAAAAAAAAAAAAACGTCTGTGAATTCATTCATTCATTTTCCTTTCGGCTTAGTCCCTTTATTAATCCGGGGTCGCCACAGCGTAATCAACCGCCAACTTATCCAGCATTTGTTTTACGCAGCGGATGCCCTTCCAGCCACAACCCATCTCTGGGAAAACGTCTGTGAATCTGGAATTTAAATACTTTAAAAATATTAATAAGGGCTCAACAATTAGGACTGCCCGATGGCCTGGGGACAGTGTGAGAGATGCTGCTCAGGACAGCAGACAGAATCGTTACTGGCCCGATCAGGCCAGTGCTGCCTTGTCACAAAATTTTAATTTGCCTGCGACTATTTGTCAATTGCATGCAAATATAGTCTTAAAATCAAGAAATAGTTTGTGCTTTCAAGTATTTGAATGCTACCTTCTCTGTGAAGTCGTAATTACCATTTACCATGCTTTTTTGGTTCCTCTTATCTGATTGGATGTTGTGAGCACGTTATTCTTTTCCGTAACCTGGTAAAAACCAACACAGCGAAAAGACGACAACATGACAGCAACATCAAACTATGAGGCTACAAGAAAATGTCTGTTTTGTGATGTTTTGCTGTCATTTTTAAGTCAGCCAGGTTTTGTTTTTCCTTAACATTTTTAGAAATTATTTTTCATACATTTAAAATATGTGGCTAAGAAAAAGCAACTTTTTTTTGGTGGGCCAGTGAAAAATTTTGGCAGGGCAAGTAAAAATTTGAACCACTGGTTCAATCGGGCCAGTAGAAAAAATCCTTAGTGTTGAACCCTGCATGTATAGTGAGCAAAATTCAAAGTTTTATGCAAACGAAAAGAGCAGTGTGGAAAATGTGCAGGTGTTTTATTGCAGTTCAACGAAACTGTGCATTCATTCATTCATTCATTCATTTTATTGTCGGCTTAGTCCCTTAATTAATCATTGGTCGCCACAGCAGAACAAACCACCAACTTATTCATGTGTTTTCCTGCTGCAACTCATCCATGGGAAACATCCATACACACTCATTCACACACATACACTAGGGCCAATTTAGCCTACCCAATTCACCTTTACCAAATATCTCTGGACTTGTGGGGGAAACCCAAAGGAAACCCACGACAACATGGGGAGAACATGCAAACTCCACACAGAAATGCTAACTGACCCAGCCGAGGTTCGAACCAGCGACCTTCTTGCTGTGAGGCGATTGTGCTATCCACTGTACCACCATGATGCCCTCAAACTGTGCAAAACACACAATTTTTTTCATTGTGTTGAACCCACGTAAACGTCTGCCTCCAAGACGTTAGAAACAGATGTTTTCTTTAATCCTCATAATCTGATGATGCCGCTATGTTGCCATCTCTATGCTGTACTGGTTGTTACCAGGTTACAGAAAAAACAGCATGCTCACAACATCCAATCAGATAAGAGGAACCAAAAAGCAATATGGCATTTATGACATTACAGAGAGGGCAGCATTTAAAGGCTTAAAAGCACAAACTGTTTCTAAATTAAATATAAATATCCTCATAGATCGCTTAAACTCTACAGGTGTCCAGGGAATGGCTTTACAATGGTTCAAGTCATACTTAACTAATCAATACCAGTTTGTGAATATTAATGGACAACCTTCACAAGTCAGGCCAGTAAAGTATGGGGTGCCTCAAGGATCAGTTTTAGGCCCTTTGCTGTTTACAATTTACATGCTGCCCCTGGGAGACAATATTAGAAGACACGGGATCAGCTTTCACTGCTATGCAGATGATACTCAATTATATATTTCTACTAAACCTGACGAGACGTCTAAACTATCAAAACTAACTGAGTGTATTAAAGATGTTAAAAACTGCATGACCAACAACTTCCTTCTCTTAAACTCAGACAAAACTGAACTATTACTTATAGGACCTAAATCCTGTACACAGCAGATCGCACAACTCGACCTGCAACTAGAGGGATACAGAGTTAGCATTAGCTCTACTGTTAAAGATCTGGGTGTCATATTATACAGCAATTTAACTTTTGAAAACCATATCTCCCATATCACAAAAACTGCATTCTTTTATCTGAGAAATATTGCTAAGCTACGAAGTATGCTATCCATCTCAGATGCAGAAAAGCTAGTTCATGCTTTTATGACTTCTAGGTTGGATTACTGTAATGCTCTGCTCGCTGGTTGCCCAGCCTCCTCTATTAACAAACTTCAGCTAGTACAAAATGCAGCCGCCAGAGTTCTTACCAGGTCTAGAAAATATAATCATATCACCCCGATTTTATCCTCCTTACACTGGCTGCCTGTTAAGTTTCATATTGAGTTTAAAATATTACTTCTTACCTATAAAGCATTAAATAATCGAGCTCCTGTTTATCTAACCAACCTTCTGTCTCGCTACAATCCAACCCGTTCTTTAGGATCGCAAAACTCAGGGCTTCTGGTAGTACCCAGAATAGCAAAGTCAAGTAAAGGGGGTCGAGCCTTCTCATTTATGGCTCCTAAACTCTGGAATAGCCTTCCTGATAATGTCTGAGGCTCAGACATACTCTCACAGTTCAAAACTAGATTAAAGACCTATCTTTTTAGTAAAGCATACACTCAATACGTCACTTAGCGGTATGATGCATGAATGTGTTCCACGCATCTCCTTTATATACACTATGAACTGCAGCTACGCTAATTATTCTCTTTGTTCTCTATTTCCAACTGGGGATACCCATCCCGAGGCCCCCAGAGACTATGCAGCGCCACGGATGTGATCCAAGACCAGCGACGAGACTATTCCAAGGCTTTATAATCCTGGACCTCGCTGTATCCTGAGCAGCTGCTTGGCGGAGTAGCAAGCGAGAGACGGATTCCTGTGACCCTCCAAGGACAGACGAGCCTCGAGTTCTCCAACCTCCAGCGCCTAGACTGCAGCTAGAGCTGTGCATCGATGGATTACTCTTCTGTGTTTGGACTCTAAGTAGTGAATGTTAAACAACACTGAACTGAACTGAACTCAAACATTAATAACTAAACTGACATTTTCAATTTACTATAACCTTCTATGTGAAGCTGCTTTGACACAATCTACATTGTAAAAGCGCTATACAAATAAAGGTGAATTGAATTGAATAAAAGACTGTAATTGCACGCAATTGACAAATAGTCACATTCATTTAAAATCAAACTTTAGTGACAAGGCAGTGCTGGCCCGGTCTGACCAGTAACAATCCTGTCTACTGTCCTGAGCGTATCTCATGCTGGCCCCGGGCCATCGGGCAGTCCTTATTGTTGAGCCCTGCATGTTCCAAAAGCATAATAGGTGCCCTTTAAATAACTGAATCCCAGCGAAAAAGTCTTCAGAGCAGTGGTGTATCCAGCTAAAATAAATGCTTTATGTCAATATTTTAACCTCTAAGAGGACTGGATAGTGGATAACAGGAAACTATTTGTCGAAGAGGGATTCGAGGATCGGGGAACGACCCTCAGGTTCATTTGCACATAAGCGCCTGTGGAAGCCGTGTATTTCTCTCTAGACATGTCTACAACATCCACTGGAGTCCTCCAGGAAGACACGTCACTCCAG
Organism: Danio albolineatus; assembly: GCA_903798035.1. NCBI lineage: Eukaryota > Metazoa > Chordata > Actinopteri > Cypriniformes > Danionidae > Danio > Danio albolineatus. The sequence continues at coordinate 11,150 of CAIGQQ010034268.1, forward strand.
GATGCTTCAGGGCACAACTGCCCCAGCTATAAATGCATTTTTAATCGGCCCGGTATGAAGCGTCTAAATGGCAACTAATTAGAAAATGTTGAATTTTTAACATAATCTATTCATTATTGATAGCCGTTATTAATATTCAGACCTCACACAGGCAATGTGAGAAATCCAAGTGCTATACAGGTTTTGTTGTAGTCCGGCATGCCTTGAGCATATCGGTCCACTGTGGGCCAATTTAAGAGGAGCGAGTCATGCGTTTCCACATGCCAGACGCTGTCAAAGAGCATCCAATCTAAAAGATGTTCCTCATATAAAGGAATATGCAGCACATTGTTTCCAGGCACAGAGAAGACTAGAAAAACACAGAGTTTCCTGATCAAATGCAATACCAAGTTCAGACCAATTTTATTTTAGAAAAGATTATTCGTCAAAACAGCACTCATTTATTAGACATTTATAATGAAGGAAAATAGGGTGGGGAAGAGAGTTTAATGTGCTGCAGTTAAAGAAAACGCATTACAAAAAATGCCAGCAAAGTAACACGGTAAAGCAATGGTAACAACAGGTCTCCGGCAGAAACGGTGACATAAACAATTGAATAACTATCCATTATTCAACACTATTGTGTCAGTAGACTAAATGTGCTCAATAGGATGTTTCTGTGGACTTGTACGTTTTGAAATAAACCCTGGGTCACACTTTATTTTGATGGTCTGTTTGTTGAATTTAAGTTACATTGCAACTAATTCTCATTAGATTATAAGTAGACTGTTAGGTTGGGGTTAGGGTTGGGGTTGGTGTAAGTTGACATGTACTTGCAAAGTTTCTTTTAGGCAGTTAAATGTCTGTTGAATGTCAGTTTTTACAATAGAATCCTAATTCTCTATTTTTGTCATGTTGCAGGACTTTGGATTTCAAGCAGCAGAAAACTCCAATATAATAAGATGTTCAAGCACTTCCAGTGAGCAAAACAACAATTGTAAGATTTTTTTGTTGGATATGCACTGGACTTATTTCACACAATGTACTTCTTGTGTTCTAATAAAACATTCATACTATATGTTTCTGCCTATTATTTTACTATTAAAAATAAGTGGTATGTGAAAAGACTAAAACAGTTGCTAGAAACATGTGTGAAAATCAGAAACAAGCAGGTGAAAATCACAAGACATAGTCTCAGAAAAATAATTCCAGAAATTTCATTTAGCATACTGTAATATTGGCATCAAATTCAAAACTTGTACTCAGAAGATGTGTGGCTTTTGACCTATTACTTTTCTGTGTTGCCTTAGGACTAATATTGTATATTTGTTTATGAATTGTTAAATGTTTAGTGCAGTGCATTTTTTTTTACATTACTTAAGCATCGATTAACTTTTTTTCATTTTGAGCATTATAAACATTAGATGAGGGATAATAAAGCCCAGAGCGTCTTCTTTCCAAAGATACATGAACTGTGAATGTAGACCAAATCATTCAGCATCTGTTAATGTTTTAGTTTGGGATGGTCAGTTTTCAGAAAATGCCTCTGACGGTGAGGGAAAGAAGGACACCGATATAGTCTCGGAAAACATTTTACAGAAATCTCATTTTGCATGATATTTTAATCAAATTTACACTTGGCTTTCATGTTATATTTTTTCTAGGACATTACATTAATGTTTTCCTGTGTTTGTATGGAAACAAATATTGAAAACAATACAATTTGTTTTTCCTCATGTTTCATAATGTATAACCTTTTATATTTTTGGACATGACATTTCCCCTTTTAGCACATTAAAGCCCAAAGTGTCTTCTTTCCAATGATACCTAGTTTGTGTTTGTAGCTTAGTGGAGACAGGAACTATTACTATTTAAAGTTAGATAGGTGTAAATCCCCAAAAGCAGACAGTCTACTGATACTAAATGGACCATTGAAATAAAGTGTTACCAAACCCTGATGAACAGCAATGAATGCGTGTGTCTTGTTATTACGATGAAATGTACTCCATATCTAATAAGTGTTTTCTGTACGACTTACACAAATTTAGCAAATACATTCTTTATAAGCTTCCCGTTGAAAAACATCTAGCTGCAATGGCTGCTTGAGGGTTGTAGCTTTAAACTGACGTACAGTTTGTCAAGACTACTTGTGTTCTTTTTGATGTAATCTATTCATAAACATTGACATGTGAAAATACAGCGCCCCAGTACATCCGTGTCTAGGAGCTGGCTAAAGGTCCTTCTTTCCCGCACCGTCAATGGCATTTCCTCAAAACTGACCTTCCCAGACTAAAACATAAACAGTTGCTGAATTATTTGGTCTACATTCACAGTTCATGTATCTTTTGAAAGAAGACAATTTGGGCTTTATTATCCATCTAGAGCAGTGGTTCTCAAACTTTTTCCACCAAGTACCACCTCGGAAAAAAATTGTCTCTCCAAGTACTACCATAATAAACAGTATTAAAATACAGTAGTGTAGTACGCCTAATTAAGCAGCAATGCACAGTTCAAAAAGGAGACAAATAATTCCTATTATTAAGAATATGTATTATTGTCAGTCACTTTAAACAATATAAATAGTTTGAACATTAACTGTGCTTGCAGACCAAAAAAAACGTAACCGTTTAAATTAAAATGTGCTTTTAAAAGTGATTTAAGAATGGCGCTGTTTTTAAAAAGTACAAAGAAAACTGCTGTACATGTAAAGTATTAATGTATAGTAGCCTATTCATCAAAACCTGCAAATTTTGCAAGGATATACGTATATATACACATTCTTTTATTCATTTTGAGATATATATTGCATGTACAGATGACATATTTGTATATCTTTGAAATCTAAACGTTATTTTGTATTTTGATATGATTTGGAATTACATATTTAAATTAGAAATTAGATCTGCTTACTGCTCGTCATTTACAGTAGGCCTGTGTGATTAAATGCATAAATTCCATGGTCTGTTGATGTTCTTGATTCTGATTGGCTGGAGGATGTGCACTATTTTCATTGAACCACACAGGTAGTTCCAGTCAGTTTTGATCACTGTTTGAAATAAGTGCGCTTCTCCCAAACGTTTACAGTTACCATAGCAACTAGCATGTGCTTTACAGGAAACTGATGAGGACTGTTAATGGCGGACGTGAAATCAGCAAAATTATAAAAAATACTCATCAATTATGCCACAAAATCAAGTTTTAAGAGTTTTTTAAGCGAGAATATACTGTAGTTATTTTAAAGTCAAATCGGTAGTTTATAAGGATATCGCGTGTATAACAATGAGGGAAGCTCCAGTTGGTCAGCAGCAGCTCCGCGAATCTCCGCAACCCTTCGCAAGTGCCGCGCGCCTCGTTCTCTTCCTCTGTGCCAAGCAGATTGACTTTTTTTCACATCTGATGACGCGATGCACTAAAGTAAACATTCTAAGCACTCCGGTGTAATGTACGCTTCAGGGAACAGCCAATGCTGTCTGATCACGGTGTTATCGTACGGGTCAAAGGGTTAAAAAGTGTTTTCATTTTATTCTTTTATCATTCAGCGATTCTTCTGCGTACCACTAGAAGAAAGCGGTACGCGTACCACAGTTTGAGAACTACTGATCTAGAGTTTATAATGCTCAAAATTAAAAAAAGTTATAGATGCTTATGTAATGTAAAAAAAAAAAAAAAAATGCACCGCACTAAATGTTTTACTATTTCATGAACAAATATATGAAATTAGTTTGTCAAGAATACTCGTGTTCTTTTTGGTGTATCTATTCATAAACACTGACATATGGAAAAACAGCGCCAGAGTGTCCGCGTCGGGTGCTGGCTAAAGGGTTAATGTGTGTTTCTTTCATAGCGAACACAGAGTGTTGTGCATGAGAATAAATGTTTAACAGTGTCAAACCCTAAACTAAACAGCTCATTTTAAAATACCATCAAAATAAAAAATAATTAAACAAAAAACAAAAGTATATTTTTGACTGTTGTCAAATCACAAATATACTCCGCTTACTTACTGTGCCAGTCAATGCTTGCCACCACGACACTCTACTGTATGTCAAATGGATCACACAAAAATCTGGCTGATATTGTGTAGTGTGAATCTGTCACGACACTTCAGCTTGTACAGTGAGTCTGTCACATTCACCTCCTCAGAGAGCTGCTAAATTAGATGATTAAAGCTACAGCTACACTCACTTGGATACTTTTGAAACCATGTTTTCATGCACTGTGTACATATCTAGTGAAATATTTGAGAAGCTAAGGATATCAAGTGAAATAAAATCATTTCTAGAAATACTGCACTACATTAAAACAGAACTGTCTGTTACATTAGTCATGAATAACAAACTTCTTAAAGTCTGCGTGTGCTTGAAGTTGCTGAGTTGCATATATATATATATATATATGAGCAGTTCCAGCGTTATGGATGTGACATTTGCAGTAAAAACTCGAAACATAAATGCACATTATTGTTAACTTATTATTGTTATATTGTTATGCACAATATATGTTAACATTATATTGAAGCATCTGTTTATTTTTTTCCAAAACAACTATACACAGAATTATGGCATAAGAAAAATATCAATCTGTAAACAATTTTTATTCTTTAAATAAGGAAAATTAACATGTGTTATGGATGTGACAAAAAAAAGTCTGGGAGTTTGCAGTATACAACATACTTTGTAGAAATTCTGTGAATTAAACTGCACAATCCAAAAGAAATAATGATAATCTAAAGGATAAGAGTCGGCTCTCTAAAGAACAAACATTATTGATTTTATTTTATTTTACTTTTTTGCCTTTATGGGGAAAAAGTGTTGTTATGGATGTGACACTTTTCCGTTATGGATGTGACGGATGTGGAATTGCCACTTGTGTGACTTTGGTAAATGAAACATAATTGTTTGAAAACACTGACAGAGACATTTTTGAGTATTTCTGCAGTACTATAAAATACAAGAATACACAAAAAGAATTAAAAGTTTCGCTATTTTGGTGACAACCTAATTTTTATTATGGCAAGGTTGACATTTGCATATATATATATAGATATATATAGGGCGACACAGTGGCGCAGTAGGTAGTGCTGTCTCCTCATAACAGGAAGGTCGCTGGTTTAAGCCTCGGCTGGGTCAGTTGGCATTTCTGTGTGGAGTTTGCATGTTCTCCCCGTGTTCGCGTGGGTTTCCTCCGGGTGCTCGGGTTTCCCCCACAGTCCAAAGATATGTGGTATAGGTGATTTGGGTAGGCTAAATTGTTCGTAGCGTATGTGTGTGAATGAGAATGTATGGATGTTTCCCATTGATGGGTTGCAGCTGGAAGGGCATCCGCTACGTAAATAAAATGCTGGATAAGTTGGTGGTTCATTCCGCTGTGGCGACCCCAGATTAATAAAGGGACTAAGCGGAAAAGAAAATGAATGAATGAATGAATGAATGATTATATATATATATATATATACACAGTATGTCACAAAAGTGAGTACACCCCTCACATTTCTGCAATTATTTATTTATATGTTTTCATGGGACAACGCTGTAGAAATGACTCTTTGACACAATGAAAAGGAGTCAGTGTAAAGTTAGTTTAGCAGTGTAAATTTAGTGTCCCTTCAAAAAAACTAAAAATACAGCCAATAATAGCTGAACCCCTGGCAACAAAAGTGAGTACACCCCTAAGTGTTTAAATGTTTAAATTGAGCACAATTAGTAATTTTGCTTCCTCTGTGTCATGTGACTCATTAGTTTTACACTGTCTCAGGTATCTTCAGAGAGCAGGTGAGATAAATTTAGTATAAAATCTCTTCCACTCTCTCAACCTGGCAACTGAAAGTTCAACATGGCATCTCATGACAAACAACTCTCAGAAGACTTGCCGCAGACATGCAAACTAAGGACCAGGATTACTGGTACCATGTCCTGTGGTCTGATGAGACCAAGATAAACCTATTTGGTTCAGATAGTGTCAAGCGTTTGTGGCGACAACCAGGTGAGGAGTACAAAGAAATGTCTTGTACAAGTGTGTCTTGTCTACCGTTAAACATGGTGGTCACGGAGTGTCATGATGTGGGACTGCATGAGTGCTGCTGGTATGGGGGAGCTACATTTCAATGAGGGAACCATGAATTCTGACATGTACTGTGACATACTAAAGCAGAGCATGATCCCCTTCTTCCGGAAACTGGGCCACAGAGCAGTGTTCCAGCATGATAATGACCCCAAATACACCTCCAAGATGACCACTGGCTTGCTAAATGGGCTCAGGGTAAAGGTGATGTATTGGCCAAGCATGTCTCTAGACCTCAATCCCTTAGAACACCTCTGGGGCATCCTGAAAAGGAAGGTGGAGGAGCACAAGGTGTCAAACGTCCACCACCTCCGTGATGTTGTGATGGAGGAGTGGAAGAGGATTCCAGTGGAAACCTGTGAAGCTCTGGCCAACTCCATGATCAAGAGAAAATGCTGGAAAATGATGGTGGCCACACAAAATATTAACATTTCAATTTTTTTCTAAGGGGTGTACTCACTTTTGTTGCCAGGGGTTCAGCTATTATTGGCCGTATTTTTTGTTATTTTGAGGGGACACTAAATTTACATTGCCAAACTAACTTTACACTGACTACTTTTCATTGTGTCAAAGAGTCATTTCTACAGTGTTGTCCTATGAAAAGACATGAATAAATATTTGCAGAAATGTGAGGGGTGTACTCACTTTTGTGATATACTATATATATATATATATATATATATATATATATATATATATATAT
>CAIGQQ010034268.1:17991-45287 GCA_903798035.1 Danio albolineatus
AATAACATTTTTGTAATTATATACATTTTAAATATAATATATAATCTTTTAAATATATCATTTTTTATATATTTATGAAATTTAAAAAGCGTATTAATTATATTTGGTTATCGTGTTTTCTGATTCTTTTTTACGTTCTTGCTCTGTGTCGATGTAATGTGCTTTCATTCTGCTTTACATCTACTGTGATGTTTTGAATGACAAAATAAAGGAAACTGAACTGAAAACTGAACTAGACTGAACCCATTAAAAGAAATGTAACATAAACAAATAAAAAACTATTTAAGCTATTAATAAATGTGCTACTGTACCCTAACAACACAATATTGATTTAAACACTGATTTAAAATGGTCTTTTTTCTTTTCTTAATTTAAATATATTTCTTGATTTTCCTGACAGTAACCATGCTGCTGAACGTGATAATCCCTGTTTTGCATTGCAAATTGCTCATTCACACAAACAAATATCTCAACGCTTAGATCTGATGTTCTTCTTACTGTAATTTCAGCGAAAAACTCAAAATAGAACAAAATATAATGGCTACATGAAATTATAAAACTCATAAATAACAAAATTCTTAAGAACTTTTGATGTTTCTTGCAGACTGAGGCTCCCTTTGTTTGCTTTAGTTTGTGTACTTCAAATGTATTTCAAACACAGTGCTGTTTCTTTGAAAAATAAATAAATAAATAAATAAATACATACATACATTTCAAAGACCTCTGTTTTATCACAGTCTAACACCTAGGCCTGTCACCATATCTATTTTGTTTTACGATATATATTGCACCGAAATATATTGCGATAAACAATATTATTGTCATTTTAAGACCAGGTCCATTAAAGACCACTCATTATATAATGCCAGAATGACAAGATAATATCATCACAATGCAATTGCACTCTTCCAAAGAACACACAATTTTTCACTTTTACGAATATTTAATTTATTTATAGTCATTTTTACGATCTAATAATTAGGCATTTGGATTCAGAATGAAAATCGCACATCCTAAATACCGTAAATAGTAATCAATGTTAACAAAAAAGTGCAAGGTAAAGAGTAACAGAGACTACCCGACCTATTTTCAGTTGTCAGACACCCACATGAAAATATACTACAGTAATTTATAGTAAATACTATAGCGTTTAACCTTACTGACACTGACACCTCAGATTGTTTTTTATGTATGGGTGATATATATTGCATCACCAAATATTATTGAAGTCATGTCCGGGTGTTGTGTGATAAGTCGATATATTCATTATTGTGACAGGCCTACAAACATCAACAACAAAAATCTGAAATTTCCAACTGAGCGTAGACGGAAGGTCAAAACATAGAGAAAAGGTTGCAATTTCTAATACAGCCTGATCCTGAAAGTGCATGTAAAGACACCCTAAAGCAAAATGGCTCAACAAAATCAAGCCCAGGATGCTCTGTAAGCTTTTTTTAACACCATCTTTTCTCTCTATCTGATCCTGTGAAAGGTGTCTCCCCTCTGGAGAACTTCCAGCACAGTTTCAGTGCCAAAAACATGAGATCCAGACCAGCTGCCCTCGATTCTCACATCTCAAAGACCTGCAGAAATCTCTCAACGTCTGCAATGTCAACACGCTGCACCCTACTGAATGAGTTTGTCTTAAAGGCCCATTTCCAGGAAACGCATTGAGGCTATGAATTAATAATCTGCCATATAGTTTCTACAATAAGCACTAGTGGAGATCCTTCAGAATTATTGCATAAGCTTTAATGCTGAGCGTGACTCCCAGTGAGATATAATGGATATGAAAAGCTTCACCGTTTATAGAGCAGCTAATATGTTCATATATTTTTCATTGATTCTATGGCATTTTATGTCATGCGTGGTTTAGTTTTATTGCATATACACTGAAAAAAGTGAAACTATACTGTGGCTTTCATTCAAAGTACATTTTTATATTGGTGGAAAAATATGGCTTCGGATTTTAAGCTTTTATTGTATTTTCAGGGGAGACTGTGAGAGCCGTGTCTATCCTGCGGGACACTGGTGCCGCCCACTCCTTAATTCGGGAGAATATTCTGCCCTTATCGGAAAGTACCTATTCTGGTTCAGATGTTTTAATTCGCGGAATTGAACTGGGTTGTGTGAGAATTCCAGTTCATTCTGTGTTTTTAAAATCTGCACTGGTTACTGGAGTAGTCAAAGTGGGAGTGTGTGCACAATTTCCCGTTGAAGGGGTAGATTTTATTCTGGGGAATGATTTGGCCGGAGGTAGTGTGTTTCCCTGTCCAATTGTGTCTGAGTACCCTGATAATAATTCTACCGAAGCAACTGACACGTCTAAATTTTTCCCAGCTTGCGCGATTACACGTTCGCAGTCACATAAATTTGATGAGACCATTGATTTATCTGATTCGTTTCTGCTGCGCTCGGATCCTACCGAGCTCGTTCTGTCAGTAGATGACAAAGTGGTGAGTAAAAATGAAACCATATCGGATAATCAGATTGTTAATATTGGCCGTAAACAATTGAGTGAAGCGCAAAAATCTGATCCGTCATTGTCTTATTGTGTTGACTCTGCCGTCAAGACAGAATCGGAGCTAGACGGAGTGAGAGTTGGTTATTTCTGGGACGGTGAAATTTTAATGCGTAAGTGGACGTCAGCGTCTGTGGGTGAGCCAGACACACCGCCCATTTATCAAATTGTGTTGCCAACCTGTTATCGATCAGCAGTGTTGAAATTGGCCCATGACCATGTCATGGCAGGGCATTTTGGTGTAAATAAGACTTTTAATCGCATCACGAAGTATTTCTTTTGGCCTAGTCTGAGATCAAGCGTCGGGAATTATTGCCGTTCATGTCATGCGTGTCAGGTAGCCGGTAAGCCTAATCAAGTCTTGCGACCGGCTCCCTTACACCCTATACCGGTGATGGGGGAGCCTTTTGAGCGTTTAATTTTGGATTGTGTTGGTCCCCTTCCAAAATCTAAACAGGGTTTTCAGTACATTTTAACTCTGATGTGCGCGGCCACTAGATTTCCTGAAGCCTTTCCTTTGCGTAATATTAAAACTCAAACAATTGTGAGGGAACTGGTTAAATTCTGTTCGCTCTTTGGTCTGCCTCGTGTAATCCAAACCGAGCGTGGAACGAATTTTATGTCGACTCAATTTAAGCATGCGCTCGAAGCAATTTCAGTGTCACATCAACTCTCCAGCGCATATCATCCTCAGTCGCAAGGAGCGTTAGAGCGCTTTCACCAAACACTCAAAACCATGTTGCGTACTCACTGTGTCGATGCAGACAAAGACTGGGCAGAGAGCCTCCCGTTTTTAATGTTTGCTGTGAGGGAAACTGTGCAAAGTTCGCTCGGCTATTGTCCGGCGGAGCTCGTCTACGGCCACGTAATTCGCGGCCCGTTGAAGCTTCTGAATGAGCAGTTGCTAGAGAGTAAACCATCTTCTGTTCCAGTGACTGAGTATGTGGAATCCATACGTAAACGTTTGTCGCGCTCATGTGATCTTGCCAAAATCCACCTTAAAAATTGTCAAGCGACTATGAAGGAGCGCTATGATAAGCGGAGTGTAGCTCGTTCATTTGAGCCAGGTGATATGGTACTCGCTTTACTGCCGGTGCCAGGCTCTGCTCTCCAGACTAAATTTGAGGGCCCTTTTGTTGTAAAAAGAAAAATCAATGACACCAACTATGTGATAAAAACACCAGATCGTCGCAAGAAAGTCAAAATGTGCCATATCAACATGTTGAAACAGTATCACTCAAGAAACCCCAACGAAGTGATGTGTAAATCTGCAGTATCAGTGGCAGTGCCAGCCGGATACGAGAGTGAGATTGAAATGGAAACTAGTGACTCCGTGTGTGGGGGCAGTTTACAAAACTCCGTCATTTTAAAGGACTTGAATTCTCATCTGTCTTACCTGTGTGGTGATCAAAAAGAAAGTGTGATTTATTTGATAAACAGTATTCCAGAGATTTTTACAGATGTTCCATCCCGCACGAACGTTTTGTCTCACGATATTGATGTAGGCAATGCATCTCCAATTAAACAACATCCCTATAGAGTCAATCCTGTTAAACGCAAGATTATGAAGCAAGAAGTAGAATATATGATCACTCATGGTTTAGCGGAGCCTTCCCAGAGTGCATGGAGCTCCCCCTGCCTTTTAGTTCCGAAGTCGGATGCTTCCTTTCGTTTTTGCACTGATTTTAGAAAACTGAATGCAGTAACTAAGCCTGACTGTTTTCCTTTGCCGAGAAGGGATGACTGTATTGATCGAGTTGGACCAGCAAAGTTTGTGACAAAACTGGACCTGCTTAAAGGGTTTTGGCAAATAACACTTACACCACGCGCTGCTGAAGTCTCTGCTTTCGTCACCCCAGACTTCTTCGGCAAATACTATGTGATGGCGTTCGGGATGAGAAACGCCCCTTCCACATTCCAAAGACTTATGCACCTTGTCTTACGAGACGTTAAAAACTGTGACTCATATCTTGATGATATCGTGGTGTACTCTTCCACGTGGGAGGAGCACATTGAAATTTTACGTGAAGTGTTTTTAAAATTGAAGGCTGCGTCATTGACTGTGAACCTCGCTAAATGTGAATTTGCCAAGGCTTATGTGACCTTTCTGGGTAAACGTGTGGGACAGGGTGAAGTGTCCCCTGTCAGTGCCAAGGTGGATGCTATAATGGATTTCCCTAAGCCTTCTAACAAACGGGAGCTGCGCCGTTTTCTCGGCATGGCCGGGTACTACAGAGGGTTTTGCCGTAACTTCGCCAGCCTGGTTGCTCCTCTGACTGATCTTCTGCGACCCTGCAACGTATTCCACTGGTCCCCTGAGTGTGAACTTTCTTTTAATGGTGTAAAAGACCTGCTGTGCAACGCACCTGTTCTGGCTGCTCCGGACTTTGAGCGCCCCTTTCAGCTGGAAGTTGACGCAAGCGCTGTGGGAGCGGGAGCTGTCCTTTTACAAAGTGCTGAAACCGGCATTTTGAAACCTGTGTGCTACTTCTCCAAGAAGTTTAATCGCAACCAGTGTAATTATAGCACAATTGAGAAAGAAGCCCTTGCTTTGTTGCTGGCTTTAAGACACTTCGAAGTCTACTTGGGTAGTTCAAGTTTCCCAATCAAAGTTTACACCGACCACAACCCACTAGTGTTTTTAAACCGCATGTTTAATTCGAATCAACGGTTGATGCGTTGGGCACTTGAACTGCAAGAATTTAATCTTGAAATTGTGTACAAGCGCGGCACTGAGAATGTGATCGCAGACGCGCTGTCCAGAGCTCCGGGTGCTGAAAGCTCTTTATGAAGTGTGTAGTACGAAAAAAAAAAAATTAAATTAGATAAATTTTTTTTTACTATGGGAGGGGAGGAGTGTTACATATTGAGTGACATGATATTTCTACAATGCTGGTGTGTATTGTTCCTGTGTGTTGTATCCTCCCTTATCTGTCTTTTTCTCTCTCTCCTTATGAGCGGAGATCAGGTGCAGCTGTGAGAGGGGCGGCGCCCATTATAAAAACCACGCTGTCGGCTTTGTTCATGGAGCACCTTCTTCCTGTTTCCCCTCGTTGTGTGTGTGTGAGCAGATCGCTCTAAGTTCTCTGTGTGGCGGTGAACGCTTCCTGTCCGAAACCTTTTTTTTCCAAAGTTATCTGGTGAGATACTCTGTTAATTATGGTAATAGGACGGTAACTTGCATTAGCGGTGGCTGATTCTTTCTTTCCTGTCTAGAACCCTTTTATAAAGTCATCTGGTGAGATACTCTGTTAAAAACGGTACTAGGACGGTATCCTGTGCTAGCTGTGGCTAAATGTTTGTTCACTACTGAATGTTTTAAGGGAAGGCCCTTTTTCTTTTGTCCCGTTTTCTCCTGTTTAATGGATAGTAAGGGAGTGTAGAATTGTTATATTATTTTGCATAACTTTATTTTTCGCTTGAGGTAAGAGATTCAATATTAGATAGCATACTTTGTTTTGTTTGTTGTTTTGGCCTCTTCTTCCCTTATATTTAATTTTGATATTGGAAATATTTGTTTAATAAATCTGTTACCCCTTTTTGGACAACTTGGCCTCTGTGTGTGTGCTTGGGGAAGCAGGAACGGGGACTCCGGGTGACCTCTTTTAATAGACGGTCATCCTTAAAACCTTATGTGCGTAGCGCGGTGCTTCCGCTACGTAACAACTTAAATCAAAAAACAAACCCCTCAAAATAATTAAAAAGCATTTGTGTTTCTCAAAGTAATATTTTTACTTTAAACCAGCAGTTTCAACCAAATCAGAACTAAAATTTGAGGGAAACTGATCAATTTAGCTGTAACAAATTACAGTAAAGGTGTTGTTAGGTTGGCCCAAAGTAAAAAACAAAAAACAAAAATTAATTCGTTTCAGTCTTAGAAATTAAGGGCCCTATCCATACCTGTCAACCCTTCTGTTTTTCCTGGGATTCTCCCGTATTTTACAGTTCTATCCCATTATAATGCCTTAAAGGTATTTTCCAGTATTTCTCCTGTATTTTCAGTCTTTCTCTGAAGGGTGGCAATAAACATTAAAGAGTCGATCCTCCCTATACGCAACCCATACCGCCGAACCACCAGGGGCCGCCCCTTACTCTTACATGTGAGTCTGTTCTGTGCTTTCGTTTTATTTACGCATGAATAAATATAAAAACGGCAGGATTGCTCTTCCTTTTCATTACAGGTGCCGTCGCTCCTCCTATGCAATCCTCAAAACAGTCATAAAGCGGTGCGTGACTGTCAGCTGACGCGCTCCATAGTGATAAAATAGACACTGTGTCCCAAACGGATTCTGTACATGCGATTTGAAGCAGAGCGAAAGTCTGGGTTTTGCGTGTTTAAATACAGACATATACACATAATTAATAATAATAACATCAAAAGGTGTCTGACGAGCGCACACACTATTTAAATAGCAAATCCATCTGTGCACACTGTGGACTCATGGGTGTGCCGGTCTATAAAGGGCGGTGTGTTAAGGCGCATTGTTGGTGTGTTGCTATTTTGAGAAACTGAAACAGACCGCAACATTGACCATCTAAAGGCTCGTACACACCGGGACGCTTTTCGTTTGCGTTTATCGTCAGCGTTTTACGAGATGTTTTTCTGCATTCAAACCCAAGTGATTTTCACTGGCGACAAGCAGAAGGGTATGCAGAATCACTCCTTGCCGTTAGATGGCGCTTAATGAAAACAGAAAGACCCCGGTGCACAGGGTGGCGCTACAAAACTTTAAGCTTCTGACACCCGTTTGAAAACACAGTAGAAGAAGAGAGAAAGTTGACACGATTGTTGTCAAAGAGCTTAGAATCACCAATCAATAGTGATTCTATGGTCTTTGTTGAAGTCACTGGCGATTCAAACAATGTCGATGTCTCAATTATCATACAGCATTTTTCGTTCAGATACCAGTGCAATAAGCAGCTCCACGTTCATATCGCCTCTGGGCATCTTCTTCAATGTGCGCTCACACTGACAGTTTTGCACTTGAGCGCCTCCAAGGGGTGTTTACTGTAACTTCAGCAGCTCCGTACACGTGAAAAAAAGTTCCAATCTGATTGGTGGAGAAGGTTTTGACGTGGCATGTCAAAAAAAAAAAAAAAAAACGAGCATGAGGCGTTCTTTTAAAAATGATGCTTTTGCGTCTGTCGTTTTGCACGTTGATGTGCACGATTACATTGGCACCCTTTATTTAATCATGAGGCATTAAATGTCGACCGAAAACTCAGAGCGTGTTAGTTATGAGCAATCCAAACCCGTGCACATTGCTTAATACACACATGATGTACAGTAATACATATGAAAATAATTAAAGAACTAAAGTATTACAAAAAAATGCCACTGCCTCCATGCCTTCTTCCACTTGAGAGCTTTTTTCAGTTTATTAATGACAATCTGCCTTTGTATGTTATTATTATTAGTAGTAGTATTTATTATATGCATATTTATGTTTGTTTTAATAAAAACAAGTTTAGATTTGTCCACCTTTCAGGTTTTGGACCATATGGGGAACAAGAATAGGACGCGTGATTGGATATAACTCAGTTTTTGTTTTTATTGATCATTTATTCGTTTGCTGGAAATTAAAACTGATTTTAGAAATATTTTTGAAACAAATCTTTGCACTTAACAAATGAAATTAAATATGTAAGTTGATGGATAACTTCGGTGGAGTGAGTACAACACTGTTTCTTTATCCATGAAAGTAAAGAAGTAAAGAGTAAAAGTAAAATAAAGAGAAAGTAAAGAGGCCGAATGGAAGAGGCTCATTTTTTATCCTTGCGCTGCAGATGGTCTGATTAACCATTTTCTCACTGGTGAAGAGATCGGTTCTTCCATCTAAAAAGTCCGTTAAAGCACGTTATTCTCAAAACACACCCATAACTAGGGCCAGACAGAATCTGCGGACATTTTTTGCTATTTCTGCAGAGTATTTTGTTAACAATCTGCGGATTTATGCGGAATTATTTTAGGAACATCATAACAAAAAGTTTATATAAAATAAAAAGTAATACCTTTGTAATTTTTATTTAATGTTTACAATGCAAATCCGATTAGATCCATTTATTTAGTAAACAAAGCAAGTCTCTCATATAAAATCTCTACTAAAAGACAGAAAACATTACTTTACAAACTGTGTTGTAAATAAATCATATGAATATTTTCATATTAGTCAATATTTTTACTGAAATTAAATTGAAAACTGAATAAATATAAATTTACACACATTTACACAAGTATAATAAACAGAATCAATGATGGGCTAAAAATCTGTGGAAATCTGCGGAATTCTGCGCACGCAGATTCCGTGTGGGCCTACCCATAACTCAAGAAAAGAATAAGCACAACTCTGTTAGACCATGCGCTGTGGCGCAAAGTGTATTAATCCGTCCTTAAAATAGCAAAAGTTGATTCGGACATGCCCTTCGTGCTTCATGCCAGTCAGATCTTAATTTATAGTGAACAATATTATTACTTTAGGTGAGTGTCATTTTTTTCTTGACCACAATAAATATGTTTGATTTAAACTTAATTAATTTTAAAGCGTGATAATTATAAATATGTATAATATAAATTATACTTTGAGAAAAACTAAAATTTTTACTTAAAAAAAAAGTCATTTTGTTAAAGTTTGTTCAAAGTATCATTTTTTTCAGTGTAACAGCAGATGATTTGTATTCCTTAAGGATCTTTAACATGCAACACACACAGATAAGCATGTACATTTAGGGAGAGCGAGACGTTTGGCTTACCTTAAAACTCCAGTAATGTGGCTGCTAGAATAAGAGAAAGAGACAGAAAGGAAAGTGTGATGAGTTATACTGCATGTTTACATCCATACGTCCATAAGCTCCACAGACATATGTGTGAAGTGTGTAAAATGATAAAGCAACATGCACAGATCAAATTTTTATGCCAGGAATAGATATTTTCTAGACAATTTTATGTTTAACTTTAATTCCTATAGCCATGGGGCGGCGCATTGGCTCAGTGGTTAGCACTGTCGCCAGCAAGAAGGTTGCTAGATTGAGTCCTGGTTGGACCAATTGGCTTTTCTGTGTGGAGTTTGAATGTTCTCCCAGTGTTGGTGTGGGTTTCCTCTGGGTGCTCCAGTTTCCCCTAAACACAAGCGCTGTATACTGTATTTATTATGAAGGAAATTGATTTTCAGGCTTACAAGGCACTAATACTAATTACAAACATATTTAGCGGCCAGCAAATCATGTTTCCCTTGATACATTACAATATTCAATGTAAATATTCAAGCACGCCATAAACTGCTTAGTAGTTTCCTCACCATGTTTTGATATAGTACTTCCTTAATCGCTAAGATCAGCAGAAGTGTGTGCGTCAGTGCATAACGCCAATGCTAGAACCACTTTTAAAGCACTAATCCATACATGCATCAGCAAAAGGGTTTGAGTTACAGTAACAGTAGTACAGGAATGACACGAAGACGCACCACCTGCATGCTAAGCGAGCCCACTGTCCACTCAATCCCCCTTTCTCTCTCTCTGTCTGCCATTGTTTATGTCTCTCCTGGGTTTGCAAACAAACCCACACAGCCATCATTCACCCGTATGTTTGTGAGTATGTGTGTGTGTGTGTGTGTGTGTGTGTGTGTGTGTGTGTTTCCGTCTCACACACACTCAGACACTGCGGCAGGCCACACCTGCCTCTACACTTGCATGTCCTACAACCGCCTACACCGTTGCCATGACGACACAGACATGTACATCACGACAGTTTAGCATACATTAAATTCAAAATAGGGTTTATAATATTTATTTAACCCCTGATAACATATTGTTGTACATCATTAATCTGATCAATTTATGTCAAGAACACTGTTGCACACAATCGAACATGAAGGAATTAAGTTAGCTCAATAGTTTTTACAAATTTAAGTGGATTGAACATAAAACAATTAAGTTGTCCCCAAAAAATATATAAAGAATTGTGCTGTTTCGGCTCATTTTAAATACGACAAACAGCAAACAACATTTTTTGACTGTATTCCAAATAAACCACCAAACAAGCGGAATTACTGTAATTTGTGTTTTAACAATGTGATATTATGGAGTATGTTGCATACTTGGCAAACAAATAAACAATCAAAAAGATACATACAGTCTGGATGAGACAATAATTCACTTTATGAAAGCAAAAAGGGTACCACTTTATTTAAAGAACCATTTATTATTATTATTATTATTATTATTATTATATGATATTGGCTCTTTATTACTACATATCCGACAATAGCATCTGTTTTTTGTTTCAGAAATGAAAATACCAAACTACCAAACTATGCTCGTTAGGAGTAACAGAGTGACAGATTTTGCTTTCTGAATAAATCCTTTTCTCAACAAATCATTTGAGCCAATGATTGATTCATTAAGAGTCACTTGTTTTTGTTGTTGTTGTTGTTTTTTAATAAATCGGATGTTTTGAACAAATCATTTGAGTTATTCAATGAATCATACTTTAAAATAACAATCAGAATCTAGTAGAAATGAAAACACTGCTATATAATAACAATCTAAATAAATAACTGAATGAATGAATGAATAAACTAACAATATGTGTGATGTCACTTAAAAATAATCTTTAAAGTATTCAGTTTCAAGTATTTTACAGACTAAAATGACTGTGCCTGATATTCTAGATCATTTATTCTAAATCACATAATTCTAAAAACATCATCAACATTTAAAAATATACATAGTATCTAATAAAACGATGTAAAACAAGTAAAATAAATTACAAATATGCATGGGATTTGCACTGTACTAAACTAATAAAATAAAATACAATTAAAAAGAAAAAAAATTAAAGGAAAATTAAATAAAATAAAAAATAAGTTAATTAGATCAATTTAAAAGGCAAAAAAATGACAAAAGAACAAACAAATTAACAAACGCAAAACAAAAAAACTTATCAAAAAAACGCAACACAACAAAATGCAAAACACAAATCAAATAACAACAAAACAAAAAACACAACAAAAACAAACAACACAAAGCAAAAACACAAAACAACAAAACACAAAAACATGCAAAACAAAAAAACAAAAAACACAACAAAACAAAAAAACAACAAAAACAAAAAAAACGCAAAACAAAACACAACAAAATCAAAACAAAATGCAAAACAAAACAAAAATAAAAAAACATAAAAAACAACAACAAAACAACAAAACACACAAAAAAACACAACAAAACAAAAGAACAACAACAAAACAAAAAACAAAAAAAAACGCAAAACACAACACAAATCAAAACAAAATTCAAAACAAAACAAAACACAACAAAATACAAAACAGCAAAACACAAAAACAAAACAAAACATGCAAAACAAAACAAACAAAAAAAATCTAAACAAAATGCAAAACAAAAAACAAAATAAAAGTTGCTTGCAAAAAATACTCTGTCCTGAAACCTCTTCAAAAGTCTGTTCAGTATATTACAAACACAACTGAAATGCAAATGCTCACAACTGCAGGCTGAAGGAATGTGTTTTCCACCATCATACTGTACAGACACCCTGTTCACACCTGATTACACCCTCCATCTCCTCATCAAGCTGTCAGTGTGTCTCTCTCCTTGTTCAGTACTCGGTGGATTTCTCATGTCCTCCCAGACTAATGAAGGTATGATACCATCACTAATTAATAAGCTCCATTGTTGGCCCGACTCTGTGCTTCTGTTGTTCCCCATCAATAGCCTGTAATAACTTCTCTCGTTCATTTCTCTCTGAATCCTCGGAGCCAACAATAAACTCATAAATGACTCTATTAGTTCAATACCGGCTGCTGGTATTACTATACAATGCGGTGCATGTTATTTCAAGGAAAAATCACAACTGACTTACAGTAGTTTCAGCAGATGGTTTAATCAGGGATGCACAATATTTATTAGACAGATAAATTATCGGGAGATATGGGTAAAAATTACATTGTTTTCACTCAGATAAAAACTGTTTTGTTTCTTTCGTTTCGCAGTGCGATGCCAAATCCCAGTGCATAACAATAATTTACTTTATTTGAGATGGTATCAAAAGTAGCTTATATGAAAGGTAAAGGCCTCTAGATCAGTGGTTCTCAACTGGTTTGGCCATGGGACCCACATTTTTACATGGTCATCAAGCCGCGACCCAAACTTTTAGGAACTATATTTTAATTTTAGGAATTATAATGAATTAACTTGTATTTATTTGTTAACATACACAAGTAGTGACAGATAAATCATAAGAAAATCACCAAGACTTACAAATAAACTATTTTTTATTGATTTCATTGGACAAAATGTATCAAATTATACAAATATTACAAAGTACAATTGTGCATTTCAAAATAAAAGTCCGGTATATGCATTTCAAAATAAAAGTCCGGTATGAGCATTTTAAAATAAAAGTCCGGTATAAGCGAAATAAGTTACAAATTAATGTTTCACACACACTCCGCGACCCACTAAAAATGTTCCCGCGACCCACTTTTGGGTCGCGACCCACCAGTTGAGAAACACTGCTCTAGATTACACTTATTTTACCAAAATAAAACATGATAATGCCTTGATTTTAAATTATTTAATCAGGACAGTAAGGTCTGACTTTGCTTAGACAAAAGTATATAAAGTCATTGTCAAGATCACCAGCGATCTAAACTTCCAGACATCGCTGGTACACACACACAATCACACAAGAACTACAAATCCGCCTGTTTATGGACTACATCTCCACTCATGCAACACACACACACTCCTGCTCCAAGTCACCACTCATTGCACACACTCCACCTGAGGATCATCAAGGACTGAATACATTCTCTATTTAATCCACTCAGTAACACTCACTGTTGCTGAGTCTTGTTTGCTTCCAGTGACATTTCAACGCGTTCCCTTGGTCTAGTTTTCCCGTGTTTGTACCTTTGCCTTGCTAATCTGTTCATCCCTGCCTGCCTTCTGACTTCTTGCCTGTCTTCGACCACGTTTCTGGACTGTCTGTATGCATCTGTTTGCACCTATTGACCATTGCTTACCTGACATCTCCATTAAACCAGCATGTGGATCCTCATCTCAGCTGTCAGTGTCACTCCCTGTGTTACAGTCATGGCACAGTGGAGAAATAATGAATATTGTGTATGACTCCCATGAGCTTGGAGGACTGCATCCATACATCTCTTCAATGACTCAAATAACGCATTAATAAAGTCATCTGGAACGGCAAAGAAAGCGTTCTTGCAGGACTCCCAGAGTTCATCAAGATTCTTTGGATTGATCTTCAATGCCTCCTCCATCTTACCCCAGACATGCTCAATAATGTTCATATCTGGTGACTGGGCTGGCCAATCCTGGAGCACCATGACCTTCTTTGCTTTCAGGAACTTTGATGTCGAGGCTTAAGTATGAGGAGCGCTATCCTGCTGATGTCTTGATACCTCAGGCTGTTAATGTTGCCATCCACTCTGCAGATCTCTCGCACGCCCCCATACTGAATGTAACCCCAAACCATGATTTTTCCTCCACCAAACTTGACTGATTTCTGTGAGTATCTTGGGTCCATGCGTGTTCCAGTAGGTCTTCTGCAGTATTTGTGATGATTGGGATGCAGTTCACCAGAGGATTCATGGGAAAAACCTACCATCTGCCTCTTTTACAGATGATCAACTAGAAGTCAAGTTATTATTTGCTGCTCTTACAACTGGGATCGATGACAAAAGGCCTTTATAAGCCAAAGGCTTATTTGCAGTCCTAGGTTCTGGTTAGACATTTTATAAAATAATAAAGCAGCATAAATATTTTAACTATAGTAAACATCAGTCCTCACTGTAAAAAATACATTTCAAAGCAGAGCTGCTTCAATATTAGTTTGATATTTTTGATAGTTTTGGGTGCACAAACTGCAGATTAAAATAATATTATCATATCAAAATATGAATTTACTTATTATCTGAATCGGCCATAATAAGAACTTAATTATCGGTTATCAGTATCGGCTAAAAATGTTAATATACCTACTGTAGGTTTAATGTTTTTAACTTACTGCAGATGAATAGGCTTAAATATTAATAGGTATTACCACACTTACTGTTTGAACCTGAAGTTGCTGAGACTTATTTCAGTATGCTGATGTGCTTTTTACTGAAACGCATATTGGGTAGGGGGCGGGACTTTCTTTTGGGTATCATTCCCCTGTAGCAAACTAACAGTAAGAGGGGCGTGGCAAAGAATAAGAATATTAGTCTCAAGTTGACATCATCAGAGAAGGATCATCACAAAAAAAAAACACTACTCAAAACTATATATTTTTTTCAGTGAATAAACTTGCATGGAATAATTGTTTACCAGTAAAATAAACATTTTAAGAATCGCAAAGACTTTGTATAATGTGTTTGCAAAAATTTTTAAATTTGCAATTATGTGCTGATTTGAATACATTTAAAGGACAAAAATCTAAACACTGGATGAAGTTAGGTTAAATTCTTGTTAAATTTTTATGATGTTAAAGTTAAATGTTTTTACAGTTTGGGGAATCTCCATAACTTATAAAACACTGGCAGCGACAGGCAACGGTCAAAACAGGGGCAAACAGAAGACAGATCAGATAAAACAAAATCGCAGAAAATAAACAAAAAACTGCGGCAAAACAACATCGAGAACAGACAAGGATCAAAACATGGAAGGACAAGACCAGGAAAATGCTTTGAAATGCACTTAAACAGTAACAAGACTCTGCAGTGTTTGTGAAGATGAGAAGTGTCTTTACAGTCCATGTAATCATTGATCATGAGTTTCAGCTGTCTGTGTGTGTGTGCGTCCGGATAATTGTCAGCTGGAGCGGGTGTTGATTGGTTCACAGCATCATGGCAGTTGTAGATCTCCAGCGATATGAATAAGCTGCTGTAGATCTCTGGTGATTCTGACAATAATAAAATTATCTAAAACAAAAAAAAAATTCACAAATATGTCCAGGGATTTGCTCTTAACTAAAACTAAACTAAACTAAACTAATATATATATATATATATATATATATATATATATATATATATATATATATATAAAACAAAACATAAAATAAAATAAAATAAAATAAAATAAAATATGGGCATCAAGACGGCGCAGCGAGTAGCGCAAGCAAGAAGGTCGCTGGTTCGAGCCTCAGCTGGGTCAGTTGGCATTTCTGTGTGGAGTTTGCATGTTCTCCCCATGGTCGCTTGAGTTTCTTCCGGGGGCTCCACTTTCCCCCACAAAGTCCAAAGACATGTGGTATAGGTGAATTGGGTAAGCTAAATTGTCTAATTATGAGTGTGAATGAGTGTGTATAGATGTTTCCCAGAGATGGGTTGCAGCTGATAGGGCATCTGCTGCGTAAAAACAAAATGCTGAATAAGTTTTCGGTTCATTCCGCTGTGACATGAGACTAAGCCGAAAAAGAAAATGAATGAATAAATGAAAATAAAATTAAATTAAATTAAATAAAATTTAATTTAATTAAATTAAATTTTTTATTAAATTAAATATGGGCGTCAAGATGGTGCAGCGAGAAGCTTGCTGGTTAAACTACTCATCCGCAAACAGTAAGAAAATACAAACTTTTCTTTGTAAAATCTGGCAAATTAGGTAAGAATACATCCATCTTTAAAAACCTTAAGAATATACAGTAGATATGATTAAAACTGACGTTTGGTGAATGTAAGTGAGGATTTATGGCCTTTAAATATCCGAGATCTGAAATCTACAGACACAAATTAATAAAAGAAGAAGGTGTCCTTTGAATGTCTTAAGCCCCGGTCAGATCACACAATTTTTATTGTCGGTTACGAAAGTCACTAAGTCAGATTATGCGATTTTTTTTTTCTTCATAATATCTTGACTCGTCATAGGTAACAGATGTGCCAGACTACACGATCCTCCACCATCAGTCATCCCGTGACGTCTACGACCAACATTATTTCCCAAAGCAGTGTTGCTATCAAAACATTTCTTATCGCAATTTCAAATTTTTTTAGCTTATTTCAATATCAACAAACACTGATGCTGGCTGACAGCTAATAACAACATTAAAAGGCATCCGTTATGAAATTCACAGGATCAAACTTTTATATGTTTCCTTTTTAATATTAATATGTTTATTTGAAATCTAAATGTATATTTTCCTGCCAAAGTTGCTATTAAACACTTTTTTGCCTGAACATGAAACGAAAGAAATCACTATATGCTTCAGCGCCAAAACTAGAGTTGCCGTAAGATTACTATTAATTACACATTTGAATAAGCAGGACAGGCTTTTACAATGTATTTAACAACAAAAGAATGAAAGCAATGGTGCCGGCTGTGCGTACCAACAACGAGAGGGCGCGAATGAATGCCTCTTATTTATTTATTTATTTATTTTTAAATAATTTAGATTGATTATTAAACAGTATACACTACCATACATTGACAAAGCAAGAAAGAAAGAATAAATAAAGGTGTGCGTTTATGTGTTTTAAAAAGTGTGCATGGTGGGAGATGTAAAGAAAAAATATTTGATTAAAGGGCACATATTTGACCCCTTTTTTATATTTAATATAAGTCTTTTGTGTCAGCAGAGTTTGTCTGTAAAATTTCAGCTCAAAATACCCATCAGATTATTAATTATAGCTGTCTCAAGTCTTAATATTGTAGCTCTAAACAGCTTTTTGCCGTTTTTGGTACTAGGCCTTTAAGGATAGTCCTCCCCGCCCACCACTCCCACCTGCCCGTCAGCGTGCCTCAATCTCCGCCCTCGGCTGCGTCAGACAGACAGACGCAACAGGAACAGATGTAAAAGAAGCAGATCTCACTGCGTTTGTGGGAAATACTACAGTAAGAACTTTACCAATGACTGTTTGATGTGTTTGTTGAGGAGTTGCAACGATGAGTCACACACAATGTAGTTACAAAGTTGGTTCACGCACGCACACACACACACACACATACAGACAGTGCGCGCGTTGAGCTTTGCACTGCTTTTGCAAGCAAATGTGAAAGGATACAGGTTAATATCCACTGCTGTATGGATTTCTGTTATGTTAATGTACAAAATAAACATGATTTAATGTCAACAAACCGAGATTGAAACGAATTTTTGCTGACACACGGCTGTGGTGATGAAGTAAAGCTGAAGTGAATCGCTGTAGTTCATTACAAACATGTTTTAAACGCGTGTTAAACTTGTGAACATTTGATGGTGATTAATGACCTTCGCGAACTGAACAGACCTTTCATTCCCGGTTGCTTTGCACACGTCCTGTCTTGTTGATGATTATACGCGTTACTACAGAGACATGTTAATACGCAGCTGTCAATCAATTCGGTGGGCGGGGGGGCCGCACTCCTACGTAAAGTTGCGGTCGTTCTCAAAATTGGTCCACCGTTTTTATACCGTTAACTTGGAAAAAAAAAGGACTGGCTGTGCTTATATCAGCCCAAAATGACCGTCTATACACTATACCTACACATATGACTGTCCAAACAGCTTAAAAGATTTTTTAAAATAGGTGCCCTTTAAATGAATTAAATTGTAATTGACCGGCGCACACGTGACGGAACTCATCGTAAAGAACGAGAAGAAAACTGAACATGCTAGACTTTCTGCGACGATGTCGTGAGGCGTCGCAGGCATGGAATCAGTTGTCGTGAACTATGCCACATTACACAAGAAGACACGATTGAATCTTGTGTCTCGACGCCTATTTGTCATTTACGAATCTCTACGATGCCCTATGTCAAGAAAATCGTGCGATTTGACCGGGGCTTTATATATATTAGACTGAAAAATCCAAAATTGATAGGTGCATGTAAAAACTGGGCTTTTGTCTACTGCCCTTAACTAATTAACAGCCACTTAACTATTAAGTCATTGCATTAAATCTACTGAATTAGCTAATGCCAAGCACTAAAGCAGCAATTTAATGCTTGCTAATACAAGGTTATCAAAACAACAGCACATTATTATAGATTTCAGGAAGCTTTACCATTGGGATTCTTGATCCTGACCTTCAGCTCTCACATGCCGGTCAAAAATCCTCCTTAAAGGTGCTTCAGGAGGGAACCAGACCCCCACAATCCACCACAAACTCACATATTGATACGCAACAACCCACACTGCAAAATCCACTCAACTCCCAAACGACGAAAGCAAGTCCCGCCCAGCATTTCCTCCAGTTTCAGACACAAGCGCGTCCTGTTTTTGAAGTGAACTGCGAATGGCGCTTCATGTCGACTCTGTCCTTCAGCGGTTTGGCTCTCCCTGTGCCCGCTGCTGTATGCCAGCCAGCTATGTGATATCATTGATTTCCCTACATGGGCTCGGTTGCCATGGTAACGGTAGACTCCCCTCTCTCTCCTTTTCATTCCAGTGGTGTTTGGAGACGGCGGATGCAGCCAGACGGGCAAACACACCAAGCAAATATACAGGAGAGGACGCATGGATCCCAAGGAGAGAAATGAAAAGAGAGATGGATTTACAGACTGCAAACTTAAGCTAGACACCGATGAGGATTTCAGTGTTTGTGTGTTTAAAAGTAACACATTCGTGATGTCAGGGTGGTTGCCAGGGTGTTGCCATGTGGTTTTAGAATGTTGAGATTTTAGTATGTGATTAAAAATAAAACTGAAACTAAAAAGTTTCTTTATCTATTGGTCAATGGTAAATTCACATGACAAAAAGTAGCACATTGTAGAAGTTAGGCTGTTGTGGGTGGTTGCCAGGGTATTGCCATGCGACTTTAGGATGTTGAGTTTTTGGAATGTGGTTAAAAATAATTAAAAAAATGTTCATTGCTGACATTGTAGAGGCAGATAAAGCACCAAAGTCACACCAAAGTCAGCCCAAGCCACATTTTCTATTGCTCAATGTGGCAAATATACATCACAGTAACACATTCAGGGCTTAAATTGTGCTGGAACAAACCGAATATGAAACCGTCCAAGCTACTTGTTCTATTGATCAATGTGGTAAATCCACACAGCACATTCGAGAAGTTAGGCTGTTGTGGGTGGTTACCAGGGTGTTGCCATGTGATTTTAGAATGTGGTTAAGAATAAAACTAAAACTGAAGGTGCTGTCAAATTAGCCGGGAACACACAAACATGTCCACTGTCACCATTGTAGAAATGAATGAAGCACTAAAGTCAGTCCAAGAAATTTTTTATATTGCTCAATGTGGCAAATTCGCATGACAGTGTTAGCACAATTAAAATTGTAGGTTGCTATGGGTGGTTGCCAGGGCATCAAGTTGTTACATGAATGGTGCAGTCACATTAGAATGCAAAAAACGCCCATTGTCAACATTTGTGTGAATTTGGTGCTCCATTAATTGCTACAAAGTCTGTCCAAGCCACTTTTCCATTGGTCAATGTGGCATATTCACGCAACAGAAGCAGTACTTTTGATGTTGTGGGTGGTTGCCAGGGCGTTGCTGAGTGGTTTAAGTTAGAGATTTGAGAATGTGGCTAAAATCTAAAACATACTAAACCCGTGTCAACATGTACACTTTTAAAAAATCCAACTCACAAATTGTTTACTCAGTTTAAAATTGTAAGTTAGGTGGACATATTTTTGAGCTCAGAGTTGAATTTACTCATAAAAATGATTTAACTGCATGTTTGGAATTGTTCAATGAAAGTAAAAAATTCAGTTGAGGAGACTTAAAATTTAGATTTATCTTCAAAAAATAAAAAGAAATTTTGAGTTTATTAAGCTTCAGTGTTTGAAGTTGTGCCAAATTATTCAGTAATGTATAATCGACTTAAACCAGCCTTTTCGGTCAACTTAAAAAAAAAAAAATTGGCACAACTTGATCCACTGAAGCTTAATAAACTCAAAATTTCTTTGCAGCCGGTTGCTTTAAAATTTTATGTTAACTCAACTTTTTATTTTTTACAGTGTATGAAGTAAATAAGTCACACCAAAGTTAGTCCAAGCCACTTCATGTATAAGTCAATGTGGTAAATTCACATGACAAAAGTAGCACATTCATGATGCTGGGCTGTTGTGGGTAGTTGCCAGGGTGCTTTAAAACATTAAGATATCAGAATGTGGTTAAAAACTAAAACAAAACTAAAGGTGCAGTCAACAATATATCCACTGTCAACAGCGTAGAGATGTATGTAGCACTTATTAAAAACTCTTTTCTATTGGTTTTGTCATTTTTTTATTGGGCAACATGGCAAATTCACATGACAAGCATATTTATTAAGTATTGTGATTGGTTGCCAGGGTCCTGCTATGCATATCAGTTCATATTTAAAACAAAAAGAAATTGACACAGCTACACAGAAACAATAATATGTAAACACATTAAAATAATTTAAACTATTTGTTATTATTTGTAAGAACACATTCAAGTTTCAATGTGCCATTTGTCGTGTTCCAGAATGAGCATTAACAGTAGTGTTGGTTGACTTAACAAGAACCAATAAGACGACAGTAAAGAGGAGGAGGATGAAAGAAGTCATTAGAGGTGGGAGGAAGTATGACAGACAGAAGAGGAGGAAAAAAATGAGGACAAAGGCTACACGACAAGTGGAAAAACACCAATCAAACGCCTTTTCAATACATAACCATCATAATGTGAGAATATAAATATAGAACATCATTTTTAGAACGTGACGCTGTGGAGGATCAAGACAGAAATTCGATCCTGCACCTGCCATTCCATCACCAAGGCTCAATATTTTTACTTGATGTGCTACGTCCGACAGATCGCACTATTGTGTCTTTTCTTTTTCATTCTTTTATAACCTGTTTTAACACATTTTATCAGTTTTTTTTCTTATACTTGTCTTTTTATTCGTTTATGTAAAGCACTTTTCATTGCCCCTGTGTATGAAATGTGCTATATAAATAAACTTGCCTTGCTTTGCCTTGATCTTAGTGCTGTTTAACACAATAGATCACAACACACTCATAGATTAGTTGCAAAATTACACAGGCATTTAGGATTAAGCACTAAGATGGTTCAAACTCTGACACTTTGTTCACTTAAATTGGGATTCATCCATATTAACACCAATAAAAGTATGGAATGCCATAAGGAAATGCCAACTGACCCAGCTGGGGCTTGAAACAGTGACCATTTCGCTCTGAGGCGACAACCCTTCCCCCTTGCGCCACCATGTCTCCCCAAGTACTCAAATTTAAAAGATTATTATCAATGGCTTATTAATCGCCACCTTCTCCAACGCAGAATCCCGCTTAGTTGTAGCCAGTTTATTCATGACATTTCCACAAAGGCTTGGTTGGTTTGTTAGTTGAACATATCAAATCATTCATAAATCTATCTGTTGTGTTTACGATGGAGTGGTGATTAACGATTATTCCATTAACTGAGTGTTAGTTTAAATGATGATCAATCCTGGGATTTTGTGGAAAGTGACATCCCTAGCCAACACGCTGTCCATTTTTAAAATAGCAAAAGTGGATTTGGATCCTGGGTGGATTTGGACTTTGGAATTGTACTTCTACGTCGAGTGATTGGTGTAACCCACTTTATCCTTCTGCATTCTGTTTGTGTTGCTCTGCAATAACACTTTCGAAACGCTAGCTAGCAGTGCGGTTTCTGTGGTCCTTTGTGTCGAGTTTCTTTGTGGGTGTTTTGTTTAGATGGGAAACACTGTACTGTACAAGTAGCTAAAACTCGCTCATTTACTCATTCACAGGTACAACTTTAATCATAAAGTAAACACAAAAGTCTCCATCTGGAGCTCCTCCATGGGACTCCACAATTTTCAACGCCACTAAGCCGACCAATAACAGAACTTGCGCCAAGCATTGGTGGATTTGGACTTACTCGGCCATAAGTGCACCTGTGCATTAATGCTGAATCATACTTCTGTGTCGAGTGATCAGCAAAACTCAGAGCGAATGCCTTGCGTATAGTCGTGCATTTAAACTTCCACATGCTGTTTGTGTTACTCTGCAACAACACTTGCGAAACTCTAGCTTGCAGTGCGGTTTCTATGTGCCTCTGTGTCGAGTTTCTTTGTGGGTGTTTTGTTTAGATAAGAAGTACCTTATTGTACAAGTAGCTAAAACTCGCTCATTTATAGCGGGCGGACGTGCAACAACTTTAATCATAAAGTAAACACAAAACAAAAGTCTCCATCTGGAGCTCCTCCGTGGGACTTCACACTCCCACACTCGTCAATGCTACCAAGCCGACCAATCACAGAGCTTGTGCCACGCGTCGGTGAATTATTTGGACTTATTTGTCCAAATTAATGCTAAATCATACTTGTGTCAAGTGATCGGAGAAACCCACAACAAGTGAAGTTTATTTATAAACTAATTTCACAAGGATAACATGCAGATGATTGCTTGCAGCTGGTCCCGAATTATTCAATTTATGTTCCATATCACAGCCATCTTCATTTTGAAGAATCCCCCCTTCCACCCCTACTCATCCTTTCCTAGATGGGTGGCACGGTGGCCCAAGTAGTTATCTTTTTTATAGCAATCACTATCCGTTCATTAGCCACCCGCAGGAGAGTTCTCCAGATCTACCTGAGCTCAAACTCTCCTCTCGCCTTGCAAATGGGAGGGAGCCCTGGGCTCGAGGATCTTATGAGCTCAAGGCTCTCTCCCGGGACAACATGCCAAACAAGCTTTATAATCAATCATCAGCTAAGTGTGAACTCTTGAAATGCCTTGCGTATAGCTGTGCATTTATACTTCTGCTTTCCTTTTGTGTTGCTCTGCAATAACACTTCAGAAACACTAGCTTGCAGTGTGGCTTCTATGTTCCTCTGTGTTGAGTATCTTTGTGGGTGTTTTGTTTAGATAAGAAATACCTTACTGTACAAGTATCTCAAATTCGCTTATTCAGAGGCGGCAGACGTGCAACAACTTTAATCATAAAGTAAACACAAAACAAAAGTCTCCATCTTGAGCTCCTTAATGGGACTCCACACTCCCACACTCGTCAGGGCTACCAAGCTGACCAATCACAGAGCTTCCGCCACGCGTCTGTGGATTTGGAACTAAGTGCATCGGTGCCGTTTGCATTAATGCTGAATCATACTTCGGTGTCAAGTGATAGGCGAAACACAGAGCGAATGCCTTGCATATAGCCGTGCATTTACACTTCTGCTTTCTATTTGTTTTGCTCTGCAATAACACTTGCGAAACACTAGCTGCCAGTGCGATTTCTATGTGCCTCTGTGTTGAGTATCTTTGTGGGTGTTTTGTTTAGATAAGAAATACCGTACTGCACAAAAATCTCAAATTCGCTTATTCAAAGGCGGCAGACGTGCAACAACTTTAATCAAAGTAAACACAAAACAAAAGACTCCATCTGGAGCTCCTCCATCGGACTCCACAGTCCCACACTCGTCAATGCTACCAAATCACAGAGCTTCCGCCACGCGTCTGTGGATTTGGAACTAAGTGCACCTGTGCGGTGTGCATTAATGCTGAATCATACTTGGGTGTCAAGTGATAGGCGAAACACACAGCGAATGCCTTGCGTGTAGCATTTACACTTCTGCTTTCTATTTGTTTTGCTCTGCAATAACACTTCAGAAACGCTAGCTGGCAGTGCCGTTTGTATGTTCCTCTGTGTTGAGTATCTTTGTGGGTGTTTTGTTTAGATAAAAAATACCTTAAATGTACGACATGCAGTCCAATCAATTATAATAAACCAATTTTTAAAATAGATACTATATCTGAATCTGACGTTCTAAATATTATAGACTCACTTAGAACTTCAAAAGCAAAGGATGCTTATGGAATAGATTCTGTATTTTTAAAAACATACAAGGATATACTAGTTGGCCCTATTACCCATCTAATAAATCTTTCAATTACACAAAGTACATATCCAGATGCTTGGAAATCAGCCATAGTGACACCGATTTTTAAAGCTGGCGAGCAAACAAATGTAGAAAACTATAGGCAGATTAGTATACTGCCAACAGTTGCTAAAGTAGCAGAGAAATGGGTAGCACAGCAGTTGATTGCTTATTTGAATATGGGACATACCCCTTTACATCCAATGCAATTTGGATTTAGAGCTAATCACTCAACTGAATCTGCTAATTGTTATCTTATAGAGAATATGACATCCAAACTTGACAGAGATGGAGTAACAGGAGCAGTTTTTTAGATTTAAATATCTCAAATTCGCTTATTCAGAGGCGGCAGATGTGCAACAACTTTAATCAAAGTAAACACAAAACAAAAGACTCCATCTGGAGCTCCTCCATGGGACTCCACAGTCCCACACTCGTCAATGCTACCAAGCCGACCAATCACAGAGCTTGCGCCATGCATCGGTGGATTTGGAAAGAGATCAAGCCTCAGTACAGGTACGGAAAAGTAATGCAATAGTAACTCAAAGAATCATAATGCATTACTTGCTGTAAAACACAATGAGTTACTTTTTTAGGGAGTAACTCAATAGTGTAATGGATTACTTTCAAAAGTAACTTTCCCCAAAACTGCTGTTGACAAGCATGTGTTACCTGCTGGCGTGCGCAGTTGGTGTTGACCAGCGTGGCTGCGTGCTGCGGAGGGTATTTGCTCCTCTGATGCTCCATGTCACTGCTCTTCTGGAGTCTGGCGAAGGCCTCCATGTCTGGGTTGGAGAGGCGGCGTGTGCTGCTGGCCAGAGTATGATAGCGGCGCTGGTATTCGGCATCATCCCCACGCAACATCACAAGCTCTTTATCTGACCGCTGCTTCTCCAAATCGCCCTCGACTTCTGCCTCACACACCTGCGGAGAAAACAGAAGGTCAAGAGCTGCTTATCTGGAAGTGTGATGGAGCCCTTTAATATACAGTTAAGGGCAAAATGACTCCCTCCTGTGAAATATGTGTTCTTCTTCAAATATTTCTCAAGTGACATTTAATGGAGCGAGAACATTTTCACAGTATTTCCTATAATATTCTTTCTTCTGGAGAAAGTCTTATTTGTTTTATTTCAGCTAAAATAAAAGCAGTTTTGATTTTTTTAAAACCATTTAAAGATCAATATTATTATCCCCCTTAAGCAATATTTGTTTTCAATTGTCTACAGAACAAACCACTGTTATACAACAGCCCCTTTCACACAGTAATACCGGTAAATATCCAGAAAATTACTGCAACGACTTTACCGGTAATTTAAAAAAAGTGAGGAAGACTTTCGCATGTGTGTGTTCACGTGAAAGCACGACGTGTCCCGCAACGGAAGGAAGCAGAGCGAGAAGGTAAACAAAGAGCGGTTTATCATAAGCATCTTATCGATAATCAATACACAGTTGGCACTAAGAAAACATAGAAAAGCGCAGCATTCCGGTGTGGCGAGAGATCGGGTGCCCCCTGACAATCGAGTTCGCCTAGGACCCTGGGTGATCCTATTGGTTCACTGGAGTTGTAATAGGCATAGTTTGTAGCTCCTGATGTATGTCATACATATAGGGCGCCACGGTGGCGTAGTGAGTAGCACGTTCGCCTCACAGCAAAAAGGTCGCTGGTCGAGCCTCGGCTAAGTCAGTTGGCATTTCTGTGTGGAGTTTGCATGTTCTCCCCGTGGTTGTGTGGGTTTCCTCCGGGTGCTCCGGTTTCCCCCACAAGTCCAAAGACATGCGGTACAGGTGAATTGGGTAAGCTAAATTGTCCGTAGTGTATGTGTGTGAATGAGAATGTCCATTCTTCCCAGAGATGGGTTGCGGCTGGAAGGGCATCTGCTGCGTAAAACAAAGCTGGATAAGTTGGCGGATCATTCCGCTGTGGCGATTCCGGATTAATAAAGGGACTAAGCTGACAAGAAAATGAATGAATATATATATATATATATATATATATATATATATATATATATATATATGTTTAAATGTACGTTATTTAAAACAGCATTATAATGACATAAAACATGGAGAATTTCTCTTTCGGGCTTTTATTTTACATATCTTACAATGTACTACCACTTCTTATGAGCATATATAATGTTACATATAAATACATAAAAATTACCAGTAATGTTGCAACTTCTCTTACCTGAAAATTGCCGGAATGAATTTACCGGTATTTTCAAAAAGGGCCTGTTCACACATACAGACCTTTCTGGAAAATAACTAGCAATTTTCCGGAAAGGTCTGTATGTATGAAAGGGGCTAATGGCTTGCCTAATAACCCTAACTTGCCTAATTAATCTAGTTGAGCCTTTAAATGTCACTTTAAGTTGAATACTAGTCTCCTGGAAAATATCTAGTCAAATATTATTTACTGTCATCATGGCAAAGATAAAATAAATCAGTGATTAGAAATGAGTTATTAAAACTATTATGTTTAGAAATGTGTTGAAAAAACTTCTTTCTGTTAAACAGAAATTTGGGGGGAAAATAAACAGGAGGGCTAATAATTGAACTTCAACTGTATATGTACAGTATACACACTAAACAGTTTTAGGAAGTGGAAATTTGATGCCAAAAGTGCTTGGACGGCATGATATTAATGGTGTATTTTGTATCAGCAAAAGCTTTTTATAGGAATATTAACCCACAACTCTCTGGTGTCTCTGTTGTGTTTCTAAAGCTAATATGCTTTGCAGACTAACAGTATTATATGGAATGAATTTAGATTAATAACATTACTGTAAAATTTGAAATAAGTGAAATAAAAACATACACACATATACAAACAAATAAATAAATAAATATGTACACAAACACTCATATGGATATTACATATTTGTAATAGTGTATAATAATAATAATAATAATAATAATAATAATAATAATAATAATAATAATAATAATAATAATAATA
>CAIGQQ010034268.1:46197-73920 GCA_903798035.1 Danio albolineatus
ATAATAATAATAATAATTATTATTATTATTATTATTATTATTATTATAACAAATAAATATTTTATTATCAATAACATTATTCATAGAAAATAATTAAACATGCCAAAATAAAAATATGAAAACAAAAAACAATCATTTAATTTTTTTATTTAAAAAATAATAATAGTTTTAAACATAATAAACTGTTTACAAATAATAAAACAATAACAGTAGTGCTGATTTTTCTTTACATTGCATCAACCAAAATGCAGTGTTTTATCATTTAACCTTCATTTGCTACAGAAAAATTGTACTTAGAGTTTTGAAACCCAGTTTTGAAACGACTAATAATCTGCTAGCAAGAATGTGGCAAACATAATTATTAAGCCTCATTGATAAAATAATTACAGCTAAAAACCACAGAATTAATCAATCCAATAAAGCATTTAATGAAGCAACAGTGCAAATTTACTGAAGACGTGAGATTCACACACACACACACAGTTAAAGCCTGCAGTCTTCACACGTGCAGCGAACGATACAGTCATTGCTCTGGAGCCCAACGGGAGGAAAAAAGCACCGTGTTAAAGCCGGGAAGAGGAAATCAGACATGCAGATAAGATGGTGTGATGGTGTGCCGGAAATTGTCTGATGATGTGATAAAGGCTGAACAAGATGAAGCAGGCAGGCTGTCAAACCTACAGCTGGAAACCCTCCGCTGATGGAGGATATAACACACACACACACCGTCCACAAGCTCTGCACTCACTCGTGACATCATCATTAGGCAGATCTCGACATCAAACACACAACAGTGCACGTTTACATTCACTGTACACAATATGAGCCCCTAAATAATAATAATAATACAATTATTTTTTCTTGTGTCTTGCTAATTCACACAAATATGAGGTCAAATAAATTTTCTATGGGTGACACAGGGGCTCAGTGGTTAGCACTGTCGCTTCACAGCAAGAAGATCGCTGGTTCGAGCCTTGGCTGGGTCAGTTGGTGTTTCTGTGTGGAGTTTGCATGTTCTCCCCATGTTCGCGTGGGTTTCCTCCGGGTGCTCCAGTTTCCCCCACAAGTCCAAACACATGTGGTACAGGTGAATTGAATAAACTAAATTGGCTGTAGTGTATGAGTGTGTGTGAATGAGAGTGTATGGATGTTTCTCAGTACTGGGTTGCAGCTGGAAGGGTATCCCCTGTGTAAACCATATGCTGGATAAGTAGGTGGTTCATTCCACCTGATGAATTAAGGGACTAAGCCGAAGGAAAATGAATGAATGAATAAATATTACATGACATCTTCACTATTATTATTACAAATAGCTTGGAAAATATTCATTTAAATTGTAATAAAACTAAAAAAAAATCAATAAATATTTATTAATAAATATATATATTAAATTGTACCATATAGTATGACTGTAAATATACTAGAGACGATTAAATGTAACTTAATATGGAAAGTAGTTTTGTGTGCAAATTCTTTAACTAGTCTAGATGGTGACTCTTTTGTTGAATTTATGGACATATAATATAATTTATAAATATGTCAATAAACTAAGTATAGACAAATATGTTATTGCTGTATTATTTAATAATGTTTGTATATGTTAAATTAAGCCTCGGCTGGGTCAGTTGGCGTTTCTGTGTGGAGTTTGCATGTTCTCCCCGTGTTGGCGTGGGTTTCCTCCGGGTGCTCCGGTTTCCCCACACAAGTCCAAAGACATGCGGTACAGGTGCATTAGGTAGGCTAAATTGTTCGCAGTGTATGCGTGTGAATGAGTGTGTTTGGATGTTTCCCAGTGATGGGTTGCAGCTGGAAGGGAATCCGCTGCTTAAAACATATGCTGGAAAAGTTGGCAGTTCATTCCACTGTGGCGACCCCGGATTATTAAAGGGACTAAGCCGAAGTGAATGAATGAATGAATGTGAAATTAAATGTTTAATTGAATTATTATTTTTTTTAGTGTATTAGATTCTGAGTTTATATATTATCCTTGCTGTTTTATTTTTATTTATTTTTTTATTTTTTTTGCTAAACTGAAAACGTAAACCTTTCACAATTTGTATGACAATGTTTAAAAAAGAACAACTGTTAAAAGTAACTTTAAAAAAACATACATATTAGGGCTGTGCAATTAATCGCAAAAATTAAAAATATATATATAAACAAAACAAAATAAACTAAACAAATCAACCACTTTAATAAATAAACAAACATGGATAGGAGACTTAAGAAAGGAACTAATCTTCTCCCCCTCCTGTGTAATATGCACACGTGAACGAATCACTCACTGAGAGGATTCACTTTTCTCGAGTCAAAACAAACAAATCATTCAAGAATTCACTAATAATCAACCTGCAAGCAGCACACAAATACTTGGCACATAAATTTTATTTCATTTATTGTGCCTCACTGCGATATATACAATTCAAATACACTGGAGAAAAAAATATTCATTGGATTTACTTTTTTTAAGGTAAGTGGTTGCAAACAATTTATGTGGTCTAAATTTAAGGGGCACCAATTTTACCCCCTTTTCAAGATTTAAAGGGGTGGTCCAGAGTATATTTCACGGGGTGCAAAGCAATGTGTGCTCATACTTAATTTGTGAAAAAAATCAGGTTATTTGTTCATATGTATCTTTGATTATATACAGCTACTCCGCTAACATGAAAACGACTGTCATATTTCCTAGTTCCTTTGAAAGGCCCACCCTCAGGAGGCTCTGATTGGTCAGCTAACATAATGTGCTGAGATTTGCAGATCGGCTCCAAGTCACCAGGAAGCATCTCTGTTATATCATTACAGCACATCTGGCCACGCCCCTCCGCTGTATGGGGTGTATGCCTGTAACCTGAAGGGTTTATGACATCATTAACCAGGATGTATGCTTTTGTAGTCCCCAAACTTCATTCGCTGTAGGATTTGCTAAGCTAACTCCGTAATAGCCAATGTCTCCCTTTGCATTGAACTTTCAGTCTAAGGTGGCTTTGAACTCCTTACTATTTGTTTTAAAACATGTGCGCAGCATCACTCTGCGGCAAGCCCAGAGGGGAAAATAAATCGCACATACACGCTTAGAGATTCCAAATTAAATCTGTTACAAGCAGTGTCCGTTTTTATTACTAGCCACTGATTAAATATGGATGAAACACTGCACACTGATGAGGGAAAACCTACATTCACGTAGTTTGTGATAAATGATGAGCTTGTTTATTCATGCAAAAACAGATTTGAGGATTAAAATAAAATGTTGCTTCTTTTATTCTGAGGTTTAGTGACCGCGGCTCATTTTAGACCCTTAGGAGGACAAATGGGATACACAGGTTTGTAAGGCCACACAAGGGTAAAGTGAATTGTTGAATTAACTGTTCATTTATACAGCGATAAATCAGTGTAATTTAAGGGCTAATAAATAAGTGGATTTGTGGAAACCGATCCATAGCTCTGACCAGATTGGACCCACATCAGGGCCACAAAACACTTCCCTAGCAACAGGTGTACATTTATAAACACAAAAACATCACCAAAACAAAGTGAGAGAGATGGTTTTAGTGTATTTTATAAACTATATGCATCCTAGCAGGCCTGACAGGAAAAATTATACCTTGATGGCCACCAATAACTTTCTTGAAATCCAAAGTGTGCAATTTGAGTGTCACTAGCTGCAGCATACACAATAATGATTATTATTATTCTTTCCAAACAGCCTCCTGCCCTTCAAGCATCTGCTAATGTTCAGATAAATATTATTATACGTAATTATACAGTCATCTCAGACCAGCGAACGAATCAGAGGTTGACATCTTACTCCTCTCAAAGAAAGAAGCTTTCAAATGTTTAAAGTATTAAAAGGTTGCAGACATGTAGCTCCCTTTTTTGGTAATAAAGATTATCCAATCAGCTATTAGAAGAGCCCTTAAAGGATCAAACAGCAACTAGCAGAACCAATGAGCAATTGCTGAGACCTTAAAGAACCAGTTAGCAGTTTGAAAAACACATAAAGCAGCCATTAGAGGACCAATCAGCAGTAAGCATCTTTAAAAAAACTATCAAAAGCTAGCAGAGTCCTTAAAGAACCAATCAGAAATTATCAGAGCCTTTAAAAGGACAAATAAGCAACTTGCAGAAACAAAGGACCAAACAGCAGCAAGAAGAGCAATTAAAGGACCAATCAGCAGTTAGCAGAGCAGAGCCTTTAAAGAACCAATAAGAAGCTAGAAGTTGAATTACCCTTAAATTACCAATCAGAAGCTATCAGAGCCCTTAAAAGACCAATGAGAAGATAGCAGAGCCATTAATGAAGCAATCATAAAGAACCATGAGAAAAATGAAAAGCTAGGAGACCCTTAATGAACAAATCAGATTCTAGCAGAGCCTTTAAAGGACCAATCAGAAACTAGCAGAGCCCTTAAAGAACCAATGAACGACTAGCAGAGACCTCAAAGGCCCAATCAAGAGTTAGAAGAACCCTTAAAAAAACAATCAGCAGTTAGCAGAACCTATAAAAGGACCATTCAGAAACTGGCAGATCCCTTAAAGGACAAATGAGCAACTAGCCAAGACCTCAAAGTACCATCAGCAGCTAGAAGAGGCTTTAAAGGCCAATCAGCAGTTAGCGAAGCTTTTAATTGACCGATCAGTAGCTATCAGAGCCCTTAAAAAACCCATCATAGGCAAGTAGCATTCAAAATTCCAATAGGAAGCTATCAGAGACCTTAAAGCACGAATGAGCAACTGTCTGAGACGTCAAAGGACCAATTAGCAGATAGAAGAGCCCTAAAAGTGCTAATCAACAGTAAGCAGAGCAAAGTGCTTGAAGAACCAATCAGAAGTTATCAGAACCCTTAAACAACCAATCAGAAGCTATTAGCAAAGTGCTTACAGAACCAATTAGAATCTAT
This sequence comes from Danio albolineatus, assembly GCA_903798035.1. NCBI lineage: Eukaryota > Metazoa > Chordata > Actinopteri > Cypriniformes > Danionidae > Danio > Danio albolineatus. Next base: position 51,096 of record CAIGQQ010034268.1, read on the forward strand.
CATAACCCTTAAACAACCAATCAGAAGCTAGTAAAGCCCTTAAAGGCCAATTAAAAACTAGCAGAGCCTTTAAAAGGACAAATGAGCAACTTACAGAAACCTCAAAGTACCAAACATCAGCAAGAAGAGCCATTATAGAACCAATCAGCAGTTAGCAGAGCCTTTAAAAAAACCAATGAGCAACTAGTAGAACCCTCAAAGAACCAATCATCAGCTAGAAGAGCCCTTAATGAACCAATCAGATACTAGCAGAGCCTTGAAAGGACCAATCAGAAACTAGCAGAGCCCTTAAAGAACCAATGAGCGACTAAAAGAGCCCTTAAAGAACCAATCATCAGCTATAAGAGCCCCTAAAATACCAATCAGAAGCAAGTAGCCTTCAAAGGCCAATAAGAAGCTAGAAGAGGCCTTAAAGCACTATTGAGCAACTGGCTGAGACGTCAAAGGACCAATCAGCAGATAGAAGAGCCCTTAAAGTGACAATCAGCAGTAAGCGGAACAAAGTGCTTAAAAAAACAATGAGAAGATATCAGAACCCTTAAAGAACCAATCAGAAGCTAGTAGTGTCCTTAAAGGCCAATCCGAATATAGCAGAGGCCTTAAAGCACAAATGAGCAAATGAGACGTCAAAGGACCAGTGAGCAGCTAGAAAGACCTTTAAAAGGACCAATCAGCAGATTGGTTAGCCATTAAAGAACCAATCAAAAGCGAGCAATGACCACAAGAAACCAATCAGAATCTAGCAGAGGCCTTAAAGCATGAATCAGCAACTGCCTGAGACGTCAAAGGACCAATCAGCAGCTAGAAAGGCCCTTAAAAAGGACCAATCACCAGATAGAAGAGCCTTTAAAGAACCAGTGAGAAGTTAACAAAGACTGTAAAGAACCAGTAACTAACAGAGCCCTTAAAGGCCAATCAGAAGCTAGCAGAGCCCTTAAAGAACCAATGAGAAGCTAGCAGAGCCTGTAAAAGTCCAATGGGCAACTAGCTAAGGCCTCAAAGGACCAATTCTGCAGCTAAAAGAGCCCTTAGGAGGACCTATTCGCAGGTAGAAGAGCCCTTAAAGGATCAATCACAGCTTGGCAGGGTTTACATTAGCATTTTGCAATCGCTTTTATCCAAAGTGGCTTCCAATTTCAGAGTTTCAGAGAGCCCACAATAATCACTGTACTGAACACAAGCCAGGTTTATTAGAAAGCCTAAATTGGTTCTAATCTCTTGTTGATTTTCTCAGTCCTTGATTATCATGCAATCACCTATAAGCATGACGGATGAGCTTAGCAAGTGATCACTCATCAATATCTAGAGCGTTTGTGTGCGCGAGAGTGGACAAAGATTGATTACTGTCCAATCTGAACACTCCTCAGACAGACACATAAAGCAAGTGTGGCATGACAGGTGTTTCGGCCCGCGGCTCCTCTGATGGCCCTAAACAGGCATGAATGATCGGCCGTAAGTGTCAGGGGATTCTGGGAATACTTGCCTGAGGGGAGTCAGTAAAGCGACTTGGAGATTAATGATCCTTCGTTTAGTGTCAGGAACAGACGAGAGGTGATGAAGACTGGATGAAGAGCAAGAGAGATGTTGGGATTGAGGGTGCTGAGAAATGAAGGGTTCTTCAAAGGTTCAAAATTTAATGAAACTGACTCATATTTTTCCTTAAATTGTATAAAATTGTAATATAAAATAATAATACAATTGTGGAAATAATCCATTTGCTGTCTCAAAGAAAAATGTAATTTCTTGAAATTCTTTTAAATATGTTTAACTAATAAAATATATAAATAATAATAATATTTATCATCATCATCATCATCATCATCATCATCATCACAACAGTTCTAATAAAAAATAATAATGTAATTGTGGAAATAATCTATATACTGTCTCACAGCAAACTCTTTTAAAATGTTCAACTAATAAAATATATAAATAATAATAATAATAATAATAATTTATTAGTGTTATTATTATCATCATCATAATCATCAAGACTGTTCTAATATAAATGATTAAATAATACACATAAAATAAACATCAAATAAATATATATTTTTTCTAAAACAAACAGATGTAATGAGTTTAATGTGAAATGTGCTTCAAACTCAATCCGAACTATATATGAATGTATATAATATATTAACAAATTTATTCATTCTTTTGAAAATTGCTTTTAAACTAACTTTACAACATGTAAAAACATGTGACTGATTGTCACGATCACCAAAAACATTTACATGAACTACAAATCCGCCGATAAATGGACTACAGATCCAGTCATGCAACACACACATACACACCTGCTCCATATCACCTTTTGATTACACTCCCACTGCGGAGTACTGCACTATAAAGTCAGCACACAAACACACTGTTGTTGCAGAGTCTTGTTTACTGTGTTGTGACATTACAACAAGTTTCCTTTGTCTTGCTTTGCCGTGTTTTGATCCTCGCCTCGTTTATTTGTTTTCTCCTTGTCTGCTGCCTGCCTCTGACCATCTGCCTGCCTTTTGACTACGATTCTGGATTGCCCTTATACATCTGTTTGCCCCCAGTGTTGACCATAGCATACCTGACCTCGCTAATAAAGACCTGCATAAGGATCCTCACCCTGTTGTCAGTCTCACACTTCCCCCGTTATACTGATATTTCGCTTTATTTGATGTAAAATACATGATGCTGTATTTCAGGCCTGTTTTTAATCCTGAGAAATGCCTCACAGACCTTGACCGTATTGGTGGGAGTGTCCAATGATTCTGATTATGACATCATAACAGAGGTCATCATCACTCATGTTGACAGTGACCTTGCTATTAGACGCTCTAATCAACACCAAACAAAGTGAGCAAACAGAAAAAAATTTAAAGAAAGAAACTCTTTAAATTACAACTGTTTGAAAACATGTATATACAAATACAAAAAAAAGATAAAGAAAAAATTATAACAATAAAAATAACAACTAATACCAAATTTACAACAATTGATGTCTCAAACTACAGCTAAACAAATCATTACAGAACAGGTAAGTGACATTCTAAGTTGATCTCTCTCTTTTGTATGTTTTAGTGCTGTATTTATATCATATACTGTAAAAAAAAAAATCCGTAATTTTATGGTTTATTTTCGGCAGCTTGCATGCCGTAAAAAGCGTTAAATAACGGCCATTAAATTACAGAAATTTACAGTAAAATAACCGAAAATAAATTACAGAAATTTGCTTAAATTTAAATTTCTGGTAAATTTCTGTAATTTAATATCCGTTATTTTACTGTAAATTTTTAACGAATGTTATTTTTTACGTATTTTTTTCCTGGCACCCCAGCTGCGAGAAAGAAACCATAAAATTATTATTACGGAAAATTACGGATTTTTTTTTTCAGTGTAGTAATCTGGTTTGCTTTGGCTTTTTCAGGGTCAATCATTGTGATCTCCTGATTAAGCGGCGGTCACGCTGACCCCACAGACTTCCATTCATACTTGCGTGAATGCGTCAGACCGGAAACGCAAGCTCGTGCGACAAGTTTCGCAGTTCGCTGTGGTGCAAAGTTCAAGCTTGGTGAACTCTGACCCACGAAATCGCAACATGTGACAGCGTAAGACCAATCGAAGATCAAAACATGACCTCTCTGGACAGAAATTTATTACACGGACCAAATCTCTCGCTTTTTAAACGTCTAATCATCTTGTTCAATCCCGCCCCTTTTCACAGAGCCGTACGACATAATTTTGCATGCTCAAACTCTGTAAAATGTCTGTAGACTGATGGCATTTCATGCCGTTCAGCCTTATAATCTTAAAATGTGAGCAAAATCACCTGTTTTTCATCACTTTAGACATTATACTAGAGAATCATTCAAATACTAACTCTAAAGTGATGTTTGTGAAGTAGCAACGGTTTCTGCTGTTCTGTCATCAGTTCCAGATGTGAATGAAAGGCGGAAGAAAGTAGTTCCTCTTACAAAGGGATCTGTTAGACTCTCCATGTTTGATTTTCTTTTTTTTTATATATACTGTATACATGATTATGCAGTCGAACTGTTGTATATGTGTGATATTGCTGTATACCATCATAGATATGTGCCATATCACCCTATCAGCCATATCACACTGCTACGCGTGTGATATTGCTCATATATATCATTAAGACTTGTAGTTGTTTACTTAATACATGTTAAAATGTAATTTATTTACGTGATGCAAAGTTTATCTATTAAATACTGTCATTTAAATGAATGTGCATTATATTATACAAATAGAAACTCATACGTTTCTTTTCCAGGAAATCGCAGCCAAGATATGCATGATCCCCAAATTAAAGATATCACGATACTGGAAGAGAAGATGATGATGTCATAGAGGAAATGAACAAGCAATCATAACTCGAGGCTGATATTTCAGAGCACATGAAAACACCTGCTGGAAGGTGAAAGTCTGATTAGATGCTCATCAGCATTACAGCAGATAAAAACAGCAGGACACGAACACACTCGCTAAAACGGAGGATGGAGGAAAAAAAACACTTTAATTCTGCTTGTTATCCAGCACACAACTTCTGAAGAGGCATGTTGCTTTGGGAAAATAACGAGGAAACTATCTAATTATAAATATGAGCATTAAATCATCTCCCTGCAATAGCTGAATGTTAATTAATTTGGCCACGAGGAGAAACCCGTATCAAGAAAATCGTCAGTGGACTGAGACTTCACACCAGTGGATTTAAACGAGCCACAAAATCTGACCCCGCGCCACTACATTTTAATTAACATCTCCTCTTCTGGCTCTCGGTGGAGACGGGATCCTGTTTAACCTCTGACCTCTTGACAGACCGTTCACAGGAGGCTCGGAACGCTCAGAGATGGAGGATTGACGCTAATGCAGGGTCAGTCCCAGCGCCGGGTGTCAGAGGACGTGTCTTAGATGAATAACCATCCCATCTGCATGCTCAATCAGCACTAAAACATGTTAGGCTGACCTCGGAGTCACCAGTGATAATGAAAAGCAGATCTAATGGCTACTTATGGCATCAGAGGCGCTCCGTATGCGAGTACGCATGTAAAACTGTCAGCATGCGTATGGAAATCAATATCAACATATGGGGTCACAGATGCTGTGGCAAAGAATCAGAGACACGTCCTGAAGAATCCAGCCAAATTTGCATGCGCAATTACTTGTAAGTGCGATTCAGGTGAAAAAGAACCGCATGGAGAGCAACGGTTATGTCATTTATTTTATTTTAATTCTTTATTTACCAATGCGCAATCAAAGAGTTAGCTACAAAGTCTCTAGTCAAAACTGAAAATCAAAATGTCAAAATGTTTACATTTAAATTGGATACCTAAAGGTCCTGTGAAGTGCTTTGAAGTGTGTATTTTTATTCAATATTTGATGTAATCTTAACTGCGTAAAATAATGAAATTTGCCCAGTGCACTTGCTTTTTTTAATTAACTTTTTGGTGCATTAATCTAGTCAATACTTTTGTTCAAAGAGGTAATGATTCGCACTCATCAGGTAATTGCTTTGTGTTGTTTTTATTTTTACATTCTTCGGGTGACTCAATAACACAAACGTTTCGGCACAATGCCTTCATCAGTGTGTAAGGCATTGTGCCGAAACGTTTGTGTTATTGAGTCACACGAAGAATGTAAAAATAAAAACAACACAATATAATCTTAACTGAAAACAAAGAGAGGGCGGGGCATACAGCTGCTCCTCCCTTTTTTCGAAAAACAGCCAATAGCGTTTTGTTTTTAATCAAAGCACTGCCAGTGAGTGGTTGAGCTTTAGTGCATCAAATGAAAAGACAATAAGGAGCACCTGGGCGATTCTTTCAATCGATTAATTTGAATTTACATTTTAAGACGTAAAATTTTTTTATTAAATCGAGGTATCGCAATTTTTTTTTTTTTAATAAAAATATTAGATACATTATAATTGCACCGTACGGTGCTCTATGAAGGAACGTAATAGGCTACACCTTGTTGACCATTTTATGTATGGCATGGCCATTAAAAATACAATGTTCCTTAACCAGATGGTTTTTCAAGTTACTTATAAAGAGAATGTTACTTCAGTCATGTTGTTGTAATGTTTTAAGTTGACTAGTTACACAATTAAAAAAATAAATAAATAAAAAAGAATAATAAAAAAAAAAAAAATTTTTTTTTTGTTAATTTAAAATAAAGAAAATAAAAATTAAAAAATAAAAGAAATACAATAAAAAAATAAGAATCGGTCAAACTTTATGAAAAAACCTAGATTTTTTTTGCCATATAAATCACCCAGCCCTACTAGAGGGCATTTGATTGGCCAAGAATCTAAACTAAAGCATGAGGTGATGTCAAAAAAAAAAAAAAATAGTTACAAGTCCATTACAAGTGACAAACTGCACACTTTGTATGTGTATATCAGGTTTATATCTTCTAAACGCAAATTTTGTCTCTGTTTTGGAGCACACTAGCTATACTAGCTATATAGATATACTTAAAACTAACGTACTGATGCTAACATCTAAAAAGCTTTATTTTTATTTCACAAGACCTTTAAAGGTGCTAAAGCTTGAAGATCTGAATATACCAGTTACCAGAGTTCAGTACATGGAATAACGTGAACCTCACAGCTCATCAAAACACAAAACGCAGGATATACAGATTAAAATTGTATTTAGCACCACCCCAACGAGGTGTAATGCATCTTTTGTAAGTTTAACGGGTATATTGTGAAATTCGCTGCGCATGTTTGTAATGAGGCAACATACATATGTGAACTGCTGGGTATAAGAGACATTTTTGCACATGCCTAAAACTAGGAGTGTCAAAATTAATTGTTTCTCCAGTGCACCACGATGCAGATGCGGACAATTTAATATCGGTTCAATAATATATCATAACCGGTTATTACGTACCAACGTAGAATACTATGGCGAAGGAGGCGAGGGTGAGTTAATAAAACACTCCTACTTCTTAATTACCTGTGATAACCATGTATTATGCGCATATAGACTGCAACCGCGGCTGTTCTTCCCGTGTCACTCATCGGTGAACAGCGCTTTCATTTTTAAAGCCAATCACTGCCCTTTCTGTTTAGCGGGTGAAGACGATGACCAATGATAGGAATGTAAGAACTCGCCTGACAGCACTCAAAAAGCAAGTGGGATGATATTCACATTAGTTTATTTACTATAAATGCTCATGGTGTCTTCTGTGCATGCACTGGAGTTTTGTCTAAAGCAGTGGTTCTCAACTGGTTTGGCCATGGGACCCACATTTTTACATGGTCATCAAGCCGCGACCCAAATTTTTAGGAACTATATTTTTATTTTAGGAATTATAATGAATTAATTTGTATTTATTTGTTAACATACACAAGTAGTGACAGATAAATCGTAAGAAAATCACCAAGACTTACAAATAAACTATTTTTTATTGATTTCATTGGACAAAATGTATCAAATTATACAAATATTACAAAGTACAATTGCGCATTTCAAAATAAAAGTCCGGTACACGCATTTCAAAATAAAAGTCCGGTATGAGCATTTCAAAATAAAAGTCCAGTATAAGCAAAATAAGTTAAAAATTAATGTTTTACACACACTCCGCGACCCACTATAAATGTTCCCATGACCCACTTTTGGGTCGTGACCCACCAGTTGAGAAACACTGCTCTAAAGCAAAGTGTTTTCTTTGAGCAGGTAAAATTAAAGCTACAATTCATATATCTGACTGCATTAAAAGACAAAATTGTATTACAAGTAATATAGAAATATTAATATATTTACAGATTTTAATAAATTTTTTCTTGTGTTGTGAAGAAAAAGTCTTATTATGCATGGAAAGCATCGTCAATGCATCGTAATGCACCGAGATATCGAATTGAACAGAATCGATGGCATGATAATCGTAACCGAACCGAACCAGTGTAGGTTCACACCCCTAATTGCTAATGATTTCTCATTATTAATTTCCCAAATGTTAATATTATCAATAAAAATCTATTTGCTGAACATAGAATCCCAATCAAATCAGTTATTGTTTGCCATCTACAGTAATATTGCTGTTCAATCTAAAACACTCATGCATTTCTTCCATTACTAGAGAAAATGGCATGGAAAAACAGAGCAGCAGCCTGTCCTACATCATATTAAAGTCTGAATTGAGGGATTTGAGAGCCCACGACACCATCATCATCATCATCATCATCATCATCATGACATCAGAGCATGAAGAGACGGTTTACAGGATTTTGAGCATGTGTGCGTGAGGTACATACAAGACATCCGAAGCATTTAAAAATCCTACCGCGGCTCCGGAGGCATTTAACAACCAGCGACTTCAAAAAGTCCAGCGTAGGAAAATGAGAGAGAGATGGAAAGAGAGAAAAAGGATGATGGAGAAGAAGAGGCACACAACCCACTTACTGTACAGCAGAACCGCTGCAGGGGCCTTCAAAGGAAACTCTGCCCTGATATGAAAATCCATAATCCAAACAGTAATGAGAGCGAGAGAGAGAGAGAGAGAGAGAGAGAGAGAGAGGGAGGGAGAGAGAAAGATAGAGAGGGTGAAAATGAAAGCCAGTCGCTGTCTTCCTCTCTGCACTGTCTTTTCTGACAAGAATGCGAAGCCTCGCGGGAGGAGAAACTGTCGTGTCAGATAATTGTCTGAACAAAACAAAATATTCGAAAAGAAGAACGTACGTTTGTGTAATATAAATAGCTGACCGTCTTATTTCACACTTACAGCCAGTTAAGACTTTCATCAAGAACATCTACTGTTGATGTCTTAAAGGGCACCTAGTTTACCCCTTTTTCCAGATTTAATATAAGTGTTTGTGTCTCCAGAATGTGTCTGTAAAGTTTCAGCTCAAAACACCCATCAGATTATTGCTTATAGCTTTCAGAGGTTTTTATTTTATAGCTCTGAGCAGATTTTAGCGGTTTTTGTGTACTGGGTCTTTAAGGCTAGTCCTCCCTGCCCACCGTTCCCACATGCCTGTCAGTGTGCCTCGATCTCCACACTCAGCTGCCTCAGACTACAGACAGAGTGAAGGAAGCAGATCTCACATAACGTTTGTGAGAAATACTACAGTAAGAACTTTACCAATGAGTATCTGACGCATTTGTTGTGGAGTTGCAATGATGAGTCACACACAATGTCGTTACAAAATTCAGGTACACACACAGAAACACACACACACTGTGGACACACGCGCACGCACACACAGACACACACGTTTAGCTTTGCACTGTTTTTGCCCGGCAAATGTGACAGGATACAGGTTCATTTCTACTGCTGTATGGACATCTGTTATGTTAATGTACAAAATACACCTTTAATGTCCACAAACCGGGATTGAAGCGTCTTCTTTTATAATTGTCCTGACACGCGGCTTGTGGTGATGAAGTAAAGCTGAAGTAAATCGCTGTAGTTCATCACAAGCATGCACTGTTTTAAACACGTGTTAAACTTGTGAAACTCACTCTTGATCACATTTGATGATGATTGATGATCTTCGCGAACTGAACAAATATTTTATTCCCGGTTGCTTTGCTCTCGTCCGGTCTTGTTGATGTGATTATAAACGTTTCTACGGAGACATGTTAAAGCTGTCAATCAATTCGGTGGGCGGGGGGACCGCGCTCCTATGTCAAGTTGCGGTCGGCCTCAAAACCGCTCCAATTGGTCCACCGTTTTTATGTTATTAAAATTGAAAAAAAAGGACTGGGTGTGTTTATACTGTATCACCCCAATATGGTCTATGGTCTACACACTAAACCTACACATATGTCTGTCCAAACAGCTAAAAAAGTACATTTTTCACCATAGGTGACCTTTAAGCAGTACACATTTCTAATACGTACACACTGGAAAAAAAGATTTTTCATACGTTTATGGGCTGAATTCAAACCAACAAATTAAATTTAGTAATGTTCAACTTATTTTTTTGTTTAAAATCAGCCTATATAAATAGTTTGCAATCAATTACCTTAAAGGGCACCTGTGATGAAAATCATCTTTTTAAAGCTGTTTGGACAGAAGTGTGTGTAGGTATAGTGTTTCCACAGTCATACACAATAACTTTTTTTTTTTTCTGATGTTTAAATAGGATCCAAATCCCTTCCATTTTGAGGCCAACCGCAACGTGACGCCCACCGAATTGATTGACAGCCCCAAATTAACACGTCATGTATTAACGTGCATAATCATATCCACAAGACAGGACGTGTGCAAAGTAGCAAGGATTAAAAGATCTGTTCGGCTCTCTGTGATCATCAATCATCATCAAATGTGATCAAAAATGAGCTTTACAAGTTTAAAACAGAGCATGTTTGTAATGAATTACAGCAATTTTACCGTCTTTATCACCACAGCCACGTGTCAGGACAATTATTGACCTTATTCTACACGTGCGAGTCTTTTTGGCACGAGACTTTCGGTTTTATTCACTTCCATTTATTTTTAGACGTTAAAAACAGCTTATTATGCTGCTTAATGTTGCATCCAAACTGATGTTTTCTTATTATATTATTCTACTTTTTCTGTATATTCATGCAAACACTTGTTTGTAGAGCGAGTAGTTTGACTGTTTTCTGCCGTTTATTATTCCTAGTCATTTCTCCCATATAGGCAGCTGAATCGGAAGTTCAAAAACAAATCGCAAAAACGAGCTCACTTCCGCATTGAAGAATAAGGTCAATAAAAAAAGATGCTCCAATCCCGATTTTGTGGACATTAAATCAGGTTTATTTTGTACATTAACATAACAGATGTCCATACAGCAGTGCATATTAATGTGTATCCTGTCACATTTCTCACTCTGACACGTGCAAAAAGCTGTCAGCTGTGTGTGTGTGTGTGTGTGTGTGTGTGTGTGTGTGTGTGTGTACTTTGTAATGACATTGTGTGTGACTCATCGTTGCAACTCTACAACAAATACATCAAATAATCATTGGGAAAGTTCTTACTGTAGTATTACTTACAAAAGTTACATGCGATCTGCTTCCTCATGTCTGTCACTGTGCTGTTTATCTGACACAGCAGAGATTGAGTCACACTCTGATAGGCAGGTGGGAACGGTGGGCTGGGAGAACCAGCATTAAAGGCACAGGCCACAAAAACAGCAACAGTGTTCAGAGCAGAAAACCCCAACATTCTTAAAGGTATAATAAATAATCTGATGAGTGTTTTGAGTTGAAAGTTTAGACACATTCTGGAGACACAAAAGACTTGAAAAAGGGGTAAAATAGGTGCCATTTAAAAAGAAATTGTGTTTAAAAAGTGTAGGACTGGCCAGTTAAAGAAACTAAACTATGTTGCCTGTACTACAGACATGAACAAATTTAAAAAAAACAACACTAAGAATCACTTTAAACACCCTAGCAACCAAATGTTTTCTCACGTCTGTAAAGCAAGTTAAAATTCAATCAGCTGAGCTTACATCAATAAGGAACCATTTAGAAGAACAGCCTAAGTAAGTAAGTGACTTATGTGTCTAAATTCACTCAGTAAAGCTTAAGCCAGAGCGAAACCATTAAAAACACCTTAGCAACCGGTGTCTGAGAGTCAATTGTGTCACAATGCTATTAACACTGGAAACCTTCACCTTGCAACCACATAGCAACACCTTGACAATTACCAATAACATGAAAATGTCTATTTCAAGAGCTGAACTCTCAAGGAGCGATAATGACTGACAGCTCCATACCACAAATGGAAAAACAGTAAGGACGCTCTTTCTCCTTGACATCTCATCACTTCTCATTTTACTGCTTCACCAACAGCGTGACATTTTACCGTTTGAAGCATTCAGCAGCAATCGCTCAGAGCGGGACTCAATCTCCAGGGACACGGGTATGAAGATGGCTGGGAAGAGTTTGTTTTATCTAGAAAAAGGTGCTGTGAGTTTTGTTTGCGTGGTTAAGGTGAAACGTGGTTCGATTGAGTGTGACGATATTCAAGCAAGCAGCAGAGAAAACAATATAATGACAGACAGATACAGCATTGAGCACACCGTTTTTCTCAGAAAACATATTTCTGAAGGTGCCGCTGACTTGAAATTTTCACTGGATGTCAGTGACAACCAAAGTAATCCAAATATACAAAGAAAACTAATTATTTCAGAAATGAAGTTATGTGTAATAGAATAAAATGACATATGAAACAGTATTGAACACATGAAGGAAGGGAGGTGTAAAAATGCATGGAAAGCCCAGACAGCAGCTGAAATTAGTTACTCAGCACTCGTCCCTCATCAGTGTTAATGAATATTAGCTTCTTTAGTCCCAACACCTATATTATTAGATGATGAAGATGAAACTAGGGTGGACATTTCAGCAAGATAATGACCCAAACTCTCAACAGCTTTCAGAAAAAAATAATAAAGCTGCTAGAATAGCCCAGCCAATCACCTGACTTGAATCCATTAAAAAATAAGAACTAAAGGTCAGAGTTGATAGACTAAAAACCCACAAAACTGTCAAGATTTTTAGACTCTTTGGGAAAAACAATCACACCGGAGTATGTGACTCCATTCTCAATGCAGAAGGCCTTATTATAATATTGGCATCAAATTCAAAACTTATACTCAGGAGATGTGTGGCTTTTGACCTATCACTTTTCTGTATTGCTTCAGGACTAATTTTATATATTTGTTTATGAAATATTAAATGTTTAGAGCAGTGCTTTTTTTTTTTGTACAATACTTGAGCATCGATTAACTTTTTTTCATTTTGAGCATTATAAACTCTAGATGATGGATAATAAAGCCCAAAGTATCTTCTTTCCAAATATACATAAACTGTGAATGTAGACCAAATCATTCAGCATCTGTTAATGTTTTAGTTTTGGGATGGTAAGTTTTGAGAAAATGCCTCTGGCAGTGAGGGAAACAAGGACACCGATATAGTCTCGGAAAACTTTTTACAGAAATCTCATTTTGCATGCTATCTTAAATTAAAAATTTTAACTAATGAAACACTTGGCTTCCATGTCATATTTTTTCAAGGACACTACATTAATGTTTTCCTTGTATATGGAAAAACAAAATATTGAACACAATACAATTTTTTTCCTCATGATTTTATAATGTATAACTTTTAAGCAAATATGACATTTCCCCTTTTAGCACTGTAAAGCCCAGAGTGTCTTCTTCCCAATGGTACCGAGTCAGGAACTGTTACTATTTAAAGTTAGGTAGGTGTAAATCCCCAAAAGTAAGTGCTGGGTAACAGGTTAAAGGCATTTCAGTAGTTTAGTATTTTCGTCTTGGGTCTTTTCACTGCTATTACACAAAACTATTTTTTATGCTTGGGTTGTTTGGGTTTTTACCAAAATCTGGTACAATTTTATGTCAACAACTCCTTTAAAAATATATTTACTGGGAAAAATCATGATGTGTTTGATAAATATTTTGCCCATTTTAAATAGATAGATACTGTCGATAGATAAATAGACAGACAGACAGACAGACAGACTAGGCATGGCCCATTATAAGATTCTGACTGTATGATAACAGTTTCACTGTATCACGGTATTAAGATCACTGCTCTAAAACATGTTTATTTTAAATGTCTGTCTGGATAGACATCTTGCCCGAATAAACTTCATTAAATAGTCATAAAAAATACATATACCTTAGGAACGATATAACAGAAATAGATTATCATCCTATGCCTATGTCAGATATCTACAAGCTGCAGTCTCTGGTCTTTAAAGCCAGCTGTCAGTATATTAAGGCATTTATCAGCTGTTCTTCATCCAGAGAGGCTCATGGAGCGTCAGTGCTCAGTCATGCTCAAGGTGAGACGGTCAGACTGATAACTGATCCTCTCCTTCACCTCTGCTGAGAAACCAAACCACAACATCTAGATCTTTATCCAAGAGTCTTTAGCCATCCTGCAACGGAAATAATACTTATTGTTAACTTTATTAGTACTGCTATTTTGTTATATTAACAGGCGGATGGATGGATGGATGGATGGATGGATGGATGGATGGATGGATGGATGGATGGATGGATGACCGTTTTCAAGTTTGAACCGTTTGAAAAGTCAAGGTTTTCATAACCCAAAAATTTTCTGCTATACCGTTCCTAAGGTATGTGTAAGATTTTTTGTTTTTTTTTTAGGTGTAAATTGTAAAGACGTCTGTGTTTTTGAAACAAATGAAGACAGCAGAAGTCAATGACTCACTTGAATTATTCAGCCTGACATGTTTACTGCACCAAATATTTTAAATGATTCTCAAAATAAAATATATTGTGTTCAAAGGGGAAAAAGGTTTTGTTTTTTACCCAAACATTTAAAAAGAAGATATTTTAAAGCAGTAATTACAATACCGTCATACCGTGAAAACGTGATATTTTTATCCAAGGTTATCATACCGTCAGAATCTTATACCGGCCCATGTCTGATTGACAGACAGACAGACAGACAGATAGATAGGAGAATAAAATGATAGAACAGCAGAACGATAGATACAAAGATAGAACTATAGATAGAATAGATAGAATGATAGATAGATAGAAAGATATAACGATGGATGGATGGATGAATGGATGGATGGATAGAATAATATACAGTTAGAACAAACATAGAATGACAGAACAACAGATGGAACAATAAAAAACAGAAGAAGAGGATAATATAGACAGAAAATGATAGAATGACAGGCAGGACAATGGATAAAATGATAGAAGAGCAGAACGACAGAACAATGGATGGAAGGATATATGAAAATAACCAATAAGATATGCTAAAACACAGTTAAATAAAATGACAAAGAATAATAGCACAATGGATTGAACACAAAATGATAAAATGCTAGAATGATAGATAGAACGATAGAACCTTATATAGATCGACAGAGACAGACAGACAGACAGACACACAGATAGACAGACAGATAGATAATTGACAGACAGACAGACAACCAGACAGACAGACAACCAGACAGACGGATAGATAAATAGATAGATAATTGACAGACAGACAGACAACCAGACAGACAGACAGACAGACAGACAGACAGACAGATAGTTAGAACGACACTAAACATCTAGATCAGATATTATTGTGTTGAAGCAGCTCTTATTATTCCACATGTATATTATCATAGCCCCATGTTCCTGCAGCATGTGTCTGGTATGCTGTAACCTTCTATTGCAGCTGAACGTCAATGCATCACAGTAATCCATCTATCCACAGGCGCTGATGTGCACATGCGCCGATCTTCCTAATCCACGCAGTCTGCAGGGACGCACAGTAACAGAGCCTGTCTCTCTTTCCCTATCAGCCTCTTCCACCCCATCTCTCCTGGCACTCATTTACTCCTTAGCCAACTCCCTCCTAGCTCTTCCTCCCTCAGTAGTAAGCGAGCGAGCGCCTCTTTAATTCCCATCTCTTCAGCACTGTCACCTCAGCACTAGCAGAAGACTGCAGAGAAATGTTTATGTTGGTCAGCGAGCGCGTGAGCTAGGTGTGTTTAGGACGGTATCTTGCAAATGTGCTAAATCAAGTGTGAAGCTGTACTGGGTGAGCATTAGAGAGAGAGGCTGTGGTCAGCAGGAGCAGAATTTAAGCGTGTCAACCTAATAAAATCACTGCAGAGAGGCTTTTACTGTACCTGCAAGGTATTGTGGGTATTTGTGCATGTTTAGATACAAGGCTAAGTGATCAAATCAGAAAGCACTTAGCTTTTTATCTCAGGCCTAAAACACTTTCTGCAAGCATGCAAGTCATTTGCTGTGTCCCAATTCACATACTGACGCCTCATTCAGACTAGCAGCGACTTTGTAGCTGCCTGTCGCTCTGGGTGGCGACCTGCTTCAAACACAAGTCTGTGTAGGTATATACAGCACGAATACAACCAGCCTCTGAGAGAGCTGAGAGAGGATCACGTGAGCTCTACTGGTGCTCCTATTGGCTGTGGCTCAAGAAAGTCACTCTTCATTTGCATAAAGTCGAAGGATTCTCAACTTTGCCGCATCACTTGACAAACGGTCACTGTCGCTCACGTAGATAGAGTCGCTGAAAGCCGCACGCTCTGTGTGGAAATAGACGGTTGCTTGTCGCTTTGCCACTGCAAGTTCTTTCTTGTTTAAAGAGTTTATGGATTTTTGAAAATGACCTTGCATGCAGTGTGTTATACACACACATATATAAAAATCAACCCACCTGTTTACTGTAGTAAAAAACACTTTCTATATTAAAAGTGCATTTTTTGTTTCCATGTATTAAATATATAAACTGCCACTTTTCTAATTAAATAACATACATATAAATATAGATTTTTAAACTTACAGGTTAATTCACATATATCACGATCTGAATGATAATAATAAATAAAAAGTATTTTTTGGCATTTAAAAATAGTTAAAACGAGTAGGCTACATTCTCTAAGTGGTTTTGTCAGTGTGTTTAAGTGGTTCTGTCACTGTGTTTAATCCTTTTTGTGGAAGACTGTATGGTATAGTTAATGCCACAAGAACTGTGTTTAATATTGGTAGTTCGTTTTGAAATAAAAACAGTGAAATGTTCGTTAAGAGTCACATATTCCGCTGGAAGAAACAGCTGTGCTGATGAGGTGAACGCCAAGAAAACTCAACTACTTCTCCGTGACATTTGGGATATAGGTGATACAAGATGATCTACAGTATATCAAAAAACTGCAGATAAGCAGACATTATAACAATTTATCAATAAACACACACCTCGTTCTCTAGCTGTCCATGGCTGTGGTTTGCTGATCAAATGAAAAACAAAAGGTGGGGAGGAGTCAGATTCTGCCGGCGTTTTCATGTCAAATTTAAAGGGGACTGAGGCGATAATCTAGTGTACAGTTTATGAGCTAATCACAAAAGTTTTAGGGGGGCTGAGTAGAAATACCTAGTAGGCCTATGCCCATGTTTATTGTTCTGACTGGACTTGAGGTTAGTTCATCTTTATTTTTTCATGTTGTCTGTTTTTAAGATAATGTATTACAGTTTTGTTTATCAAGCAGTTAGAACTACTGTGTACAGTATGTGTTTAACTAGAGGTTAGGTTAGTTCATCTTCTTTTATTTTATATTGTCTGTTTAAAAGACCATTTTACTACAGTTTTATTTATTAAACTTTATACTTTGTTATTTCATTGTGAAATGTTTTGTTATGCTCTTCTTGTGCACTGAATACATTTAGAATGTGTGTATGTAGCGCGTTTGAAAAAGCAAAAACAGTTGCCAAAATAGCAAATCGCAATATTCGGTCTAAAAAATTAAATAATAATAATAATAATAATAATAATAATAACAATAATAAATAAAAATCGCAATATGATTATTTAGTCCATATTGCAAAGCCCTAGATTGAAGTGAATTTGATGTGTGAACAAAGCAAGTAAACTCAAAACGTTCAAGCATCTATTTACACACAAATATCGCGATTTATTAGCGCATGCCGGATCTGGTTAACACAGCATGACACTCATAGTAATGCCATGTCCATATACTGACCTCTTATTCGAACTATGCCTACAGGTATACCCAAATCTTCTTTATAGGGCACCTTTAAGACTACATTTTACATGAAGGTCTTTAAAAAAAACATTTCTTTATTTCCCCAAGAACAACTCCATTCTTAGCTTCCTAATCTTTTCCTTTCTATCCCTTTCTATTATTCTGTCTGTCCATTTTTATGTCAGACAAACTCAACCTCTCTCCTCTGGGCATCGTATAAATCTACGTCCAACATCAGCCTTTGAAGCTTCACTGACAGAGAGACAGATGTTCAGGACATCCCAACAGCAACACGCATCCGTCTGCTCCTTATTCCTCTTTTCGCTCAGTCATGCACACACAACTTTCCTTTTCTCTCTTTATCTCAAACACCAAACGCACACCGTCCCATCGAGACGCAAGCGCTGTTGTGATGAGTGAAGCGTTACCACATGACTCTCAGAGGAACCAAACGTACAATCAACAAACCGTACGAATCAAACGAGAAAACCCTTGCCTGGTGCAGCGGTGCAAAAACTACAAATTTCTTTTGTGTTGTTGTGGGTTACCGTCTCATGTTGTGACGAGCAGTTATTGTGTGCTATAATGCGCGGATAGAGTTGTAGTCTTCTGAGATTATGATGCATTTATGAATCTAATATTAGAGTCCGGACATTCAGACAGATGTTAATGATGGCAGCTGACCAAGAATCCAATCATGACCCTCCAGGCTTGGCTGCAGAAGGACATGACTAAGGGGTAGGGCTCTATGATATTGGAAAAATCTGACATTGCGATATTTTATTTGGTCACACTTTATCTGAATGTACAATTAATGCTGTTAAACCATTAAAGAGGACCTGTTATGCCCCTTTTTACAAGATTAAATCGAGTCCCTAGACCAGGAGTGGCCTAAATTTTTCTTATAAAGGGCCAAAAACCAAAGTGGATTGAGGGCTGTGGGCCAAAGTAAAACATACCAAACCGTTTTACATTAAATTTGTCATGGGCAATTTTATTTGCTGATATTTAAAAATGAGAAAACGTTGCTTTAAAACATATTAAGTATTGATGCAGTATCATTTTTGACATTTTATAAGAACGTTTTATAGTAAAAACATACAGTAAACAATCCCATTTATAACACAATGGAGTTTAACGCTGAATACACTAGTCGAGCTGCTCCTGTCTTTGCCCTGATTTGCTCACCATTGTTTTGTGCTTTGTCATCTATTTGTCAGTATTTACATTTTAAAAGTCGGATTCCTTTACAACATTTAATTGTAGCATTGTATCATTTTTGTAGCTCCTCAATTAAACAAAGAAAATAAAGATTATGTTCAATTTGAAATGATGGATCTCTGTCAAAGGCATTCACCCTGACCAACTGCCCATTATTCTCCCTCTCTTTCCAGATAGGATGGTGAGCCAATCCAAAGGTATCCAAGGGCCAACTTTGGCCCGTGGGCCCTACTTTGGGCACCTCTGCCCTTGAGTGTTTATGTGAAGTTTCAGCTTAAAATATCCCACAAATAATACTTTATATATCTTTGAAACTGTGCCTTTCAGGCTTTTATCCAAATCGCGGTGTTTTGTTGACTGTCGCTTTAAATTTTAATTCGATTGTGCTCCCAGCACACTTTTCTTTTCTATCTCGAAGAGCTGCTGACATTGGCTGCGTCCGAAACCGCCTACTACTCAGTAGGTACTGCATTTGAATTTAAACGTACTACTCGGCCGTTAGAAAAGTACGTTCTATACAGTATGAATGTCAGAAGTATGAATGGAATTCGGACATACTACATCCGCCATTTTGTCACGGTCACGTGACCTACCTGCGTCAGTTGCGTCGCTTCACTCCCATTCATGAATTCTCTCACGGTGCATCATGGGATAGCGCAGCGTGCATGGGATGCGCACTTCAGAATCTCGCCGGAAGTAGTAAGTCATCCGGGTACTTCTCGCATACTGATTTTCGAATTCTATGAATTCAGACATACTACTCGGCACGCATACTGATTTTAGCGTACTGTATAGTATGGAAGTATGCGGTTTCGGACACAGCCATTATCTTCAGCAGGTGAAAACTCGAATGGCCGATGGCTGCTTCACACCCAGGGCTGTTTATGCTAATGAGGGAGAGATCATCACTAATGGGCAGGGCTTTCCCCCTCTGATGACATGTATGAAGGGTGAATGTCAATCTGTGTTTCTGCAGACTGTGTTTATCAAGTGTGATTATAAAAAATTGAATTGATACATTTTTACTATTACAGGTAGGGCTGTGCAATTAATCGCAATCGCAAAAAAAAAAAAAATGCGATTTAAGCACATGCAATTTCTAAATCACGTAAGGCTGCAATTTTATCTATTAATATATTTAGATTTTTGTTCACGTTCTTGTGCGCATGATTTTAATTTGCTAACCAATCAGAGCTGACGCAGCACACCGGGCAATTACAGCTAAGCTGAGCAGCAGAAATATGTTAACCAATCAGCACTCACTCAGCGCACAACAAAGTTGAGCAGGAGAACCGAATAGGTGGTTTTGATTTATGTTTTTATTTATTGTTCTGACTGGAATTAAGGTTAATCAATCTTTGTTTCTTCATGTTGTCTGTTTTTAAGACAATTTATTAGTTTTGTTTATCAAGCAGTTAGTACTGCTGTGTACAGTATGTGTTTTGACTAGAGTTGAGGTTAGTTCATCTTCATTTATTTTATGTTGTCTCTTTTAAAGACAATTTTACTAGTTTTATTTATTAAACTTAATACTATGTTATTTCATTGTGAAATGTTTTATGCACTACTTGTGCACTGAATACATTTAGAATGTGTGTATGTAGCGCGTTTGAAAAAGCAAAAACTGCTGGCAAAATCGCAAATAAAAATCACAATCACAATATTAGTTCAAAAAAAAATGTTGTTTTTTTTTCGTAATATGATTATTTTTTCCATTTTGCACAGCCCAAACATGTAAATAAGATTACTTTGGAAGGACACTATATACTGTACTGTATAACTTTAGGTGTACTGTGTTTATAAACTGTACCTGTACACACCTCCCTAACTTTTCTGATTTTAACAGCAATGTAATGATGCGAAGCTGCTTTGGGACGATAATTATTGTGAAAAGCACAAGTAAACAAATTGAACTGAATTGAAAAACTGAAATAAAATGAATGAAGATCATCCCTATTTGATTATCAAAACACTGCTCAAAATCACGCAAAGTTCTAATACATTCAGTCACACTGTCATATTTTGCTTAGTTCAAAGTACATAGCGATGATTTTGGAGCACAATATGCTGCCTTCTTTTTCATGCATATTTCAACAAACAATGCAAAACGACGTTCAGCACACATAACAAAGTCCTGGCTGCGGAGGAAGAGGATACGGGTACTTGACTGGCCTGCCTGAAGTCCTGACCTGTCTCCAAAAGAGAATGTGTGGCGGATTTTAAAGTGTTGCCCACCAAAAGACTTGCTTGCAGGAAGAATGGGACAAAACTACACCTGAAACACTTCGTCACTTGGGGTCTTCAGTCCCTAAACGTCTTTTAAGTGTTGTGAAAAGGAAACATTACAAAGTGGTAAATGATTTACCGTTCAAACTATTTTTTTAAATGTGTTACAAGAACCAAAATTGGAATACTTGTTTATTTTGGAAATGAACATCATGAAGAACACATTAAATAATGTTTGTTGTATTGTCTGCATTGAAATACAAGTCAAAGTACATTTAGAAATCACTACTTTCTTTTTTATACTGTCCCATTTTAAAGTCTAACTGATGACATAACTGCTTTAATGATCAATGTGCAATGCAATGATCAGTTCGTGTTGACCACAATGGACACCAAAGCCAGTATATGATGAGGTGGGCGTTCATGCAACATGACATTTTTGCCAATTTATCACAGACTGATGGCTCTTCTCATGTCTCTTCATCCATTGGTCCCTTTCTCCACAGCTTAATCTGCTCTCTAGTCCACCTCCTCCACCATCATTGCTTTCCTCAATATCTTCTCCCGCTCTACATCTCTATGATGTCTTCATGTTGACCTCTCAAATCAAACTACTGCACACAAACTGATTCTCTCTCTCTCTCTGCAGTCCATGAAATAATGGAGAGACAGTCGCCACATCCTATCAGTACTCTCACACTCACTTAGAGGAGTTCATAGAGCTTGAGTCCATTATAATCCACAGCAGCTATGAATCTGCTCTCTCTCTCTCTACAAACTTGATTAGTAATTTGGAAGAAAGACTTCTTGGTGAAATCTAGGATTTTGATTTCTGGTATTTTAAAGCTATGACTGATCTTGTCTCTCTTGACTCACTTTGGTGCCATAAAGGAATCTTGTGCGGAGTCAATGAGGATGAACTAACTTTTGCACACTGTTTAGGATCATTTTTAAATTAGGGATTGTAATGTTTGTTTTATTTTGTTGGTTTTACTTGATATTGTACTTATTGTTAGAAAAATATTTTGTTTTTTTGAATTGTAATAAAAGCATTTAAAATTCTTTCTCTCTGCCTGTCTGTCTCTCTGTCTGTCTCTCTCTCTCTCTTTCTCAACACAAGAACAAAATGTGCCTTTTGAATACTGATTGATGAATACTGGAGCTTCAGCGTTAAGCAGAAGAAACTGCGTGTTGAGGTGAATCTCTGTCTGTCTGAAAACAAAAGCAGTTTTGCAGCTTGTTAACAGACCAGGCAGGGAATTGTGAATCTGTTGGATAACCCTAAAAGTGTGAAGTTGTTTCCCATGTGTAAAATTTTAGACATTTTAGACTGGGTTTTCCCAAAGCATGGGAAACCTGTTCGGAAACAATGTCTTTGCAGTTCAGCTTATTTCCACTAGTGTGACAGCAGCAGTTTCACACCTCACCATTAACACATATTAAGTCTGTTATATTACTTGGCCGTCATTAATTAAGCAGCTTGAATTTGCAATTGTATCCTTGATTATCTCTTACATCTGTTATTCTGTTTGCCATTTTATGTGTATATTATCCATCTGGCATTTCACCTATCCATTCTTCCACCTCTCTTGCTACTATTCCATCTATCCACCAATTATCTATCCCTCTATCAGTCAATCAATCATCCATCAATTGTATCAATTCGTCATCTATTCATCCACCCATCAATCCGCCCACCTATCTATCTATCTATCTATCTATCTATCTATCACAATTTATCACAATTTATCATTCCATCTATTCACAAATTATCTCTCACCATCCATCAATTATCCATCAATTGTAACCATTTGTCATATATTCATCCACCCATCAATCCACCCACCTATCTATCTATCTATCTATCTATCTATCTATCTATCTATCT
>CAIGQQ010034268.1:95578-108853 GCA_903798035.1 Danio albolineatus
GGCTCTACTCTACTGTGATTAGTCTACTCTGCTGTGATTGGCCAGATTGTTCTACTCTGTTCTAATGGTTTTACTCTGCTCTGGTTGTGCAGATGGCTCTACTCTGCTCTGATTGGTCAGAAGATTCTACTCTGCACAGAGTGGTCAGATGAGTCTACTCTGCTCTGATTGGTCAGATGGCTCTACTCTAATGTGATTAGTCTACTCTGCTGTGATTGGCCAGATTGTTCTACTCTGTTCTAATGGTTTTACTCTGCTCTAATTATTCAGATGGCTCAACTCTGCTCTGATTGGTCAGATGGCTCTCCTCTGCTCTGATTTGTCTACTCTGCTGTGATTGGCCAGGTGGTTCTAAGCCGTTCTGATTGGCCAGATGGTTGTACTCTTTTCTAATGGTTCTACTCTGCTCTGATTTGTCAGATGGCTCTACTCAACTCTACTCTCATTGGCCAGATGGCTCCTCTCTTTGACTGGTCAGATGGTTTTACTCAGCAATGATTGGCCAGATGTATCAACTCTGCTGTGATTGGTCGAATGGCTCTACTCTACTCTTATTTGCTCAGATGGGTCTACTCTACCGTGATTAGTTGACTCTACTGTGATTGGCCAGGTGGCTCTAAGCTGTTCTGATTGGCCAGATGGTTCTACTCTGTTCTACCCTGCTGTGATTGGTCAGATGGTTCTACTCTACTCTCATTGGCCAGATGGCTCTACTCTGCTCTGATTGGTCAGATGGTTCTACTCTGCTATAATTTGGTCAGATGGATTCACTCTGATTGGTCACATGGTTCTGCTCTGATTGGTCAGATCGGTCTACTCTGCTGTGCTTGGTTAGGTGGCACTAAGCTGCTTTGATTGGCCAGACAGTTCTATTCTGTTCTAATGGTTCTACTCTACTCTGATTGGAAAAATATTTACTTTGCTCTGATTGGTCAGATGATACTACTCCACTCTGATTAGACGGATGGCTTAACTGTGCACTGACTGGTCAGACGGTTCTACTCTGCTGTGATTGGTCAGGTTGCTCCCAGGCTGCTCCAAATGACCAGATTGTTCTACTATTGCTCTAATGGTTCTACTCAGGTCAGATTGGTCACATGATTCTACTCTGTTATAATTAGTAAGATGGCTATCCTCTGCTCTGATTGTTCAGATGGGTGTCTACTCTGCTCTGATTGGTCCGATGGATATACTCTGCTCTGATTAGTCACATGGTTCTGCTCTGATTGGTGGTTGGTCATTTAGCACTATTCTTATCCACTCTTCTCTACTCTCATTAATCAGATGGCTCTACTCTCATTTGCCCGATAGAGCTACTCTGCTCTGATTGGTCAGATGGATTTACTCTGTACCAATTGGATGTCGGTTTGCTTTCATTGCACAAAAAAAATTCTCTTGACATACCAACAACACAAAACCAAACTATTCTAGTCTCGGCTACAACTAGTGTTAGAAGGTCATAACAGATATGTATTTTTTTTAATACAACTGGAATTATTGATGAATCATTTCATGCTGTTCAGAATCATTTCTTTTTGGGGGCCAGAAAAGCTTTAGAAACTCTGAGCTCACATTCTACATTCGCAAACATGTTCT
This sequence comes from Danio albolineatus, assembly GCA_903798035.1. Classification (NCBI taxonomy): domain Eukaryota; kingdom Metazoa; phylum Chordata; class Actinopteri; order Cypriniformes; family Danionidae; genus Danio; species Danio albolineatus. The sequence goes on from CAIGQQ010034268.1 coordinate 97,175, forward strand.
TTACTACATGAAGATCAGAAAATATCGGACTTTTTAAAAGTGAAAGACGTTTTGCATACCTTGGAGTCTGGTTTGGATGGTTTGTGAAGTCTGGACTGGGAGAGCTGGTAGTTTTGCTGAAGTTGTGTCCCATGCTAAAACACACACAAACACAATTTAGATATCCTTTGTCTTCCACTACAGGTTTAAGATGAGTCATGTGTTGATGTACCTTAAACAATCTGAAGGCCGTGATCCAGCACGTTCGACTCTGCTCACTGTCGGCACACATCAGCTTCAAATCCTGACTGCGAAACCGCTCTTTTGAAGACTAGAATACGAATATGACCACATTTAGACCTCTGATGCTGTTATGTACTGCTTTAGCATTGTATAAACACAAAACTGCTTCATTTATTAAGAAATTCTGTAATATTAAATGAAAAAAAACATTTTATTTAATTTAGTTTTAAGTAATTTGTCAAATGAATGAAAATAAATTAGTATAAATATATATATTTTTTTTAATCATATTATTAAAATTAAAAATATATTATATACGTTTGACATTTTATCATGTATTTATCACTTTAGTTAGTTTAAAATAAATTTAAAAAACACAATTAAATAAATAAAAATAAATAAATAGAAATAGTAAAACCACTAAAAATACAAATAAAATGTAAAGCCTTCTTGGTATATGAAAATATGCAGTACCATCCCTAGAAAATTTTCTTAGGGGTGGCCAGAAGAGGCCATAACAAATCTTAAGGTGGCACACAAAAAATAATGAATTCAGAGTAATGTTATATTTTTGTTCATGGTAACTGAAATAATCTGGTTTTAATTTAATTCATTTATATAATTACTCTTGAAATATTGCAATTCATTCCTTATAATTCAGCAAGTGCATGAGCAAACCAAATAAAATCTATATTTAGTTTAAAAACACTTTTCATATACAGTATATAAATATCTTTTCAGTTATTTTTCACATAGTTTTATTGAACAGCATACAGTATGTGCCATGTCTAAAATTAATAAAGATTAATAAATTAATTATTAAAACAGACAAATGAACAAATTGTACAAAAGGCATTCCTTTACACACACACACACTCACTATACAGAGCCTAATAATATCAGTTATCCATTTCCCTTTTTGAGCCACAATATTATTAATAGAGCTTCTTCGATTGATGCATCTTAAGGTAAATATTAAATTGCCATTCCAGTCTATTAAAGGTGACCGTGAATCACCAATGTCAGTAGCACCAATAAATCCACAATAATTTAGTGTCTTTATTTTATTTATTTATTGATTGATTGATTAATTTAATTATTGTACATTTACATTTAAATTGTATTTAATTAATATTTAAATTAACAGCAAAGTCATATTGGGGTGGCCAGAGTTTACACAGGGGTGTCCCTGAAAATGTGAACAATAATATTTCTTTGATTTAAACAATACGTAACACTTTATTTTGATAGTCCATTTGAGTATCAGTAGACTGTTTGCTTAATATCTGTTGATACTGACATTCAACAGACATTTAACTGACTATAAGAAACTTTGCAAGTACATGTCAACTTACCCTAACCCTACCCCTAACCCCAGCCTAACAGTCTACTTATAATCTAATGAGAATTAGTTGCAATGTAACTTAAATTCAACAAACGGACCATCATAATAAAGTGTGACCAAACAATATGTTAATATTCATTCATTTTCTTTTCGGCTTAGTCCCTTTATTAATCCGGGGTCGCCACAGCGGAATGAACCGCCAACCTATCCAGCATTTGTTTTACGCAGCGGATGCCCTTCCATCCACAACCCATCTCTGGGAAACACATCCATACATTGTCATTCACACACATACACTACGGACAATTTTAGCTTACCCAATTCACCTGTACCGCATGTCTTTGGACTGTGGGGGAAACCGGAGCACCCGGAGGAAACCCACGCAACCACGGGGAGAACATGCAAACTCCACACAGAAATGCCAACTGGCCCAGCCGGGGATCGAACCAGCGACCTTCTTGCTGTGAGGCGAACGTGCTAACCACTTGGCCACCGTGGCGCCATATGTTAATATAATAATATATATTATATAATGTAATACAATATTACAATACCGCTGTGGCGACCCAGGATTAATAAAGGGACTAAGCCAAAAAGAAAATTAATGTATGAACATTACAATATAACATAAGAAAATTAATATAATAATTGTTTTTCTTATTAACATACAATGCGTATTAATAAAAAGTGCATACTGTGGTTATAAACAAATAAACGAACAAACTAAAATGAACAGAATACAACGTAAATCTAAAATAATATATTTAGAAATAAAAAACTACTAATATTTTAACTAAAAATAAACTAAAGTCATATATAACTGAATACATAAGATACATTCATTCATTCATTCATTTTCTTTTCAGCTTCGTCCCTTTATTAATCTGGGGTCGCCACAGCGGAATGAACCGCCAACTTATCCAGCATTTGTTTTATCTCTGGGAAACATCCATACACACTCATTCACACACATACACTACGAACAATTTAGCTTACCCATACATAAGATACATGTAAAACAATAATTAACTCCACCAAATTCTACCAATAATACTAAAATAACACTTCATAACACTTGCCTTAATGCAGAAGACGTGTTCTCCTGGTGCCCCGTAATGTTTCCGGCCAGTGAACACTGTAAACACATTCAGATCTTCCAGATCTCCAGTGAACTGCAGGTGCCGAGGTTCCTACAGACATACAGTTGAAGTCTAATAACTGATTTCTTTTATCTTTGCCACGATGACAGCACATAAAATGGTTTTAAAAGAATTAAAAACTGCTTTTATTCTAGTTGAAATAAAACCAATAAGACTTTATCTAGAAGAAAAAATATTATAGTAAATACTGTGAAAATTTCCTTGTTCTGTTAAACATCATTTGACATCACCTTCGACTGTCCTTTGCTGGAGCAGTACAGCCCAGACCGCCGCAAAACAAAATAAAGTTTCTTCCAGGACTTCTTTCCACCCTCTCGCACATGCAGAAAGCCCTGAATCTCCGGACAGGAGCCGCTCTTCACCATATTCTTCAACAGAGACAGAAGAAATGGTTAGGAAGTCTGTACAGCTGCGATTTGCTGATTTTAAAGGGGTCAGAAATCTAAATTAGCTTATCTTTTGACATATTTTTTCATTGTAGTAATAAGAGGTATTCTGTAAGTAACTCCAGACTTTCTCATTAGTGTCAAAACTGCTTATATTGAAGCCGAAATGACAGGCTGTGTACAGTGTATGACACTTTATTATGTAATAGTGCTGCTAAACTCCGCCTCCATGGAATATCAACGCCCACTTCTAGATCACTGCCTACTTAGCTCCGCCCATCAACCAAAGTTTTGCATTCTTAAATTAGTTAGAATTTTAATACGATTTGTAAATTTGAAATAAATATTTTTACTACACATGCTAAATTATCAACTAATTAACTTATTTTTGATTTGAATTCATTTCTAAAGCACATTTTTATGTAAATATTTTATTAATACATTTTTGATTACATTTTTGACATTTTAATTTACATTTTTTTATTTTCATTCATTCATTTTGGCTTAGTCCCTTTATTAATCTGGGGTCGCCACAGCAGAATGAACCGCCAACTTATCCAGCATTTGTTTTATGCAGCGGATGCCCTTTCAGCAGCAACCCATCTGGGAAACCCATCTGGGAAACATCCATACACACTCATTCACACTCATACACTAGGGACAATTTAGCCTACCCAATTCACCTGTACCGCATGTCTTTGGACTTGTGGGGGAAACCGGAGCATCTGGAGGAAACCCACACGAAAACGGGGAGAACATGCAAGAAAATGCCAACTGACCCAGCCGAGGCTCGAATTGTGCAACTTAACTCCACTCAACTCCTCCCATTTTTTTTTATGTTTTATTAATTTATTGTTACATTTATTTTATTTTGTTTATGTATTAGCTTTTCATTTTTATTATGTTTATAATTTTTTTTATTATTATAATTTGTTATAATTGTTTACTTTTTGTATTTTTTACATTTTTGGTAATTTATTTATATTTTTAAATTTTATTAATATATTATTTACACACAATCTAACATTAATAAAACTATAGTTTTAGTCTTGCCTTTATAATATTTATGTAATTACTATGCATTTATTTAAATTTATTTGCTTATGGTTTTATTAATTTTAGCTTCGTTCTAATTTTAGTGAACACAAATTCCACTTATTTTTTTTATATTATTCAGTTAGAGTTTAGTTTAGGACACAATGTCAGCCAATCACAACAGTGTGCATTTACTTGAGTCTATTGACCTTATTCTTCAATGCGGAAGTGAGCTCGTTTTTGCCTATGAGAGAAATGACTAGGAAGAATAAACGGCAGAAAACAGTCAAACTACTCGCTCTACAAACAAGTGTTTGCATGAATATAAAGACAAAATAGAATAATATAATAATATTCTAATATTAGAGAAGCCAAAAAATGGCTGCACCCGCTCGTACGCGGAGAATAAGGTTATTAATCTACCATGTCTATTTAAATGTTGTGTTCAGAAGATAGACTATTAGTTCAATATTATGATTTGTTTTAATCTACAAGTCTTGATATTATTATAAGTGGACTGCAGAGAGTGGTATAAATAAACAAAAAAAGACCCCCTAGATAAATGGTCACAAACTCAATTCCTGAAGGGCCGCAGCTCTGCGTAGTTTAGCTCCAACCAGCTCTAACCAGCTCCAACTCACACCTGCTTAATAGTGCCTACTAGTGTTGACTAGTTGAATCAGCTGTGTTTGATTAGGGCTAAAGCAAAACTGTGCAGAGCTGCGGCTCTCCAGGAATCGAGCTTGAGACCTCTGCTCTAGATCCTCCTACCTGCACCAGCTCTGATGATGTCATGCCTTTAGTGACGTCAGCGCTGTCGGAGATCATGTGCTCTGGGAAAAATGACTGCAGAAAAAGACACAGTTAAACATGGCTAGCTGAAGATCTATGCTTGAAGTTGAATGTAATATGAATGCATTTTCATACAACTGTATTTTTGGCTTCATACCACAGGTTTCTTGAAGAACTCATATTTTGCGTAGTTTTTGCGGAAGAGCAGCTTAGTGTCGCCCTCTATCGGCCAGGAGGACTGAACCTGCAGCACAAGCTCATGGTCTTCAAGACAGCGCTCTGAAAATAGACATATGCAATAGACCATTTTGAGGGATGTAAACGATAACAATGGTCCTAACAAGTGCTGCACGATTAATCATATCGCAATCGCGATGTCAGCCTATGCGATTACATTACAGCAAATCTTGCGATTATACTAAATAAACGAATGCATTTGTAGACGTAACAAGACATTCAAGAAAGAAAATGCACCGCCATTTTTGTAGTTTCCTTTTAATACGATTACATTCATTCATTCATTCATTCATTTTCTTTTCGGCTTAGTCCCTTTATTAATCTGGGGTCGCCACAGCGGAATGAACCGCTTACTTATCCAGCATTTGTTTTACGCAGCGGATGCCCTTCCAGCCGCAACCCATCTCTGGGAAACATTCATACATTCTCATTCACACACATACACTATGGACAATTTAGCTTACCCAATTCACCTGTACCGCATGTCTTTGGACTGTGGGGGAAACCGGAGCACCCGGAGGAAACCCACGCAACCACGGGGAGAACATGCAAACTCCACACAGAAATGCCAACTGGCCCAGCCGGGGATCGAACCAGCGACCTTCTTGCTGTGAGGCGAACGTGCTAACCACTACGCCACCGTGGCGCCCCAATACGATTACAATGTAAGGCAATTAAAAAAGAACTACACAACCCAGAAGCCATCAGGGCTGGAAGGCGCTAACGCCAGCGGAAAATTATTATTGAAAAAATATTTGCAGCGCAAAGTCAGAAGTAATGACGTCCATTAATGAACAGAACTACTCGGGAAGTCGGAAATATTAATGAAGTTTATGAGAGTAAATGTGACGGTGATAGCACGTCGTATGCTGCTTGTAAAACATGCTTAATCTTAAGCTGTGTCCCAAATGACACACTACGCACTTCTGCACTATGTACTTATGCACTTACACACTAAACAGCATAGTATATGTATGTAGTGTTGTCCCAAATGGAACACTAATGGCTTTTTTACGAAGCAGAAGTTCAAACAGTTTCCCTGATGACGTTTGACGGCTGTCAAACTAATGAAATAAATGACCATAATACCAAATAATACCTGGCATGAGTATAACCGCATTCACCATTGGGAGGCGTTATAATCCCTCTTGTAGGAGAAACTTGCTTTCACAGTCCAAAATAAAGAAAAGTTATCCAACATGTGCGCCCGATAGCTCCGCCCCTTCCGTTACATGCGCAAAGCTGCGGTCGTTGAGTGCGTGAAGTGTACATCATTACACACTTCAGTGTTTTCAGTGTGAACGCACTACTTACACTATTTATACTACAAAATGGCATAGAATAGTGCATAAGTATGCTATTTGGGATGCGCCTTTAGTCAAGTACACCAGTGATTCAGGGACGAGCGGTCTGAAAAGGCACGGTCACAAGGCATGTTCGGGAAGGAATCAGCCAAACACCTTTTCGTCCATCAAGCGATAATCGTCGTCGGGTGTTAAGTCTCCTCTAACTGACAAAATTGCTCACAACCGTCATCATAGGTTCAGTGTTTTCATTCCAAGTAAATTATTGAATAAATTGAAACTAGAAGAATTATTGTATGAATCTATGGTGGTGAGTGACGAGGAATATCTGCTGTTAACCTTTCCATGTGCCCAACGTTCTCTATAAAACCATGCTTAATGTTTTCATGTATATAGGATGCATATAATGCATATGGCCATGTTTTAAATTAAATCAAATAAGCAGAACCAAAAGTTGTATACATGTGTGTGTGTGTGTATATATATATTATATAGTAGACTATTGAAAAACAAAGTATATCTTAAAGGGGCTAATAAAATTTACCATAATTCGCTTTTTTTTAAATATTATCAGACATACTGTGAAAATTTCCTTGCTCTGTTAAAGGTCATTTGGGAAATATTTCAAAAATAAATTCAAAGGGAGGTTAATAATTCTGACTTCAACTGTGTGTGTGTGTGTGTGTGTGTGTGTGTGTGTGTGTGTGTGTGTGTGCGGTTAAATTCATTCATTAATATTACTGTATATGGATAAGTAAATATTTTTGCTGATTTTGACAAAATGTATTTTGTTTGACGAATTGTTCTGTTCAAAATAAATCATTAAAATCGAATTATTGCACTGTACAATAACATACAGCACTTATTATTTCCAACCATTATATTTACGAGAGTTAAAACACTATGATTAATAAAGGGCGAGAATAAAAATGGTTCATTTTTTAAAACTCAATTAATTTAAATAAAATTAAAATAATTCAGTATTATATTGTCTTAATGAAAAATGTGAAACATACGATTAAATAACAAATACAATTTTTATTTAAATAGTACTTAAATTTTTTTTTAAATGTGAAACCTGGAGCTGTTTGAAACCGTTCACACACTGTTGCTACAGCAAATGAAACTAGAACTGTACATTTCCTAAAGAAAACGTGAGCGGGGTTTGTTGTGGCAAATCGCTGGGGTACAATGCATTTTATACTATTAAAACCTGTTTATTTAGTATAACTTTTATTCAAATTAAAACCTGTAATGGTTGTGAATAATATAAGATTAAATCAAAAAGGTGGCATGGTGGCTCAGTGGTTAGCACTGTTGCCTCACAGCAGTAAGGTCGCTGGTTTGAGTCCCGGCTGGGTCAGTTGGCATTTCTGTGTGCAGTTTGCATGTTCTCCCCATGTTCGTGTGGGTTTCCTCCGGGTGCTCCGGTTTCCCCCACAAGTCCAAAGACATGCGCTATAGGTGAATTGGGTAAGCTAAATTGCCCGTAAAGTATGTGTGTGAATGAGTGTGTGTGGATGCTTCCCAGTGATGGGTTGCAGCTGGAAGGGTATCCGCTGTGTAAATTATATGCTGGATAAGTTGGTGGTTCATACTGCAGTGGCGACCCCTGATTAATAAAGTGACCAAGCCGAAAAGAAAATGAATGAATGAAATATGAGAAACCATAAATAAAAGAAAAGATTTCTTTTTAAGCTAAAGGTTCATGAAGCCCAGCACCTGTCAAAAGATTAACTAGAGCCATTGTAAAAGCCAGTATAACACGTTGGTTGTGTTCATTTTACTGCTGCTTTCCACAAAACACCCCTGGGCCTGATTCCTTTAAAAGAACCAGTCGTAGGAGCACAAAGCCACATGTCAGCTTTTGTGTTACCATTATTTCCATTCACACTTCAGGAACAAGGTGGCATTTGAGGCGGCATTTAGTGGAACAATGAAGCGTGAATGTGAAATTACATTTCGATTTGTCAGAAGCTATTTGTTTTGCAGTAAGAAAAAAATAAAAATAAAACTAAACAGCATGCAAAACAACAAGTGCATGCAAAGCAGCAAACCACTGGGCTTTCCAATACAAGCCTTATTACACGTCTGCTATTGGTGAAGTATGTATTTTACATGTCTTTATGGAAGTATTTGAATTAATAAGCCAAATTGTGGAAGATAAATCTGGTCGAGTAAATTATTTTACTCTATTTTGCTCTTTGCAGTATTCTACGACAGAAAAAATGGTTAGGGAGTCTGTACAGTTGTGGTTTGCTGAGTTTAAAGGGGTCAGAAATCTAAATTAGCTTATCTTGTCATTTTTTTCATTGTAGTAATAAGAAGTATTCTCCAGACTTTCTCTGTATTGTCAAAACTGCTTATATTGAGGTCGAAAGGACAGGTTGTGTACAGTATGTGACACTTTATTATGTAATAGTGCTGCTAAACTCCGCCTCCACAGAATATCAACACCGACTTCTAGATCACTGCCTGCTTAGCTCCACTCAATTAATTAATTTATTTATTTATGCTTTTATTTTATTTATAAAGCATATTTTATGTTTTAAACTGCGTACACACGTTTGCTACTGCAAATAAAATAAAATATATATTACCATAATCAAAAATGTAAAACATAAATTAATAAATTAATTAAATTTGATATTAACATTGTTAAAAAATGTTAAAACCTGGAGCTATATGAAACTGCTTACAAACTATTGCTGAGGCAAATTAAACATTTTATTAAATTAAATTACATTAAATTATATTAAATTAGTTACATAAAATTAAGTTACATAAATCTAATAAAATTAAATTAAAATTAAATTATATTAAATTAAAATCAAATACAATTTAAATTAAATTAAAGTACATTATATTATATTAAATTAGTTACATTAAATTAAGTTACATAAATCTAATAAAATTAAAACTAAAATTAAAATTAAAATTAAATTACATTAAATTAAAATCAAATTTTTTATTTAAAGTCAAATTAAAATTCAATTCAATTAAAAGTAAATTAAATGTTACTCTCATGTGTCGTACCCAGGCCTAAAGCAGTATGATGTTCAATGAGAGCCCAGCTTTCTTCATCTGTGCAGTGTGCGCTCTGAGCCAGCATCTGACAGACATCATGTGCTGTCGCTCTGAAGGAAACCAGGACTGAACGGCTGTGTGTGGCGTCGCTGAAAACCCGAACCACCTATAAATAAACATAACAATCTGGTCAAACTGTTTTTCAGAATACAAAAAATGACTTTTCAAGCTTTTAAAAAGCCCCTAAAGAGTGAGATTTAAAGCTGCATGCACACTTTAGTGGACAGACATTTATCGAATATTTATTGTCAGGCATATGGCTTATTAGTCTTTCCTTCTTTTAGAAAATATACTAGAGCCAAACCTTAGAATATATTTCAGAATTAAAAAACCTGACATGTATTTAATATATATTTGACACGGAAACTATGCTTTTTGAATGTTTTTTTAATTTTAATTTCTATTTGTTTATATCTTTTATTTAAATTTTTGGTTTACAGGTAAATAAAAAAATACAATTAACGTGCTATTTTGTCATATATTATATTTGTCATGATAAAGTATTCACGTTAATTAATTTCAGCAAATACACTAAATATCCTAATTTGATAACTTTGCAGTAAAAACATGTTAGTTGCGCTAAAACATGCTATAAAGATGCTAATTCATGCTATAATTAGGTAAATATTTGCTAGCCACAAGGTAAACATAATAATGAAAGAAACATGCTATTAGCATTAATCCCGCTAGAAACAAGCTATTAGCATGCTATTTTATGTTAGCATAGCTTAAAACATGACGATGTATTCATGTTAATTCAGAAAATATGTTAAATATTTTAACCACCTGATAATTTATCGCAGCAGTACATGTTAACCATGTGCTAAAACATGCCAATTCATACTAGCATTACATTAAAACATGTTAGTTTATGTTTGCTAGCCACATGGTAAACATGATAATAATAGAAACATAATAATTTTACTAGACCATGATAGAAACATGCTATTAGCAGGCTATTTTATGTTAGATACATAACGTTTTAGCGTTAAAACATTATAATGCTTTTATGTTAATTAAATTCAGCAAAAATACGCTAAATATATATTCTAACATGATAATTCATCCTAACAGTAAAACATGTTAGACGTGCTAAAACATGCTCTAAGCATGCCAAGTCAAGCTAGCATTTCATTAAAACAGATACATAACGTTTTTAGCGTTTAAACATTATAATGCTTTCATGTTAATTCAAATCAGCAAAAATAAACTATATATTCTAACATGATAATTCATACTAACAGTAAAACGTGTTAGATTTGCTAAAACATGCCCTAAACATGCCAAGTCAAGCTAGCATTTCATTAAAACATGTTATCATCAGGTAAATGTTTGCTAGCCACAAGGTAAACATAATACATACAGATAGAAACATAATAATTGTATTAGGCCAGAAACATGCTATTAGCATGCTTTTTTGGCATATCGTTAAAACATGATAATGTGTGGATGTCAATTAAATTCAGCAAATACGCCTAATATCCTAACAACATGATAATTCATCCCAGAAGTAAAACATGTGCTATGACATATGATAAACATGCCAATTCATGCTAGCATTACATTAAAACATGCTATGATCAAGTAAATTCTTGCTAACCACATGGTAAACACAATAAATAATGATAGAGATATGATAATTGTGTTAGACCATGATAGAAACATGCTATTAGCATGTTATTTTATGTTAGCATAGCATTAAAAATGATCATGTTCTCAAGTTAATTAAATTAAGCAAATACACTAAATATCCTAACAACATGATAGTTCCCCCCAGCAATAAAACATGTTAGCCATGTGCTAAAACATGCTTATCATCATGTCAATTCATGCTAGCATTACATGAAAACATGCTATCATCAGACAAATATATGCTTGCCATTTTATTTTACGTTAGCATAGCGCTAAAACATGTTAATGTGTTAGGTCAATTCAATTCAGCAAATACACTAAATATCCAAACATGATAAATCATTCCAGCGGTAAAACACATTAGCCATGTGTTAAAACATGCAATAAACATGCCAATTCATGCTAGCATTACATTAAAACATGCTATTATCAGGTAAATGTTTGCTAGCTACATGGTAAACCGGTTTCTATCATTATTT
>CAIGQQ010034268.1:115143-133046 GCA_903798035.1 Danio albolineatus
TGTTTGTTTAAATCCAATCCATATATTGAATGAGTTCAACTTAGTTTGTTCATTTAAAATCAGCTCTGATAAACTAAGTTCAACTTAATTTGTTCTTTTAAAATCAGCCCAAATAAATTTACTAATGTTCAACGTCATTTATTGGTTTAAATTCCGTTCACATAATTTGAAAGAGTTCAATCTAATTTGTTTGTTTAAATTCAGTTCATATGCATTGAGTAAGTTCAACTTAATTTGCTCTTTTAAATCAGCCCAAATAAATGTAATTTTAGCTTGAATTGGCTGTTTAAATTCAATTAATATAAATTTAGTAAGTTCAATAAATTTTTGTTGTTAAATTAAGTTATTTATATTCAGCCCATATAAATGCCTTGCAATCACTTATCTTAAAAGAATTGAGTAAAAATCTTTTACCCTAATTTTAAATTCTCAGCTAGTTATCCGCTTTACTTGAAGGACTGAAGCCTATGACGTGCACCTCTTTAGTTTTTCTCAGATTTAAAAAAATGTTAAACTTTTTTGTTAATTTTTTTTTATAGTTTTTTTACGTTTTTGGAACCATTATAAAATTAGGTTTGTTGTTCTTTGGGACCCCTATTTATTGAAAAAGTCTGGAGAAAATTTATTTTGTATGAAATAAATAGCTTTATATGAAGTCAAGTGTCCAACAAGTAAAATAAAACACTCTCACTCTATTAGTTACGGAAGTCCTAAGAGGCCACGCGTTAAAATATTTTTTCTCTCTTGTTGTGTCATGATCACGACTTAATTATCTGGTGATCTCGACATAAAAACTCGTTTTCTCGTCATCTCGACACAACAAAAAGTGGTTATGCCGTGATCATGACTTAATTTTCTCGTGATCTCGATATAACAAAAAGTTCTGCTTATTCTGACTTCCGTAAGCAAATGGCTACAAAACATCATGAACGAATGCATTGGCTTTTATTTTGACCAGGGACTGAGATAGTTCTATGCCTTTCAGTGATTGACAATTTCTATATCAGTGTCCGACACTTGAGAAGGAGGCTTTCGGCTCTCCGCCTTTATCGTCGAAGATATACCGACCCTGAGAGTATCATCAGTTTCATTGCCAGTCAGCTTGAAGGACCGGGACGTCTGCACGGTTATAGAATGATGCTAGAAAGGTGCCGTTTAAATGGTTTGCGGCTGACCAGAGAAACAGTAAGAGATGTGCAGCTTAGTTTGAAAATAAGCAGAACTTTGTGTTATTTCGAGATCACAAGAAAATTAAGTCGTGATCACGACATAACAACGATTTGTTATGTCGAGATCACGAGAAAACGAGTTGTTATGTCAAGATTACGAGATAATTAAGTCGTGATAACTACATAACAATAGAGAAAAAATATTTTAATGCATGGCCTCTTAGGACTTCCGTAATAAGTATATTATTAACAGTTGTTTTTCTTCATTTTTGCTATCTTAAGCCATATATTTTTACAGTATAATTCAGTTTAAAACAAAATTGATAAAGTTAGTGAGCTGTTGTTTTCTCAACCATCAGACTTTAAAATATACCTAAATATAGTTACTTTTTCCTCAAAAGTGTTGTGTTACAAAAAAAAACATCTTTACTGCGTATTTGTCACATAAACATGCAATTTTAGAAAGCATGTAACACTAAAAAAATCCTTACAGTTCTTAATATAATCAATCACATGCGAAAGTAACTAGTAAACTTTATACCCTATTCTCCTGCAGCTCAAACACTATCAGGCGCTTCCTGTCAAATTAAAAAGGTGATGTCATTCTTAAACCAACAGAGCTGTATTGTACAGGGCTGCGGGCTCTACTTACATCAAAACACAAAGACGGAAACCACACACACCACATTTTCATGCTCGGAGAGAAAAGGGCATTTGTGGGTTTCTATTAAACGTGCATCATCAAAACCACTGGACTGAATATCAGAACCACTTCAAACCAAACACAAAGAGAGTCAGAGTGGTGCGCAAACAGGCTGGACAGAAATGAAAGTAAACACACGACGACATGCACCTGAGTCTGACAGCTTCGCAAATAAAGCTCTTGTTTATTCTGCTTTGAACTGTTGTTTTGTCACCTAAAGCCATGTTTCCAAAGAATAGTGCTGATATTCTGAGCACATGAAGTCTGTGTAATAATAACAGCATGTGTAATATACTGTAGCAAATGACGAAAACAACTGACCAGGGTCAATAAAACAGTAAACAAATAAAAGCAAATGCATATATATATTCATTAATTTTCCTTCAGGTTAGTCCCTTATTTATCAGGGGTCGCCACAGCGGAATGAACCACCAACTATTCCAGCATATGTTTTAAGCAGCGGATGAACTTCCAGCCACAACCCAGTACTGGGAAACACCGATACACTCTCGCATTCACACGCAAACTCACACTCTATGGCAGAGATGCCCAAAGTACGGCCTGCAGGCCAAAGTTGGCCCATTGTAACCTTTGATTTGGCCCACCATGCCATCTGAGAGGAGAGTATGAATGATGGAGAGCGTTTGGGGCGAAAGCCATGAACAGAGATCATAATTTCTAATATTGATGTAACCTTTTTAATAGGGCTGTGCAATGAATCGCAATCGCAAAAAAATCGCGATTTAAGATCATGCAAGTTCTATACCGCGCAAGGCTGCAATTTTATCTATTAATCTATTTAGATTTTTATTCAGAATACCTTCTTGTGCGCATGATTTTAATATGTTAACCAAATCAGAGCTGATGCAGCACACCGGGCAATTACAGCTAAGCTGAGCGTGGAGAAAGATGTTAACCAATCAGAGCTCACTCCGCGCACAATGATGTTGAGCGAGAGAACCGAATAGGTGGTTTTGATTTACGTTAGTTTTTATTTATTGTTCTGACTGGAATTGAGGTTAGTTCATCTTTATTTCTTCATGTTGTGTTTTTAAGACAATTTATTACAGTTTTGTTTATCAAGCAGTTAGTACTACTGTGTACAGTATGTGTTTAACTAGAGCTGAGGTTAGTTAATTTTCACTTATTTGATGTTGTCTGTTTTAAAGACATTTTTACTACAGTTTTATTTATTAAACTAAATACTTTGTTTTTTCATTGTGAAATGTTTTGTTATTCACTTCTTGTGCACTGAATACATTTAGAATATGTGTATATGGCGCGTTTGACAAAGCAAAAACAGTTGCGCAAATAAAATCACAATCGCAATATTCGTTCCAATAATCACAATATGATTATTTTGTCCATATTTCACAGTCCTACTTTTTAACTACAAAAAAAGCAAACAGAAATTAAATGTTTTAATTAAACATTGTAAATGAATCTGCTTTTTTAAAAATGTAAACACTGTCACACATAGAGGACTATGCTGAAGACATCGGCCAGCAAATCAAGGCAAAGACTAGATTAATTCTGTTATAAAATAGATTGTTTTGTTTTTACTGTAATAAGATCATTATAAAATGTAAATAAATATATACTGTATTAGTTAATATACAATGTTTTCTAGTCATTTTTAAATATTACTAAATAAATAAAGGAAATTACCTATGGCAACTATATTTACCTCCGGCCCAACAGCCTTCATTAGAAAAACACCATACAGAAATGCCAACTGGCCCAGCCGGGAACCATCGACCTTCCAGCTGCAACCCATCTCTGGGAAACATACATACACACTCATTCACACACATACACTACGGACAATTTAGTCTACCCAATTCATCATGTCTTTGGACTTGTGGGGCAAACTGGAGCACCCGGAGGAAACCCACGCAACCACGGGGAGAACATGCAAACTCCACACAGAAATACCAACTGACCCAGCTGAGGTTCGAACCAGCAACCTTCTTGCTCTGAGGCAAATGTGCTACCCACCACGCCACCGTGGCATATATATAGGCGTATATATAGGCGAGAGCTTAATTTTTTTCATGGCAATGTTGACATTAGCATGGAATTGCTTATATATATATATATATATATATATATATATATATGTATATGTATATGTAAGCAATTGCTAATGTTAACATTGCCATGAAACAAAATTAAGTTCTCGCCAATGTAGCGACACAGCTTTTATATTTTTTGTGTAGGCTTGTATTTTACAGTGCCTTAAAAATACTCAACAATGTCTCTGTCATTGTTCTCAAACAATTATATTTGATTTACAAAAGTCACACAAGTGGCAATTTCATATCTGTCACATCCATAACGAAGCTTTTCCCTCACAAATACAAAAATGTCAAACAGAATAAAATCAACGATCTCTTAGCCTCTTGGTTATCATTATTTCTTTTGGGTTGTGCAGTTTAATTTACAGAATTTCTACAAAGTATGTTGTAGACTGTAAACTCACAGACTTATTTTGTCACGTCCATAACATAAAAATGTAAAAATGTTTACAGATTGATATCTTTCTGATCCTGTAACTCTGTGCTTAGTTGTTTTGGAAAATATAAATAGTTGCTTCAATATAATGTTAACGTATACTTTCTATGTGAATCTATGTTTTGAGTTTTTACTGCAAATGTAACATCCATAACGCTAGAATTGCACACACACACACACACACACACACACATATATATATATATATATATACATAATACACACTTAAAGGAAATTGCATAATAATGAATGAAGAAGCACATGTGAATAATTTATTATTCATAAAGTGTTTATATATCATAATATAATAATCACATATCATTAATCGACAAAATAAATGTTATTATATATAAATTACTTTTTATGTTTGTAGATTGTTTGTAGATACCATTCTCATATATAATACACAACTAATACATTGTACATTATTATAATTATAGTTATATAATAATATAATGCAATAACAAATCATTATATAATAATATAATAGATAATTACTATTATTAAGAGACTTAACACAAGCATTATACTGATTTAATTTCTTTGAAAGAAACCTTTAAAATAATGGCACACATTTAGTCATTTAAACCAGTTTTATGTTTTCTTTTTATAGATTTAACGAGAGTTTTACAAGCAAAGCTTAACTAAGCTGAACAGACCGAGCTGTAAAGCTAGGAGTCAAAACAGCATTGGGCTATACATGTCTACAAATTCATTTATCAAGCAAAAAGTACCAAGGTACTACCAAGCAACCTGAAGTAATGTATAAACACCATTATAGTGTCAATCAGTACAAAAGGATCACAGTATGAGATTTAAATTACAGTCCATTAGTATCACCTTAGAAGTCAAAGTATTGTATTACCAGAGCTTGTTTACCTATTGCGTAGTGTGCAGTAGAAAAACAAAAACATTCAAGCAACGTTGTAAATAAACTCTCACAAATGTCACAATTCAGATCATAAATCTACAACTACTATGATTAACCGTTTAGTTTCTGATCTAGTAAGTTCGTTGATACGCAACCAGTGAAGTTTACCATAGTTTTACCATTTTATAACCATGCCGTGTGTATCAAAAGCTCGACTCACCTTCACGTCAACCGTCCACTCGTGTTGTTGTTGTTGTCTGGTATCGGTGTAAAGTGACAGAGGGAAAAGCTGAAGTGTTTGTGAGGTGTTTCATCAGTCCATCCGGCATGAGTAACAACATCTCCTCCTCACTACGCTCGAGTTTCGCGTGGGCGGAGCTCGTGAACGCGCAAGTGCAGGAAATACAGGTAAAGTTCGCGCCTACAGGTGAGCAATGTTGCTAGAAGAGATACAGCTGCGGATGGAAGTTACCGCGAGTTATTTATTGAATTGGTTGTTAATTGTATTTAACTAACATAGTTCCCACTCTTTGACTTTTTAAAGCATCAACTTTAAATCAAGCACCTGCCAGCATGAAAGTCCTTCTAGCTAACATTTCACTTACACTCAGGGCCTGTACATTTGGGGCATAATAACTGTCTGAATGATTTGCACCACTGTTTTTGTCAACTACCACACAGCAAAAAATCCAGTGTTAAATATACAGTGGGACATTTTTTGGTGTTGTTCAGTGTTAAAACCGAGTGTGAAAGAGCGTATATTTAAGAGGTTTTTTTTTTCAGTGTTAAACCTTTACCCTATTATGCAGTGTATTTCCCTCTAGTGATGGGAAGTCCACTTTTTTTTTTTTACTCGAACCGGTTCTTTCGGACAAACAGTGATCAAACCACTATGTTTTAAGAGTCTTGATGATATAATAGATTATAAGTTGTAATAAATTTGTTATCTTCAGAAGCAGTGTACTATATGCATTTAGATTTATTTGTTATTGAATAAAGTGAGGCGCCACGGTGGCCTAGTGGTTAGCACGTTCGCCTCACAGCAAGAAGGTCGCTGGTTCGATCCCCGGCTGGGCCAGTTGGTATTTCTGTGTGGAGTTTGCATGTTCTCCCCGTGGTTGCGTGGGTTTCCTCCGGGTGCTCCGGTTTCTCCCACAGTCCAAAGACATGCGGTACAGGTGAATTGGGTAAGCTAAATTGTCCGTAGTGTATGTGTGTGAATGAGATAGTATGAATGTGTTTCCCAGAGATGGGTTGTGGCTGGAAGGGCATCCGCTGCGTAAAACAAAATGCTGGATAAGTTGGCGGTTCATTCCGCTGTGGCGACCCCGGATTAATAAAGGGACTAAGCCGAAAAGAAAATGAATGAATGAATGAATAAAGTGAGTAACATACAAATGTAATATATTAGCAAGCAATAAAAATCAATCCAAGGCACTCAAAAAATGTTTAAAAACTTTTTAAACATTTTTCCACATTTTTCGAGTGCCTTGGATTGATTTTTATTTCTTGCTTTGACGAATCCCTTACCTAAAGAGCACCGATCAAATATTTGAAGTACCCCAGAGCGCTTTTTGTTTGTTTGAATTAATATATTAGCACTTTGAAGAGTAACACACACTCCAGTTTGATGTAAGAATAAACTCTTACTGTGTTAAAACAAACTCTGAGTATTGTACGAATTTCACACTTTAGAAAGTGTTATTTTAACTCCAAAATGGAGGGAGTCACATGTACACCCAAGGAGTGTTAAGTTAAACTCAAATTGAGTTAAACGTACACTGATTTTTTTGCCGTGCAGCTTCAAGAATGAAGAATTAAACGATCTTTAATAAGGGCAGCAGTGATTCCTACATTGCATCCTTCTGGAGTGTTTAACACATATTCTGTTCATTTAGCAAACAGGTCGAAGATTCTATAAAAGATAGTTGAGTTTTTTTATTTTTATTTATTTATTATTTTATAAATTCCAAAAGCAAAAACCCTGCAATGAAACGACACTGAAAAATAAGTGAATGTATTACTTAGTAATAAAATATACATTCTGAACTCATTAAAACTCAATAATACTAATAATAATAAATGAACGTTAATGCACAGATTGATCCATAAATAATAAAATATTAAGATAAAAAACATATAAGAAAAAGGTAGGGGACAAACACTGGGTTAATGTTAACAGCCAAACATAAACTTTATTATTCCCTTATTCAGTCTCCTTCCCTGTTCTTTACATTTGAGATGCGGGGTCCAGAGCTTATATTAAACTATGATTAATTCAATTACGACATGCCTTTTATAAACATGTTTCAGGAAAAATATTAGCAGTGTGCAGAATATGTTAGTGAAAGACACTTCAGTATTGCATTTCAGTAAAATGTGTTTTAGACTAAAAGTACAGGTCTATAAAACCAGGAAAAATAAAATATTTCATACAAGTAGACGACGTTTATTAATCTGTAATTGCCTATTTTAGATAAATGTGCTTCAAGATTGTCTTTATCATCATTATTAGCACTTAAAAGCGATGCTAAAAATAATTTTGTGCTTGTCTCTTCTTGTTGTCATTTTTCCCTTGTTTTTCTCTACGCTCTAGGCCATGGCGGGTTGTGGGGGGCCCTAAGCAGCCGCTTAGTTCGCTTATAGGGAGGGCTGGCTGTGCTTGCACTTATTTACATTAAAATGTCGACGTCAAATGGATGTCAAACAGTCATGTTCATTCTTCTTTTGCATTTTAAAAATTACGTAAGGGTGTCACAGTTGCGCAGTGAGTAGCCCGATTGCCTCACAGCAAGAAGGTCGCTGGTTCGAGCCTCGGCTGGGTCAGTTGGAATTGTATGTTTTCCCCATTCTCTCCGGGTGCTCCAAAGACGTAGTATAGGTGAATTGGGAAAGCTAAATTGTCTGAAGTGTATGTGTGTGAATGAGTGTGTATGGATGCCGCTGTGTAAAACATATGCTGGATAAGTTGGCGGTTCATTTCGCTGTGGCGACCCCTGATTAATAAAGCGACTAAACCAAAATGAAAATTGCATGTTTTGTTGTAGTTCTTGTACAATTAAGAATTTCTCATTATCTTTGTTCTGTTGAACACATTTGTTAAGTTTAGTTTATTTGTTTACAGCCTCAATGCACAATAATCAACATTACTGTAAAATGTGCACCTAACCAAGAATGGCTTTTTTTCTTCTGTAGACCCCTTACAGAATGTTAGGGTCACATGTAAAATAAACAACATCATAAACAAATTTCATTAAAAATCAAGCACTTACAAGGACTTGTTTGTTTTTAAGCAATACTTTTCAGGTCTTGAATCTATCTGAAATTCAAATACTTTCAATTTTTATATAAGTTAAAATATTTTATAAACGTCTGCCCCCATCACAACCCTAAACCTACAGTACCCCTCACTATAAAACTGTAATTATAACAAGAATTATTTATTAAATTACAGACTGAATTGTATTTTATTAACAAAATCCCCCACCTAAACTATACCCATCACAAATGTAATTATAATGAGAATTTATTAAATTACTGTCAATTGTATTGTATTAACGCCTACCAGCACCACAAGCCTAAACCTATACACATCACTAAAGTATAAACAGTAATTATAACGAGATTTATTTTATTAAATTACTCAATTAATTGTATTTTAATAATGTCTAACCCCACCACAACCTTTAACCCACCCCTCACAGTATTGTAAAAACATAATAGATTGTTGTAGTGATTGAATTGTTGTCCTTATATAAATAATCAATACCTTCCCTGACTTTTAATCTTCTTTTTCAATGATTTAAGTTTTTTTTTTTTCATGGAAAGCTAAATTCAAGTGTTGTTCTACTCAAACTAACATCACAATAGCAAAGACTACTGCAACTAATGTTTCATGCTGATTTTAAAGAGATGGTCTTGCCAAGTTGGTAGAATCCAGGGTTGTTTTTCACTTAATTGACCCTTAGTGTATGGATAAAAGTATTTTTTTTACAGAATATATAATACAGGTTTGAAATTACACAAATTTGTATATATATATATATATATATATTAAACAATGATCTCTTCGTCCAAATATATACCAATGCATATAAGGTGGGAGAATAATACCATTCCAGTGACACAACTTCCCCAAAATCAGAGGTAATCTACATCATGGAAAGATGCATCACTGGGGATTACATTATGAACCCAAAGTCACATTACCTGCTTATTAAACCAGGAAAGAGAACGTTTCATGCTCATAATATGTTGATGTTGCAAAACAGGCTTCAAGATTTCAGAACAGGATTTCCTGCAGTTACAGAGGTAAAGATCACCTTCCTTAATTTAGCCGTACCTGAAGCATCTGGCAGACTTTACCACACAGCTACTATATTGAGGACAACAAAGTCATAACCCACAGTCAAATGTGTATTTAAATCTGAATAAATCAGCTTTGATGTATTCTTTTTCCTGCAAGAAAAGGTTAAGATTCGTCATTTGTGGCTAATACTAAATAAATAGTTTTAATAATTGCAGTAGTACTTGTAATTATTTTGTTGGAAACCATGTGATATTATCCTCTATAATTACTTTCTGCTATTGACTGATCATGTGACACTAAAGACTGAAGTAACGATGTTTAAAATTCAGCATACACTGTAAAAAATGCAGGGTTTCACACAATTAATTCACGTTGTCCCAACACAAATCGATTAAGTAACTTAACACTTTTAACAAATTTATGTGGATTGAACATAAAAAAATTAAGTTGTCCCAATGAAATCTCAAGAATTGTGTTGTTTCAGCTCATTTTAGTTATGTAGTTTCAACAAGCAAAAAAATCGATATCTTTTGAGCATAGCACACAGGAATAAATTACATTTTGATGAATATATTCAAATAGAAAGTTACTTTGAACTGTAATCACTGCTTTTACTGTACTGTGCTTGACACTCAACCTTTAGAATAATTATTATTGCTGTATATTATTGATACACTTTCCCGTTATAGGAGCAATGAAACATTTTAGCTAAACATTTGCGTTGGTTATAATTAGCTTTCATGAAAGAAAACTAAATGGTGGACACCCCGTTGATGCACCTTATTCAAATGAATCCATCGGAAGCCATTTTAGGCAAATATAATAATTTCAAGTACACTGGATTAATGCATTCAGGTCTGTTATGATCTGGAAAAGACACACTATAAAATTATAATTATAAAACTAGATATTTCTCTAAATGCTCTTTTAGTAAAGAATAAAAATGCAATTTATCAACTGATTTAGGATCTCCAAAATACATAGTTGTATCATATAGACATGTAACAATGCAGTTTTGGAAAAAACAAATTTAACAATAACTTAAAAACTTTAGTTATAATTTTTTTTTATTCTGGCTTTTGGGTTATTTTTAGAGCGAGTAGCTTCAGGCATATTTATAAGCTTATATCAGTGTCAAAAACATCTGTAAAACATAATGTTCATATCTAAACACATATTTGAGAACTGATTGTACTAATAAAACATGATAATGTGTGTCTAAAGATGAACCACTACAAGATGACTATATGAGCTTTTATCACCTGAAAGAATATTTTACTTGCTTCATTTTTAGATCATCATGTAGGTTTCATAAAATTTGCTTGTTTTGAGAAATTACTAATCACTAAAATGAAAATAATTACTAATACTACAAATACTAAACATTAAATATAAAAAATAATGCCAAAACAGTCACATTCAAAGGGATAGTTCACCCAAAACTGATCAATCACTCACGCTTTACTTGACTTGTATAGTATTTGTTTTTTCTACTAAGTCTACTTTTGTATTCAGCTTCCTTCAAAATAGTTTGACATGTAGACAAATGTAGACATTTTGAAGGAAGCAGAAAATCTGTGACCATTGACTTACATAGTGTGAAAGTCAATGGTTACGCATTTTCAGCTTTCTTCAAAATAGGAAAATACTGTGGAAGTCAATGGTTACACGTTTTCAACTTGCTTCAAAATAGTTTCTTCTGTTGAACACAAAAGAAGACATTTTGAAGGAAGCTGAAAGCTTGTAACCATTGACTTACATTTAGGAAAATACTGTAGAAATCATTGGTTACACATTTTCAGCAGAAGAAAAAAATATTTTGAAGCAAGCTAAATACTAAAGTAGACGTTTTGAATAAAGCTGAAAACCTGTAAACATTGCCTTACATGTAGGAAAACACTGTGGAAGTCAATGGTTACACATTTTCAGCTTGCTTCAAAATAGTTTCTTCTGTTGAACTCAAGTAGATATTTTCAAGGTCGCTGAAAACCTGTAACCATTGACTTACATGTAGGAAAATATTGTGGTAGTCAATTGTACACGTTTTCAACAGACGAAAGAAACTATTCTAAGCAAGCCGAATTCTAAAATAGACGTTTTGAAGGAAGCTGAAAGCCTGTAACCATTGACTTACATGTAGGAAAATACTGTGGAAGTCAATTGTTACACGTTTTCAACAAAAGAAAGAAACTATTTTGAAGCAAGCTGAATACAAAAGTAGACATTTTGAAGGAAGCTGAAAACCTGTTATTAAAATTATTATTTACTCCCCTCAGGTGCTCATAAACCTTTCAGAGTTTCTTTCTTATATTTTAAAGTAAGCTGAAACCTGTAACCATTGACTTTCTTGGTAGGAAAAACCTATACTATGGAAGTCAATGGTTACACATTTTCAGCTTTCTTCAAAATAGGAAAATACTGTGGAAGTCAATGGTTACACATTTTCAGCTTGCTTCAAAATAGTTTCTTCTGTTGAATACAGAAGTAGACATTTTAAAGAAAGCTGAAAAGCTGTAACCATTGACGCCCATTGTATTTGTTTTACTACTACGGAGGTCAATGGTTAGTTTTCAGCTTTCTTCAAAAGTGTTTCTCCTTTTGAACACAAAAGTAGACATTTTGAAGGAAGCTGAAAATCTGTAATGGACTTCCATAGTATAGGTTTTTCCTACCAAGAAAGTCAATGGTTACAGGTTTCAGCTTACTTTAAAATATAAGAAAGAAACTCTGAAAGGTTTACGAGCACCTGAGGGGAGTAAATAATAGTTTTTGAATGAACTATCCCTTTAAGACTGTAAATTTATCTCATTATTGAAAAGATCCTGACTAGTCATCCATGTATCATAGGCCTTACCCTTATCTCTAGTACAAAACAACACCTTCACATCCCACAGACACTGCAGGACGCACAGAATGACCATAAAACAGTGTGTGTATATGTCATATATGATGTTTTTAATTGAAATCAAATCCAACAGTTTGGTGGCGGGGGGAATGTTCAGCAGTCTGTGATTGTGCTTGGGCTTTGTGTGGCGGCTGGAAACCGGTAGTGTACAGCAGGAAACCCCCACAGCTCCACTACCACATTCGGACACATTCACTAAATAAAACGAGGAGCCCAAAAAATAAAACTGATTTCCAAATGCTGAAGAAAGAGCGATCGAGGGTGCAGAAATCGGAGCGAATCCATCCTGACCTGATACAGGTTACAAACAATGCTTTATTATTATTTGTGTCTCTTAAGATACAGGGCAGGTTTTTAAATCTCATTTAAGTGCATGGGTCGGATATTCAGCGGGCCTTACTAGCTGTTGTTTCATTTATTGCAGTGAGGGGTTTATTAGACACCCTTGCTTCTTTCTTCAGCATGTGGAAACCACACGTGGAGCAAAACCTAAAGTTTGTGAGGGGGGAACGAAAAAAGAAGTATGTGTATAAAAGGCACGCCAGGGTCAATCCCAAACCAAGCAAACAGACAGAGAAGCCTTCATACACACACGAACACGCAGAAACGTTACATTCCAGCATGCATACAGAAGAGAAACGCTTCACTATGCACACGACGCACACAAACACAGTCCGAATCAGCAATGCCCAAACCTTACCCAATGACGGAGGGGATGAGGGATGTAGTTTGGGTCAGTACTGGAGCTGTGTGTGTGTGTGTGTCTCGCTCTCTCAAACACACGCACAATACACGCACACCTACCCAATCGCGCAACAACAAACACACAGATTTGGAGGCTGCAGACGAGCTCATTTCTGGTTCTTCAGCTGATTGGAGAGCCAGTCCAGGCCTTCGTAGAGGCCGTCTCCACTGGTGGCGCAGGTGGCCTGGATGTACCAGTTACGATGACGGAGCGCATGAAGACCCAGTTTATCTGTAATCTCAGCTGCGTTCATGGCGTTGGGAAGGTCCTGTGATGGAGAGGAGACAAAAGAAAAATCACAGAGATTTATACCGAGTTCAGACTGCATGATTTTCAAAGTAGTCGTGTCACAGTTGTTTTCACACTGCGTGACTATCTGGGCTAGCGTTTTGTGGCTGCTTTGTTTACACTGCAAGATGGATCGGCGACAGGGAGTTTTACACTGCATGACTTCAAAATAGGCAGAATCGCCGACAATTTGGCGTCGACAATCGTCACCAAACTACGTCTCACACCCAAAAACACGTAGTATATCTTTTGTTATCAACTACATAACGAGAAAGAAGCCTTTAATGGGGTAGAAAATGTACATATTTGCTCACCTGGCTTTGAAGGGAATTAGCAATTTCTCCTCAACTTTTTTATTTTTTGACCGGGTTGGGTTGTGATATTGCTCACATGACACGTCAAACAGACACGGGGGCTCCAGCCAACTTTATTTTCATTTTCCATTTCTTGTGTCTGAATAAACTGAAAATGAGCGCTTTTAACTTCTCCCTCAACCTCCCGCTGGCATGCAGGTACACACACTAGTGAATGCTGCTCTCTCATCGGCTGTAGGCGATCGCTGATGTTATTTTCAGTCAGAACACATTTCACACGGCATGATTTGAATTGCAGACAGCTCCAGATATTCAGCACGCCAAATATCTCCCGGGCATCGGCGACTCATCTGCGATTCTCTCAGATCGCGTCTTTGATAGTTCACTTTGTGTGATTATTACTCGCGTGCACGAGCACTGATTTGCCTTTGATTTCAGGCATCTGTCTGCGATTTCTCAAAACCTGTTGGCGAGTCAAATTCAGGGCTAAAATCATGCAGTCTGAACTCGGCATTAGAGACAAGCAGGCAACATTTACAATTTATTTATTGTATGTAATTCTAAGTCTGCCTCACACAGGTGAGTGGGCTTGACAAACCACCTGTAGAATACACACTCTTTCCTCTCTCTGACACTTTAATCCAGTGGTCCCCAACCTTTTATCCCTGTTGACCGGTCAATGCTTGAAAATATTACCGCAGCCCAGAGGGTGGTGTACATAGATTGCTAGGCTAACCATCAACTGTTTTCTCAGAGGATGACGAGCTGACAAAACATTGCTGCACTGATGCAAGTTTTATTCACAGAGATAATTAAAAAGCAGTGCAATGTTTGTCTGAGTTAGTCTACCGAAGTGTGTATATTCCATACAAGATATGAAGCTGACCGATCAGTTCTTGTCACGTGACTCGCAGCACGATGTTTTCAATTGGGTACGAGCGTGTTGCTTCCATTTTGTCCAATATGCACACAAAAGCCACGCGCCTCCATTGGATATAATGAACGGCTGCCATCATTTGCGATCTCCTTCTTGCACAGACATTCTGAATTAATCTGATTTGTTGACAAATGGCTTGTGGATCTATTCCTTGGCAGTTTGCTGCTCCTTCACTGGGCCTGTTCGCCCTTGTAAGAAACTATCAAAGATGTCCCTTAATAACTTAGTTTTGCTGCTTGTGGGTTTAATCTGGTCAAATTAAAGATTTTTCAAAATACATCGTTCTGACTCAAGATAATAAATAAAATGAAAGTAATGATTTCTTGTGTGGCCTGGTACCAATTGATCCAAAGACTCGTACCGGTCCTCAGCCCGGGGGTTGAGCACCACTGCTTTAACTGACACTTGCACTAGTTTAGACACATTACTCCATATCTCAAAAATATGTTAATCAACAAACTGTAAACTGAAAAAATGCTTTAAAACAATCTGTTTATTTTTATGCGTCATTTGTTAGTCTTTTTCATAGCTTTTTACTTCTTGCCGTTTAACTTCTATACATTTTTTTAAAATTAATATGTGATAGGACACACGATCTGCACAATCAATTTGTGTTGGGACAACATGAAGGAATTAAGTTAATATTACTTAACAAATATAAGAGGATTTAACATAAAACTTTGTCCCAAGTTGTCCCAAAAAAAACTCAAGAACTGTGTTGTATCAGCTCATTTTAAATAAGTAGTTTGAGCAACAAAAATTATTTAATCAATAGATTGTAAAATTAATTAAAAATTAAATAATTTAAAACACTGTAAAATTAGTGTATTAGATAAATAAAAAATCTTAAAGAATAAAAAGCAAAAAAATAAATAAATTACCGCATGAACTGTTGACCTTAAAATGTCAATGACACAAGAGTATGGGTAGAATTTACTTCTCCCTTTTAATGTTGATAATAATCTCCAAATTCATGACTATGCATAAAATTCTAAGTAGTTGCTTTTATTATAAGCATACAGTATTGTTTCACAAAAACCTGGAAAAAATCTTTAATAACTCAAATAAGTGATGCTCACCTGTTTGTTTGCAAAAACGAGAAGTACAGCATCGCGCAACTCATCTTCTGCTAACATTCTCGTCAACTCCTCCCTGGCTTCGTTTACTCGCTCCCTGTCATTACTGTCCACTACGAAGATCAAACCTGCCACCAAAAGGAAAGTCATTACATAAACCCTGATTATGATTATTTATGGTTTTCACGTAAAAATCTCAGGCAATTTTCCAACAACGTATTATTTGTAACACAGATGCATTAATTAACTTAATTCTTGGCTCTCGTACCTTGAGTGTTCTGGAAATAGTGCCTCCAAAGCGGTCTGATTTTGTCTTGGCCACCAACATCCCAAACCGTGAAACTGATATTCTTATACTCTACCGTCTCTACATTAAAACCTGCAGGAGAAAAAACAAAAACACCCAATTCATCTTTAATTCTATAGCACTTTTACAATGTAGATTGTGTCAAAGCACAATAAAAAACACAGAGAAATGCAAACTTAGCAATGTGGACAAAAGAGTTTTGTGCAAATCAAGGTCAAACTGTGAGATAACCAGCCTGACAGAGAGCGTTTCAGGATAACAAATGCTGCGAGAATCAAATAACAGATGTGATAACAGATGCCGTCTTCAGCCGTACCGATAGTGGGAATGGTGGTAACTATTTCTCCCAGCTTGAGTTTATACAGGATGGTGGTTTTACCGGCAGCGTCGAGACCCACCATGAGAATTCTCATCTCCTTCTTCCCGAATAAACCCTTAAACAGGTTTGCAAAGACATTCCCCATGCTTCACACTACAAAAAACAAACAAACAAACACACATTTCAGTTATTAAAACTAGATTACACAGAACATAGAGACATTTCTGCTGTTTTACTTTAACTCATGAGAGGGTTCCTCTCCATTCTGGGTTACAAAACAAGATGTAATGTTCATTCAATGACTTTGGAAAACGTAAGGCATGGGCCGGTTCAGGATTCTGTCAATATATTATCCCTGGATAAAAATATCACGGTTTCACGGTATTGTGATTGCTTCCCTTAAATATATTCTTTTAAAATATCCCAGTAAAAAACAAAAACTTCTTTCCCCGTCGAACAAAATTAATTTAATTATGAGAAACTTTTAAAATATTTTGGAGCAATACATGTCAGGCTACATAATTCAAATGAATCATTGACTTCTGCCGTCTTCATAAGTTTCAAAAACACAGATTTCTTTCAATTTGAAGAGCAGTGTTTGGAGATGTTTTCTGCTGGAGATACTGTTGTCCTAAAAATGTAAAACAAAACATAAAACCAAACTCACATATACCGTACGGACAATATAGCAAAACATTTGAGCAGTTTTAAAACCTTGGCTTTTCCAAACTGCGGTATACCCTGAAAACAATTATCGTCCCATGCCTACACAACATACTAACCATCATAAATGTTTATAAACATGAAGGATGGAAAAACAGTCTGATGTTATATACACAATCAGATATGTTTTTTAGTGCGTGTTTGAATAGGCATGGGTCGATAACCGTTTTCAAGGTAAACAGCGGTTTGGAAGAGTCAAGGTTTTCATACCGCCAACATTTTCTGTAATACTGTTCCTAAGGTATTATTTTATTCTCTTTTTTAAATAATTTTATTTTAGATTTTTAGGACAACAGCATCTCCAGCAGAAAAAAATATCCAAAGATGTCGTTTTAAATTGTAAAGAAATCTGTTTTTGAAACTAATGAAAACAGCAGAAGTCAATGATTCATTGTACTTATTTAGCCTGACATGTTTACTGCTCCAAAATATTATAAATCTTTCCAAAAATAAAATTTATTGTGTTCAAAGGGGAAAAAAGTTGTAGTTGTTTTACCCAAAAAGTTGTTTTACCCAGATATTTAAAAATAATATATATTTTAGACCAGTAATCACAATATCGTGATATTTTATCAAAGGTTATCATACCGTCAGAATCTTTTACCGGCCCATGCCTATGTTTGAATGAATCAAAGTATACAAAGACAAACACAACCCACTGTCTCTGAAATATCTAGGCTTCAAACCAATGCAGATTATTTTCAGTAACACTTAAATATATAT
>CAIGQQ010034268.1:143046-166367 GCA_903798035.1 Danio albolineatus
TTATTCAATTATTTTGATCTATTTACTTTTATTTGTTTATTTATTTACTTTTATTTATTCAATTATTTTGATCTATTTACTTTTATTTATTTTATTTATTTACTTTTATTTATTCAATTATTTTGATCTATTTACATTTATTTATTTATTTATTTATTTATTTACTGATCTATTGATTTATTTTTTATCTATTTTTCTTTTTATTTATATTATTTATTTAGATTAATTTCGTTTATTTTTATCTATTTTCTTTTATTATTATCTTTATTTACTGATTTATTGATTTATTTTTATTTATTTACTTTGATTTATATTTATTTATTTACTTTCATTAGTCCCTTTATTATTTCGGGGTCGCCACAGGAGAATGAATCGCTAACTTATCCAGCATTTGTTTTACGCAGCGGATGCCCTTCCAGCCACAACCCATCTCTGGGAAACATCCACACATTCTCACGCGAACACGGGGAGAACATGCAAACTCCACACAGAAATGCCAACTGACCCAGACGAGGCTCGAACTAGCGACCTTCTTGCTGAGAGGCAACAGCACTACCTACTGCCCCACCGTGGCACCACTGAATATTAATTTATTCATTGATATTAAATAAGTGGGGTGGCACACTGGCTCAGTGGTTAGCACTGTTGCCTCACAGCAAGAAGGTCGCTGGTTCGAGCCCTGGCTGGGTCAGTAAGCATTTCTGTGTGGAGTTTGCATGTTCTCCCCATGTTGGCGTGGGTTTCCTCTGGGTGCTCCGGTTTCCACCACAGTTAAAACACATGCTGTACAGGTGAATTGGATAAGCTAAATTGGCCGTAATGTATGTGTGTAAATAAGAATGTATGGATGTTTTCCAGTACTGGGTTGCAGCTGGAAGGGCATCCGCTGTGTAAAACATATGCGTGATAAGTTCAAGGTTCATTTCGCTGATCAACAAAGGGACTAAGCAGAAGGAAAATGAATGAATGAATGAATAAATAAGTGATAATTTTGGTCACTGTAATCATGATATGAATGTTTTATGCCATTGCATCTCTAAAAGACATGCATGCTGGTGTGTGTGTGTGTGTGTGTGTTTGTGGTCACCTCTGAAGGTTTTGGTGCTGTATCCGCCCTGATTGAGGGTCTCAGAGAGCCCGAAATCACACAGAAAACATTGTCGGCCATCTTCAGACAGCAACACGTTGTCCACTACATACATCAAATCAACACATTAACAACATTAGATTTCTGTGATGAACATCCAGCACAATGAGCACTGAACTGACCTTTGACATCGAGGTGAACGACGCGTCTGCTGTGCAGGTGTTGAAGAGCCTGCAGGACCTGAGAGTGATAATACAGAGCCAGATCTTCAGACAGACGAGCCTTCAGCCGCAGCAGCTGAGCTAGAGAGCCTGCACACACACACGATCCATTATTATAAATATATATATAAAAACAAGAGGTGACACAGTGGCTCAGTGGTTAGCACTGTTAGCACTGGTTTGCATGTTCTCCCCATGCTTGCGTGGGTTTCCTCAAGGGGCTTTGGTTTTCCCCCCAGTCCAAAGACATGTGCAATAAGTGAATTGGATACTAAACTAAAGTGGCCGTAGAGTATGAGTGTATGTTTGAATGTGAGAGTGTATGGGTAGTTCCCTGTACTGGGTTGCGGCAGGAAGGGCATCCGCAGCATAAAACATAAGCTGGAATAGTTGGCGGTTCTTTTCGCTGTGGTGACCCATGATAAATCAGAGATTAAGCCAAAGGAAAATGAATAAATGTATATAATGCATGTATATTTTGTACACATAATGTACAAAAAAAATTTATATTTAATTTGTTGTCAGTTTATTTATTTTTTATGACTTATATATGCTGAATTAAAATGTATTTTATTTTATCATAATACATATATAATGTCAATTATATGAGAATTAGGTGACACGGTGGCGCAGTGGGTAGCACGTTCGTCTCACAGCATGAAGGTCGCTGGCTGTTGGATCAGGAGGGATCAGTTGGCATTTCTGTGTGGAGTTTGCATGTTCCGCATTCCGTTGTGGCATGAACCGCCAACTTATCCAGTACATGTTTTACGCAGCGGATGCCCTTCCAGCTGCAACCCATTTCTGGGAAACATTCATACACTCTCATTCACACACATAAACTACGGACAATTTAGCTTACCCAATCAACCTGTACCACATGTCTTTGGACTGTGGGGGAAACCGGAGCACCTGGAGGAAACCCACATGAACGCAGGGAGAACACGCAATCTCCACACAGAAACGCCAACTGACCCAGCCAAGGCTCGACCCACTACCTACAGCACTACCTACTGCGCCACCACGTCGCCCCATATATATAAATTATTATATAATTTTATAAATTATATAAATACACTTCTGTAACTGTCAATTTGTTTTATTTTTTATGAATTTAATTGTAAATTAAAATGCATTTAATTTATGCATAAAATATCAGAATTTGGTTTGAATTTCCTGTTTTTTTATACACTGTTGCTCAAAAGGTTGGGGTCAGCAGGATTTTAAAATGTTTTAAAATAAGCTTCTCCTGCTCACCAAGGCTGCATTTTATTTATTCAAAAATACAGTACAAATTGTACAATTGTGAAATGTTAGTGCACTGTAAAATATCTGTTCAAAAGTAGTTTATCATTTAATAATTTATTCCAGAGATTTTAATGAATTTTCAGTTTCATTACCCCAGTCATCAGAGCCAGGTGATCCTTCAGAAATCACTCTAATAATAATAATAATTATTATTATTGATATTGTTATTCTTCTTCTTAATGTAATAAAATAAAACCAATAATGGCTGGAGTAACAATTTAATTTGAAACAACATACAAAAAGAAAGATGTCATTTAACATTTTATGAAATATTTAATAATTATTTTACATTTAATAAATGCCGTCTTGATGAACAGATTTATTTTCTTTTAATTTAATTATTTAAATTAAATAAATAAATAAAACATTTCATAAAATTAAAACTGACCCCAAACCTTTGACCGGTAGTGTACATATTATATGAAAACAATAATTTTGTCATTTTGTGTGTGTAAAACTATTGTTTAAAAATGTGCTGAAAATAAACCTTCTTTCTGTTAAACAGCATTTAACATTTGAAAAAGACTAGTGAGAAGGTTTCTTCAAATGATTTTGTTGATGTTTTTATATTTCTGAGACTCGCCTCTTTTGAGGTCCATGAAGAGGATGATGTTGTGTCCCTCGCGCACCACACCGAACAGCTGCAGGACACGAGGAGACTCCATCCTGCTCCACGTCTCCACCTCTTGCCACCCAAAACTGCAGATGGGGATCTGAACAGCAGGACAGCCGTTAATTAAGTCATTTCCCTCCAGATCCAACAGAACTTTGAGCCACTAAAAAAAAGCATGCAGATGAGGATGCAGAGGGATGGATGCTGACCCTCTTGGCGGCACATGTGAAGCCAGTTTGTTTGTCCCGGATCCTGAACACGTCTCCATATGAGCCATTCTGGATGTGCCGGAGAAATGAATATTCATGACCCTCTCGATATTCAGAGTTCTTCACCTGGAGGAACTGAGAAATGAGGCACAGCATATAAAGTTAGAATTTAATTTTGTTTCTTGTTTGATTATTTCCCAAATGATGTTTAACAGAACAAGGAATTTTAAACAGTATGTCTGATAATATTTTTCCTTCTGGAGAAAGTCTAATTTGTTTTATTTCGGCTAGAATAAAAGCAGTTCTTAATTTTTTAAAGACCATTTTAAGGTCAAGATTATTAGCCCCTATAAGCAAATTTTTTTTTTCTCGTTAGTCTACAGTACAAACCATCATTATACAATAACTTGCCTAATTACCCTAACCTGTCTAGTTAACCTAATTAACCTAGTTAAGCCTTTATATGTCACTTTAAGCTGTATAGAAGTGCCTTGAAAAATATCTAGTTAAATATTATTTACTGTCATCATGGCAAAGATAAAAGAAATCAGTAATTAGAAATGAGTTGTTAAAACTATTATGATTAGAAATGTGCTGAAAAAATAT
Organism: Danio albolineatus; assembly: GCA_903798035.1. Lineage (NCBI taxonomy): Eukaryota > Metazoa > Chordata > Actinopteri > Cypriniformes > Danionidae > Danio > Danio albolineatus. The sequence continues at coordinate 147,091 of CAIGQQ010034268.1, forward strand.
TTCAAACAGAAATTGGGGGAAAAAAATAAACAGGGGGCTAATAATTGCACTTTGACTGCATACTGTATAGATTTAGGATAACATTACTGTCATACCCTAAGTGCATCTCTTACTTGCTGACTCAGTTTAATTCATAATAAATGTGCAATATTCAAATGGTTTAAACATGCATATTAATAATATTATATATTTTAAAAATGTGTTTGATAATATAATATAATATAATATAATATAATATAATAATAAAATATAACATAATATAATATAATGTAACGTAATGTAATATAATATAATATAATATAATATAATATAATATAAAAATAATATAACATAACATAACAATATAATATAATATAATATAATATAATATAATATAATATAATATAATATAACATAACATAACATAACATAACAACATAACATAACATAACATAACATAACATAACATAACATAACATAACATAACATAACAATATAATATAATATAATATAATATAATATAATATAATATAACATAACATAACATAACAATATAATATAATATAATATAACATAACATAACATAACATAACATAACATAACATAACATAACATAACATAACATAACATAATATAATATAATATAATATAAATTAATAATATAATATAATATAATATATTATATTATATTATATTATTAATTTATATTATATTATATTATAATATAAATTCATAATATAATATAATATAGGGCGCCACGGTGGCCTAGTGGTTAGCACGTTCACCTCACAGCAAGAAGGTCGCTGATTCGATCCCTGGCTGGGCCAGTTGGCATTTCTGTGTGGAGTTTGCATGTTCTCCCCGTGGTTGTGTGGGTTTCCTCCGGGTGCTCCGGTTTCCCCCACAGTCCAAAGACATGCGGTACAGGTGAATTGGGTAAGCTAAATTGTCCGTAGTGTATGTGTGTGAATGACAATGTATGGATGTGTTTCCCAGAGATGGGTTGCGGCTGGAAGGGCATCCGCTGCGTAAAACAAATGCTGGATAAGTTGGCGGTCCATTCCGCTGTGGCGACCCCGGATCAATAAAGGGACTAAGCCGAAACGAAAATGAATGAATGAATAATATAATATAATATAATAATTTAATATAATATAATATGCAATCACAATCTTAAAAATCATTTTGTGTGAATGCAAAATTCATTTTTAAATAATAATCAATAAATAAAATATAGAAATAAATATATTTTTTAATTAAATAAAAATGTATAATATATGTAAAATGTGTCCATATATTTGAAATATGTAAATTGCATGGACTGTCTGAATTAAATCAGTTTAAATACATTACATGTAGGACATGTAGGAATAGCAAACATTAAACAACAAAATGTTACAAAAAATGTGCAAATGATCGTGAACAATTAACACGCACCTGCTTTGGATGAAACAGGAACCCCTCGTTTACATTCATTTTCTTCATATCTTTCTCCTGGGTCTCTTCTTTAATCATGTCACAGAAAAAATCTGAGAAATGCTGACGATCTGTTTGAGTCACGACACCCCAAAGTTCACCCGACTCCGAATCGCTCTCCGTATCCCTGCAGACGTCTTTAACTGCACTAAATTCATCACAGAAGTCAAAACAACCAGACAAAAACCCTTCAGCACATCCATCTGGGCATTTAATATCACAGAATGCCTCTAAAGTGCAGCCGTCTGAATCTGAGCCTCTTGATTTTGTGTCAGTGCTGCAGGAAAAGTCGCTGTAATTTGACGAAGCTGAACCCCATTCTGCTTGGGTTAGACTGTAAGGCGTCTCAGTTTCTGAACTGTCCACTTTTTGATCCAATTCGGTGTAAATACAAGTCGAATCAAAGTTGAATTCATCCAAGAATGAGCCTGCGGTCGCCTCTATACTGTTACCCGACAGGTTTCCCGAGACGTACAAATCACAGTCTGAGTCTTCAGATGAGAAGCTCTTGCAGACACAATCAGAGCTGTTGTTTATGTGAATATTGTTCGATAATAGAGTGCTATTGGTGTCCATCGTGCAAAGAGACGAGTCACAACCTTTAATACTTTCAGCATAAATAAACGCAACGTCGGAGTTTGGATCTATGGTGTCAGATATCGAGCTGCGAGACTCAAATGTTGAACAAGAGTCGATGTTCAGTTTGCGAAAACATAAACGTGAGATGTCAGCATCTTCCCAGAGATCTGGAGTAACCTGTTGAGGTCTGGATAAACGCTCTGCTGTTATGTGGTCTGAAATGACTGATCGTCGGTCTTTTCTCTGCGTCTCGTTTTTTTTCCTGGAGTCTTTATTTTTCATCCTGTGCTTCCTGTGGCGTTTTCTGAAGCTGCAGACGGTCGCTTTGTTCTCCGTCTCACTTGAAGTGAATGATGAATCTGACCTAAGAATTAATAATGTAGACAAAAATGCTTTAAAATAAATGCATTCATTAACTGGTTGAAAAATTCTACAGTGTTTTTATTGATGTCAGACATGAAACATTTACAGTTTTTAACTGTTTCTTTGTTCAGGTAACCCTTCCAACCTACAACAATTCCCTTGTTGCACCCTTATACATTAAAGTTCTATTATAAAAAAAAATAAAAAAATAAACAAATGAATGCATAAAAAATATATAAATTAATGAAACAAACAAATGAACAAACAAATAGATAAATAAAATAAATAAACAAAAGAACAAATAAATAGATAATAAATAAAAAAGAAATCAAATAAATAAATTAATTAATTAATAGATAATTTGAATCAATAAATAAATCAATAAATAAATAAACAGACAAAAGAATAGATAATAAATATAAAACAAAAAAATAAAAAATACATTAAAATAAATGAATAAATAATACATAAAAATCAATTGATAAATAGAATTAATAAAATTAATAAAATAAATAAAATAAATAAATAAACAAATGGACAAAAGAAAAGATAAAAAATATATTAAATAAATAAATAAATAAACGTAAAAATAAAAAATACAAAAAAATTAATAAATAAATAATACATAAAAATAATTAGATAAATATAATAAATAAATAAACAAAAGGACAAAAGAAAAGATTAAAAATAAATTAAATAAATAAACAAGTAAATTAAATAATACATAAAAATACATAAATAAATGAACAGATAAAAAAATGAAGAAATAAACAAATAGACAAAAGAATCTTTAAAAAAATAAAAAAATAAATGGAAAATAAAAATAATACCTAAAATAAATAAATGAATGAAGGAATGAATGAATAGACAAATAAAAAAAATAAAAAATGAACAAATAAACAGATAAATAAAAAGAAAACTATAATAAAATAAATAAATAAATAACCGGACAAAGAAATAAACAAATGAATGAATGAATAAATAAATAAATAAATGAATGAATAAATGAACGAATTACCAAATTAACAAACGAATAAATAAATAAAAATATAAATGAATGAATGAAAATAATAATAATAATACATGTGTAAAAAAAAAGAAAAACATTATTAAAATATTTTTAATTATTTAAATAATTTAAATAATATTTTTTCATTATTAAAATATTAATTAAAAAGGGAAATCCTACTTTTCTGATATGATTGAGTGGTCTTATAATATATAATATTTTTGTAAGGTCATGCAGTGTAAAAGGTCTATGTTAACCTTCGAGCTCAAAGTATCGCAAAGAAAATCACTTTATTTCTCACTTTGATTAAAACACAAGGATTGTGGTGTAATATCAAACAGGCCTCGGGTTATATGCATTTAATCTATTGATACACCTGTAATTTTTCTGGAAGCAGATGTAAAGTATCAGAGATGAATCACAAACCTGTTGCTGGTGCATGAATGAATGCTGTCATCTTCTACACTAGTAAATGCTGATGCTTGGCTTTGCTTGCCTAAAAGCACATGTAAAACATAAACATTTTAACACATCTTCCCATTCAAATCACTCTCTAAATAGTAGACTTTCTGTCACAAAAAATTGCTCTTGACTAAAACTTAAAACTGTTAGTTAATAAATACTACTATATTGTATAAAAAATATATATAAATGATTAATTTTTTGCTAAATTGCTTCTCTATTTCACATTTCTTTCACTCTACCCTCTGGCTGAAGCTCCTCCAGAACTCTTGGCTGGAGATCGGGCTCTTCTGGACACTCTGTACCCGCCGCCGGTGTCCCTTCATCCAGATAAGCCAGAGCGGGCACTTCTGTAAGCCTGCTGGAGTCAGACATGCTCGGTATGGCCATCCCTCTGCGCTTTAAAAAAATAACAATAAAGTCAGTTTTTGCCTTTATTCTTATGCCATTGTTTAATCCACTTATTTTAGCGGCCTTTAAAGGTTCCCAATTTTGTTCTGGCATCTACAATCAGCTAAAATTCATCAGCAAACCCTTCAGTTGCGCTGACAATTAGTAATTAATTTCATTATCAGTGTTTAAAGTACATATGAAATCAAAACTAACCATGTTGACTTTGATAGCTCGCATGGCTAGTTTTGTGGTGATTAATTCCTCTGTGCTTTTAATCTAAAACTAAAATCTAAAAAAGTACTGTTTGTTTTCAGTCAAATTCTCAGATTAGGTCTGTCTGAGGTATTGGGCGTGGCTAACATACTTAACCACGCCCCCCCCAGCTGTCAGTTTTGATATTGCTATGACAACAAACAGAAATGGTGAGAAGGAGGAGTCTGTTATGTTGTAATAACTCTCCCGAAACCCTTTCCTGATCTTTCTGAATGAAATGTCTACTTTACTACATCCAATCAGCTCGCAGTAGAAAAAACAAGCCACGCCCACTGTTTTCTCATTTAATATTCTGTGTTTTTTAGAAACTGCATCACAATACAGAAAAAAAATGGTTGCAGATTTGAGTTCATGCGGACTTTAAGTGTGCTGTTATTTAGCATTAAGGTGTTCACGGTAATGGAGTACGATTCCCGGCTCAAGGTCCTTTACTTACTCCCAGGGCCATTTATATCGAAGTTGATATTTAGCCGCACTCAAAGCTTAATTTGTGCCGGAACACACCGGATCCAGAACCTGTGAAATCTGATCTGGTACCTCATTTTACCGATCCCTCTCCTCAACCACCCTCCTCACCAGTCCGCTATTCACTTTCACTTTCTTCCACGACTCCCCAACCCTCCGCTCTCCACTTTTGTCCGCGACACCCCTCCACCATACACTGCCAAACCCCACACCCCACCCTCCCCATCCACTCTTCACTGTCGTCCGCGACACCCCATTACCACTTTCGTGTGTGACACCTCTCCATCCTCGGCTACCATGCTGGATCTGTTACCCCGATCTGTTCCAGGACATCACAATTTGCAAATTATGCACTGGCCGCACCATATATTGGTGTTTCGTAATATGTAGTTTTACGAGGTGAGTTGTTAGTCCAACGCTCAACCCACAACCTGGAGGACCAGGACATCCATTCATACACTACAGACAATTTAGCTAACCTATAGCGCATGTGTTTGGACTGTGGGGGAAACCGGAGCACCCAGAGGAAACCCACACCAACACGGGGAGAACACGCAAACTTCACAGAAATGCTAATGGCCCAGCTGGGGCTCGAACCAGCCACTTCTTGTTGAGAGGTGACAGCGCTACCCACTGCGCCAACGTGTCGCCGGCTGAGTGTCTTTTGCCAATCTTATTTTCCTCTCTCATTGTCCACACTTTTCTGCCTCAACTCTACTGTCCCATTGACCTTTAATGCAGAAGTGTGCGATTGTTTTAGAAGAGGGTTGCCCAAACTCCTGGAGGTCCGGGGGTCTGCATAGGTTAGCTCCAACTTCCTTCAACACACCTCCCTGTCTAGAAAGAGCTTGATTAGCTGGTGTGTTTAATGGGGGTTGAAACTCAAATATGTAGGACACCGGTCCACCAGGACAGAGTTTGGGCACCTCAGTTTTAGAACTTTCGATTCAGCTGCCTATGGGAGAAATTAATGGGAATAATAAACGGCAAAAAACTGTCAAACTGCTTGATCTACAAACACGTGTTCATGACTACACATAAAAAGTAGAATAATATAATTAGAAAATGTGAGTCAACTGCACTAGTCACGACTATCAATGAAGATGCTGGACTTTAGTCGCTGTACTGGTGTAGTAACGAGCAAACAAAGAAAACAAAGCACAAAGGCAGAACATTTCATAGGTAAGATTTAGTTTTTTTACGTTTTTCTATGTTACAGGTTTTTGTATATACAGGTAACGTTATTGATGATAATAAAGTCTCTTACTGCATTGACCATAAGGCAAAGCAGCACCAACTTGCACTAAATTCTTGGCTTATGCTAGTTTTGTTGAATAAAATCAGCAAACAATGTAAATGAAATATGACAACAAGAAACTTGTATTACTGTCGGCTAAGTGAACGATATGTTCATAATGAGGATTCACAAACGAATCGCTCCCTTCGTTAGAATGAGAAGTGAAAGCAGGAGAGGGGGTGTGCTTCTGGATTAGATCGGATTAGATCAAATTAAACGGGATGAGGATAATACATTTGCATGCACACAAACTCTCGTTGTCGGCACTTTGTGCGGTCACTCTTACATCAATGTAGAAAAGTGATGTAAAATTATTATTTTTTAAAATAATAATGTAATAAAAAAATATATATATATTTGCGTACTGACCATCGTGGAAACACATAGGTGTATGTGTATATCTCTGACGCTGGATGGCCACAGTCCACCACTGCACCTTGGTCTAGCATGCATTTCAAAGGAGCGCTACGCTACCCTGTACTAAAATGGCGGCTCTATTGATGCATTCCTTCTAATAGACAACAACAGGGTAGGCGACATCTAATGTATATATCTATGGTCAGGAATAAGGTCAATAAAATAAAGGTGAAATTCCTGTTGAGGCGAATTAGTACTCGTTTTGGCACCTCAAAATATTTTTTGGTGTTTTTATATTTTCGTAATCACAGTTTACAAGTATTGTGTGTGATGTTACAAAGTCAGTCTACTTTGTGGTTATATCGTCAAACAACTAAAAAACTGTTGAGGTTCTGTTGTAAAACTATGGCAATATTTTGTAAGTGCGGCCATTTTTAAAGCACGAGACTTCCGGTGGAGCCTATTTATAATTTGATATGTCGACATGATATTTTAAAACATACAGCATTAATATTAATAACTCTGGTTCTATCAGACATCTTGTGTTATTTCATTATTTGGTAGCGAGCAATGAATTAACTGCAAGCCTCACATAACACATAACACTTACTTCCGCGTTGCCAAATAGCGTAGATACAACCGTGTGTCGGGTCGTGTGTGGACTGGAGAGCAGTTGCTGAGGTGTGTTTATTTATAGCAGTGACATTTTGGCACGTTTGACGGACACTGCAATGTCTCTCGCTTCCCTTCAGCTGTCCTGCTCCCGCCTTTACACTTTCTCACAGCAGATCATTTACCAGAGGCCAACATTCCTGACATTTTCCCCGGTCTCTTTAACTTCTCTGCTTTGAACTTTGATTTCTGCTTTATTTTCGCTGTAGTAAAACCTTCAGACTACTATCTGACTAGTTATTCTAACCATACATTCCTTCATTATGTACACTATTCACACCTGTTATCAGCACGCACAGGAATTCTTGTGAATAGGATCGTTATGCGATTATTGACATCGCTATTAAGGTTAGAGAAAGTCTTAAAGGGATAGTTCACACCAAAATTAAAATTCTATCATTTAACCTACATGCTCAACTCCTACTCAAACCTTGCTGAATCTGTTAAGCACAAAATAGATACTTAGAACTATGTTGGAAACCATTGACTTCCGTAGTATTTGTTTATCCTACTATAAATGGTTACAGGTTTTTAACATTCTTCAAAACATCTTATTTGTGTTCAACAGGAGAAATTAATGTTTAGAGTCACTAAAATGTGAGTAAATGGTGACTAAATTAGTGTTTTGGGGCAAACTACTACTTCATTTAGCAAATTCTGAACTGTTTGATTTTACATATAATTATTTTACATCAATTACGCTCCATTGTTGATTCATAGACAAAATACTCCACTCAAAAATAATTTAAAAAACACAGATTTGAAGATAATAAATGTTTCTTTAGCAGCATATTAGCATATTATGAATTCTGAAGCATCATATGACACTCAAAAAATCAGTATTGCATAACAAATAAATGATATTTTTAAGCATTAAAACTGATTTATTTTTTTGTGTAATATTTTTTACAAATCTGATTTATTTTAGCCAAACAATTGCACTTATATAAAGATATATAAAATAATATTTTATATATTATTTTATATATATATATATATTTTTTATATATATATTATTATAGAAAAAAAAAAAAAAAAAAAAAAAAAAAAACAAGAGCCCCCAAAACTTCCAACAGTTTCCACCCTGACAACAATAGTATCCACCCATGCATGTATTCTGACTATAATTTTACATTTCCACACAAACCCACTCATCTTAATTCATCTTCCAGCAGTTTAGTAAAGTTCCGGTCAGCTGCTCTGACACTCAAAATGTCAACATACCAGATGAAACAGCCAAGACAGGGTTGTGGAAACCTGCTAACTTTCTCCAAAGCGATCTTGTTTTCTTCCTGGAGTCAAACGCAGTTGGAGGATGAAGATATTTTAAGCTCTTGTGCTTCTTCAGGCGAATGCGAACTGTGTTTTAGCCGGTGTGAGAGAGACCTCAAACACTGTGAAACATGACTCCATCACGCAACAGCCTTTTGGAAAATCCGTGTCAGGCTCTCTGATTGGCTGAAAGACTTTTTTATAGGCCATTTTTTAGTCATGTTTGTTTTAAATTCCTCATTTATATTGGGTTTATTGATGTATAATCCTCAGAGATATTTTGTTCTCCAACACTTGTGAAAACGAGTTAGCATTGATGAGATGGATCTGCCAACAGTAACCATAGAAACCAGACCAAGTTTATCAAAATAGTCTGAGGAGACACCAGTGAGTCAACACGCATCTGTTCTAAAAGTATTTAATTTCATTTTTTTTCACTCGGTATTATTAACCAGAACAAACAAATCCACCTCTAATAACATAAAAATAATATAAATCAAGTTCACAGCCTCACAGATAATCAGACAGATTTGTGTGCTCAATTGTTAAGTTGAAAATGACATTATAAATAATAATAATAATAATAATAATAATAATAATAATAGAGAATGACGTTTGAATCTGAATAGAAACGTTTAACTTAATACAACAGCTCTTTTATTTAAACAAAATCTAGAGGAACAAGCAAATAATTCTCTTTGGCAAAGTTAAAGGGATAGTTCAGCCTAAATATACCAAATTTGTAAATCATGTGAATTTATTTGCATTTAAAATCAACAACAAAACTGTAAAACATTTAAGTGATTAGTTGACTTAAGTTAAAGTAAACCCATGTGTCAATTAGTTGACTTTAAATGTTAGTAAACACTCACTTTAAGTAAAGTCAACCAATTGCTAGAAAATCAATGGGTTTACTCGCTTAAGTAGTCAACTAATCGCTATAAAAGCAATGGGTTTAATCACTAAGTAAAGTCAACCAATCGCTTTAAAATCAATAGGTTTACTCACTTAAGTAAAGTCAACAAACTTCAAAAGTAATGGGTATACTGACTTTAAGTAAACCAATCACTTTAAAAGCAATGCGTTTACTCACTTAAGTAAAGCAATTAGTTGACTTGACTTAAAGTAGTAAGCCCATTGGTTTTATAGTGATTGGTAGACTTTAAAATTAGCGGGTTATGCACTTAGTCAACCAATCACTATAAAACCAATGGGTTTACTAATTTAAGTCAAGTCAACTAATCTTTTTAAAAGTAATAGGTTTACTCACTTTAAGTAAAGTTAACTAATCGCTTTAAAAGCAATGGGCATAGTCACTTTTAAAGTAAAGTCAACTAATTGCTTTTAAATCAATGAGTTTACTAACTTAAGTAAATTCAACAAATTTCAAAAGTAATGGGTATACTCACTTTAAGCAAAGTCAACCAATCACTTTACGAGTAAACCCATTGCTTTATAGTGATTAGTTGACTTTACTTTAAAAAGTAATTAAACCCATTGCTTTTAAAGCAATTAGTTGACTTTACTTACATGAGTAAGCCCATTGATTTTATAGTGATTGGTTGACTTTACTGAAGTGCGTAAACCCACTGATTTTAAAGTTAACTAGTCACTATAAAATCAATGGCTTTACTCACTTAAGTAAAGTCGACTAATTACTATAAAAGCAATGGGTTTAATCACTAAGTAAAGTCAACTAATCGCTTTTAAATCAATGAGTTTACTCACTTAAGTAGTCAGCAAACTTCAAAAGTAATGGGTATACTCACTTTAAGTAAAGTAAATCAATCACTTTACTTAAGTGAGTAAACCCATTGCTTTATAGTGATTAGTTGACTTTACTTTAAAAAGTAATTAAACCCATTGCTTTTAAAGCAATTAGTTGACTTTACTTAACTAAGTAAACCTATTGCTTTTATAGTGATTGGTTGACTTTACTTAAGTGCGTAAACCCACTGATTTTAAAGTTAACTAATCACCATAAAAGCAATGGGTTTAATCACTTAAGTATAGTCGACTAATTGCTTTAAAGTAGAGCAGTGGAGTTACTCACTTAAGTAAAGTTGCTTAAGCAACGGGTTTTTACTCAGAGTCAACTAATCTGTTTAAAAGCAATGGGTTTACTCACTTTAAGTAAAGATAACTAATCACTTTAAAAGCAATGGTCATACTTTTAAAATAAAGTCAACCAATCGCTTTTAAATCAATGAGTTTACTCACTTAAGTAAAGTCAACTAACTTCAAAAGTAATGGGCATACTCACTTTAAGTAAAGTAAACCAATCACTTTACTTAAGTGAGTAAACCCATTGCTTTTAAAGCAATTAGTTGACTTTACTTTAATGAGTAAACCCATTGCTTTTATAGTGATTGGTTGACTTTACTTTAATGAGTAAGCCCATTGCTTTTATAGTGATTGGTTGACTTTACTTAAATGAGTAAACCCATTGCTTTTATAGTGATTGGTTGACTTTACTGAAGTGCGTAAACCCACTGATTTTAAAATTAAATAATCACTATAAAAGCAATGAGTTTAATCACTTAAGTAAAGTCGACTAATTGCTTCAAAATCAGTGGAGTTAATCACTTAAGTAAAGTTGATTAAGCAACGGGTCTTTACTTGGAGTCAACTAATCTTTTTAAAAGCAATGGGTTTACTCACTTTAAGTAAACTAATCACTTTAAAAGCAATGGGCAGTCACTTTTAAAGTAAAGTCAACTAATTGCTTTTAAATCAATGAGTTTACTCACTTAAGTCAACAAATTTCAAAAGTAATGGGTATACTCACTTTACGTAAAGTAAATCAATCACTTTACTTAAGTGAGTAAACCCATCGCTTTATAGTGATGAGCAGACTTTACTTTAAAAAGTGAATAAACCCATTGCTTTTAAAAGCAATTAGTTGACTTTACTTAAATAAGTAAACCCATTGCTTTTATAGTGATTGGTTGACTTTACTTAAGTGCGTAAACCCACTAATTTTAAAATTAACTAATCACTATAAAAGCAATGGGTTTAATCACTTAAGTATAGTCAACTAATTGCTTCAAAGTGGAGCTACTCACTAAAGTAAAGCCGCTTAAGAAATGGGTTTTTACTCAAAGTTAACTAATCGCTTTAATAGCAATGGGCATACTCACTTTACTTTAAAAGTCAACTAATTGCTTTTAAATCAATGGGTTCACTCACTTATGTAAAGTCAACCAATTGCTTAAAAAAAATCAATGTGGTTACTCAAGTAAAGTCAACTAATCCTCTTAAAAGTAATGGGTTTACTCACTTAACTAATCGCTTTACTTTAAAATCAAGGGGTTTACTCACTTTTTAAAGTCAACTAATCAGTATGAAGCAATGATTTTACTCACTAAGTCAACTAATCGCTTTACCTAAAGTTAGCTAACCCATTGCTTTTTAAGCGATTAGTTGACTTTACCTAAAGTTAGTTAAGCCATTGCTTTTAAAGTGATTGGTTGACTTTAAAAGCAATGGGTTTACTCTCTTAACTAAAGTCAACTAATCACTTTAAAAAGCAATGGGTTTACTCACTTTAAGTCAACTTACTGCTTTAAAAGCAATGGGTTTACTTAAGTAAAGCGATTAGATGACTTAAGTGTAAAACCAATGTGTTTACGCAGTCAACTAATCACTATAAAAACAATGGGTTTACTCACTTAAGCAGTCAACTAATCACTTTAAAATGAATGGGTTTACTCTCTTTAAGTAAAGTCAACTAATCGCTTGAGTGCGAGTAAATAATTAATTCTTCATTTTTGGTTGAACTGTCTCTTTAAGTCAAATACAGAATTAAAAGTTTGTAAAACATCCATTCCTGTCAGCTACAATTCTGGAACAAATTTGACCTGGAAGCCGCTTCTGTGTTTGATGCATTATATTGTAGATTTACTGCTTTATTTTTAAAAACTGAAGTCAATCATGGCATTGTTTCCTCTCGGATCATTGGTTCATTGTGTTTTAATCAGCATCATAAATACAAATACGTGAAAATCATCATCTTACGAAGACACGATTGACTCCAAATGTCATTGCTGTAGTCATTTAGCCTAGAATAATCATTTCCAATGTCTTGGGAACCTACAATATTGCTAAAAATCACTTCTACATTCACTCTGGATAACTGGAAAACTTGCAGCTTTTAATGTGTGTATTACCACTTGTCAGTTTCATTGATTATAAAAGTCTCTCAGTGTGTTTCCTGCTTAATCATAAAGCCTGGCATAATTTGTATTTCAGTAAAAACTAAATATTACAAAGAGAAAGAAGATGCACAGTCCCTTTTCCAAAGCGGGCACCTGAAAAATAACTATGCCTTATGCTTGACTATGTGTGTGTGTACTGTATGTGTGTGATGTTTTTATGGATGGATTGTGGTTCAGTGTCAGTCTATTTGTTTGTTTTTTCAGTTAGAGAGAATTGTTCCACCACGTGGATGAGGATGATTTAGTGCAACCTTGGACTTTTGGGTCACATTTGTATCCCATTGGGCAGCAGTGCTTCATGTCTTTACAGCACACAGCCTATAGAGATAGAAAGAGAGAGAGAAACATATTAAAAGTGCATATGTTAGAGAAGTTATCTATCAGTTCTTAATTTGCTTTAAAAATTAAAATGTAAAAATGAATAAATTATAAATAAAACAATAAAAAAAGCAAAAATAAATAACAACAACAACAACAACAACAACAATAATAATAGTAATAATAATAATTATTATTAATAAAACCTTTAAAATTAAAAACGGATATAAATTTGAATCAAATAAATTGAACATGATTTAAAATTAATTTCAATAAAAAAAATCTAATTCAAAAAGTTAATTTTGTAAACATAAAAATAGAAATGACATTTTTTTTAAATTATGAAATCAGTAATTAATAATTATTAATAATATCATTGATTCAAATTATATATAAAAGTAAACCAATAAAATGTTAATTTAAGTAAAATACTAAATAGCAAACAAGTCATACCCGTTCATTTCAGCCAACACAAAATAAATTATTTAGGTTTAAAAAATATAATAGTAATTTTAAAAAAATATAAAACTGTAATTAAGAACCACAAATTCAATAAATATTAAGTTAATTTTTCGATTTAATAAAATAAATAATCAGAGGATTTAATCACAAGCCAAGTATCTACACATTTGTTAATTAAAAGCTCAACCTCATTGATAATAGCTAAAAAAATATTGATGATTAGAATGTGGTTCTCAAAAGTGTGTACGATTGGGAAAAATTATAAATAAATAAATGCACAAATAAATTCATACATACATACATACATACATACATACATACATACATACATACATACATACATACATACATACATACATACATACATACATACAGTTGAATTATTAGAATATTTTTTTTCTTTATTAAATATTTCCCAAATGATGTTTAATAGAGAAATTTTCACAGTACGTCTGATAATATTTTTTTTTCCTGGAGAAATTATTATTAGTTTTATTTTGGCTAAAATAAAAGCTGTTTTTAATTATTTAAAAAACATTTTATGGTCAATATTATTAGCCCCTATAAGCAAATTTTTTTTTCTCGATAGTCTACAGAACAAACAATCTTTATACAATAACTTGCCTAATTACCCTAACCTGCCTAGTTAACCTAATTAACCTAGTTAAGCCCTTAAATGTCACTTTAAGCTGTATAGAAGTGTCTTGAAAAATATCTAGTCAAATATTATTTACTGTCATCATGGCAAAGATAAAATAAAACAGTGATTAGAAATGAGTTATTAAAACTATTATGTTTAGAAATGTGTTGAAAAAATCTTCTATTAAACAGAAATTGGGGAAAAAAAATAAAACAGGGGGGCTAATAATTCTGACTTCCATTGTACATACATACACATCACATTTTCCTTGAGAAGAAGGGGTGAAATATTTACTGAAACTAATTATATAAAACAGTACCACATGATTTGATAAAATGTCTTTTTTCCATGTACGGATAGCTTGTTAATTTATTGGTATGTATGCATTTATTTACTTTGTTTATTTGTTTGTTTGTGTGTTTTATTTTGTGATGTTCTGTATTGTTAACTTTGAGAAAAAAAAAAAATGGAGGGAAAATGTGATAAATGTAAAGTAAAATTATGTAAAATGTAACAACATAAAAAAGAAGCTATACCTGTGTATAAGGACAGCAAGCCCATGTAGAGTCTGCTAATCTGCAGCAGCTCTGTGTGTGTGTGCAGCGAGTGGAGGCGTCGCACTGAATCTCTGGTGCCTGAACCGCAGTCAGAGAAACACTGAGATCAGCAGACACTTTCACACACGTCCCGAACTCCAGATTACAGCGGTAGCCCTGCGGACAGCAGTGCTCACGATCATCACAGCACACGGCCTGCACAAAAACACACACACACACACACATAAATAACGCAAGACATCCGCAAACAAACCCGAAGAAAAAACTAAAACATTCAGCATTTAGTGTAAAAACACAAACTAACATCTTAAACACACATTTCAAAGGTGTTTTCAACTAAAGGTTGTTTTTGGTGCATTCAGTAAATAAAAATATATTGTAATATATTAATAAGCAGTTTTAAATACATAACTAGCATTTTGGGTCTCATGCCATATAATTTACAAAAGAAACTGCATAATTTTCTGCAGTATTTTTTGTAATTTTTCATTATTAATTAATTAATTGTAATAATTATTTTATTAATTTTATATTTGTTATTATTTCTGACTTATTTTAATGTTTGTACTTGAAATAAATCATTCGAAAATGTGTTCGCCTACTACTACTACTACTACTACTACTAATATTAATAATAATAATAATAATAATAATAATAAAACATAAGGTTATTTATTGAGCTTTCTTTGATTAACAGTTCTGTAGTCATTTTTATACAACAGTTCTGTCTGGTTCTTGAATAGGATTGGCTGAGAGCAGTGCGATATTCTGCAACTAACAGCACTCGTACAGCTTCTTCACCCTTGTGAATTACTCCGCCCACACATAGCAACAAGCGGAGTTTTGAGAAATATTGCAGCTGTTGGAGAACATAATGTGCTTTGAGGCACAAATGTAGTTGTTTAGTTTGCAACTATGCAGTTTATTTATAAGGATAATGCCTATTTTAAAATATTTATAATTTCGGGGCTGAGGGCATCGGCAGCCATCAGCCTGTCTGAGCAGACCAGAGAAAGTGATGGTTGACGTTTGACCACAAGATGGGGGTAGAGACCACATGAGAGAAAAGCTCAGCGTTTTCTCAGTGCTTTCAAGTTCCAAACAACAGCTGATCAAATCATTATAAAACCGGTAAGTGACATTCTGAGTCAATCTCTCTCTTTTGTATGTTGTAGTGCTGTATTTATACCACAGAAACTGGTAGTGATTGCGTTACTTTGGTTATTTTCGGGGTTAATTATTGTGATATCCCAATTGCAAAAGAGAAATACTGGGAAATCTGTGTAGACTGATGGCATTTCATGTCACTCAGCCTTATAATATTAAAATGTGAGCAAAAATCAGCTGTTTTGTCATCACTTTAGACATTATACTAGAGAATCATTCAAATACTAACTCTAAAGTGACGTTTGTGAAGTAGCAACTGTTTCTGCTGTTCTGTCATCAGCTCCAGATGTGAATGAAAGGCGGAAGAAAGTAGTTCCTCTTACAAAAGGGTTTAAAGACTCTCTGTGTTTAATTTTCTTTTTATATACACGATTATGCTGTCGAACTTGTATAAACGTAATATCACATTCGTAGCAGTGCGATATGGCTGTATATTGTCACTGGTGGGACACTTGGCCTGCAGCCTCGAGCCAACTCACGCCTCCCACCAGTGCCGATATACAGCCATATCACACTGCTACTCGTCTGATATTGCTCATGTATAACATATTCATAATTGTTCTCAACATCCTCACATTAAAAGCCAAAATATATTGGCTCAAGACAATTAAAGGGTTTTCAACTAACCATGATAACTGGAAAATAAATAAATAAATTCTACCAACTTTTTAAAAAGTTATTTAAAAACAGCATGTAACTTAAGTTGGAGAACAGACTTTTATTCTGTATTGTGATGTACATCCACATGGTAAACTACTTCTCAAGAAATAAGATGTAGTGCTGATTTTGTTATGCTGAATTTATTGTGGCTTGCCATTGGTAGATCTCAGATGACTGACAGGTTAAACCCCGCCCATTCACCAGTAAACACCAATAAGAAAAGAGATGTTGTTGAAAAGGGAGGGGTATTTATTTTGAGTAAAGAATACATGGACACACAAATCAGAAAAACAATGATCTGCACGAATAAATTTATATTAAATACTTTAAAAGTGCAGAATGTCGGATAGACATCCTAGTGGTTGAACTAGGTATTGCAGTCCAAATTCAAAATACTGGAGAGTTTTTTCACTCTGCCAATTCGGACAACACATGCACAGGTTGCCAGATTGACGACACAACCATGAGCGAGTGTGCGTAAATATCAAGCCTTATGAGGTATGATGATCAGCTAATCTTTCCGTCTGTAATATTTGGCAATTAAGAAGCATCACGTGGATTTTTATAACTCTGAATCTGCGTCTCATTTCAGAGGCTGCTACCATCCTGCAGAAGTAGCAATTTTGATGTACAATGATTAATTTTTTTTACTTGAAATAAATCATTTAAAAATAGGTTTGCCTGTTATTATTTATAATAATAATAATAATAAATCATTAGATTGTTTAGTAAGCTTTCTTTAATTAACAGTTCTGTAATAATTTGTATAACATATTTATAATTGTAAAACACAGACTGGCTGTTAAAATATCGTATTAAAATAACATTGTTGACTTAAATTGATATTAAAATGAAATTGATCTGATATAACAATTAACTGAAATTCAAATAAAATTGCTGACGTCATGACTTAAAATGAAACACTCCAAGTATTTTTCCACAAAGGCAACTTGTGATGCTGAAATATAATGTGAGGTTAAACTGGCAGTGGGCTGGTTATAGAGACAAGACCATGCTTTCCAATGCAGAATAACTGACTTCAGCATTGCTTATCAGATAAACAACATGTTCACTTAGCATATCTGCAAATATATTATGGTACATTTATGCTTTAGAAGAGTGAAACACTAACATACAGCACATTTAAACTATATAACTCATCATAAATCATATAAAGACAGAGATTTACCTTCACTAGAGGGCAGCATCCCCACTGTCCTGTGGGTAAAATACAGCAGGTGGAGCCAGAAGCGCAGCTGGTGCTGGAGTCACACTTCACATCTTCATGTCCGATCAGCTCGTCTGAACTCTTCCAGACACGGGCCGGCTTTTTCCTGAACCAGGGGATCTGATGAACGCCTTTGGTGCAGGAGTTTTTCTCCTCATTACAGGTGTAGCCGCTCGGACAGCAGTGATCTCCATCCTTACAGCATACCGCCTTAGAAACAGAGCAAAATACAATTTATCTTAATAGCATTTTATCTTAAAAAACAAACAAAAAAAATATACAAAGTTAAATAAACAAATATCTAACTTTAAAACAAGTAATAGCAACGACATATTTGTACGTTTCTTAATAGTAAAAAGTAATAATTTATTAATAGTAAATGTAAAATTTATTCATAGTTTAAACTGTTTTTTCTTTTCTAAATCATTTTAAATTTAAGTCATTTTATTTTTTATTAGTTAAAATTTTTATTTTTTAAATAATTTTACTCAATAGATTTTACAAAATCTCCTTTAATTATTTATTTATTTATTTATACATTTATTCATTCATTCATTCATTTATTCATTTTTCTTCTGCTTAGTCCCTTTGTTTATCAGGGGTTGCCACAGCATAATGAACCGCCAACTTATCCAGCATATGTTTTACTGCCCTTCCAGCTGCAACCCATCACTGGAAAACATCCATACACACTTATTCACACACATACACTACAGCCAATTTAGTTGATTCAATCCACCTATAGCACATCTGTTTGAACTCAGGGGGAAACCAGATAACCCGGAAGAAACCCAATAATAATAATAATAATAATAATAATAAATTAATTTTAAAAATTGTTTCAAGTAACTTGTACGTTTCTTAATAGTAAAAAGTAATAATTTATTAATAGTAAATGTAAAATGTATTCATAGTTTAAACTGGTGTTTATTTTTATATCTTTGGACACACAAATCAGAAAAACAATGATCTGCACGAATAAATTTATATTAAATACTTTAAAAGTGCAGAATGTCGGATAGACATCCTAGTGTCTATCCGAAATACTGGAGAGTTTTTTCACTCTGCCAATTCGGACAACACATGCACAGGTTGCCAGATTGACGACACAACCATGAGCGAGTGTGCGTAAATATCAAGCCTTATGAGGTATGATGATCAGCTAATCTTTCCGTCTGTAATATTTGGCAATTAAGAAGCATCACGTGGATTTTTATAACTTTTATATTTAAGTTTAGAATTATCATTTATTTTTTATTAGTTTCAAATTGAATTTTTTAATTGATGTTTTATTTTTTTATTTATATATTTTTTTATTTAAAAAAAAGAAAGTGAAGAAATCTATAAAATACTCTAAATAAACCAATAAAAAGCTAACTATTTATTATTATTATTATTATTATTATTATTATTATTATTAATAATAATAAT